>NEWO01000145.1:284935-317010 GCA_003013225.1 Phalaenopsis aphrodite
ATATATATATATATATATATATATATATATATATATATATATATATATATATATATATATATATATATATATATATATATATATATATACATAGTCTCGTTTATATATCGAGTGAAAAAAAATTGTTTGTGTTTGGCTGTTAACTTAATGAATAAATTGAACATGAGTTTATTAACGAGTCGAACACGAGTTATTTATAGATAAAGAGATGTATTAACAACCCTACATGAAATATCATATCATCAAAGGCACTCATGATCCCTTGATTGAGTATTCAAGATTAATACAATATTTATCAACTTTGTCACTACTAAAATCTATAAATAAATTCTCACTCTCTTCATAACGGTTGTGTCATAGTGATTAGACTTAAGGAAGCTTTTTGCTCTTGAGGACTCAGGACTGCAAAGTTCCACCACTACCATACTACCAACACCGGGCTACAACCATGGAAGGACCACAACTGCTAGATCACCACCTTCGCCATTGTTGGACCACCGTCTCCCAATCACCACCACCGCTAAAACACTGTTACTCGAATGCCACCATTGTCACCATATCATCGTCATCATTTGACCGCATCTGCCCTGCTTCCATTGTCATGGGACCACCATCACCAAGGTGACACCGAACTACCACTGTCATGCCAAACTGTCGATGTCAAGCCTCCATCGTTGTGTCAAAAAGCCTTTTTCAGGCTACCACCGCCATATTGGACTAACTTTTGTCGAGCTGCTGCCACATTCGTAAGACCGCCATCATCAAACTGCTAACTTTGGAAGATAGCTATCATATCGAACCACCAACGACAAGCCACTACTCATTGCTGCCAGGCCACTAGCACCCAACCGACATAGAGCCACCACCTCCACCTTCAATAGGCCGCTTTCGCTACCGTCAAGCCATCATCGTCGTGTCGTCGACGTTGGACCACCATGCCATGCTGGGGCTACCGTCATTTGGTTGTCATTGCTACTAAACCACCGACTCTCAACCAACTCCAAGCCACTATCATATTCACCTGATTGACAACCCCATCAGGCTATCCATGTCATACCACCGACACCATGCTAGACCAACATCACCCAATTGATGTTGAGTCATTGATGCCACTCTCAAACCATTATTTTCAGAATACCTTCGTCTTCGCCATGTCGTCATCACCAGAACACTACCACCATCATCATATCATCATCTCTTGGCTGCTATTATGTCGAATCACCAATGCTCAATTACCGTCGATATCGTGTCCACGTCAGATCATCAAATTGTAATCGTTGCTGCCACAACGACATACCAACTTCTCATACCATCTCCTAATTGGCTTTGTCATTCGACCTTGATCGTTGTCTATTGACCACCATCACCCTTCCAACACTGCAATAACCTCCACCGACACCATACCACTATTATCTTCGCCAAGTAAATATCTAAAGGCCTCCACTATCATCATCATCAGGTCACATTTATCCATCATATAGTGTAACACGATCACACCGTTGACATTGTTGTTGCCCTTATAGTTGCTTGACTATTATCATAATTGTTGTCAGATCATCGATGCTCAGCTAACACGATTGTAACTATTAGACCTTCGTTATCACACCACTATTGTCAAATCATCATCACCAAGCCATCACTAAAAAGTTGTTGAATCACTATCACATAACAACCACAGCCTCTATTTTTGATCTTCTATCAAGGCAACCTCGTTAATGTCACATTCCTATTATTTTTGCTCATTCTTGCAATATTATTTTATATTATTTAAAAACAGACATTCTTGTAACAAGTTTCTGAATAACAGAACAATTATTATTATAATTATTATTCCATGAATCATTTGCTAACTATCTAAAACTAATGATGAAAAAATAATTAGACTTCCATAGTAAATATATATATATATAAAAATAAATAAGAAAGCAAACAAAAACTGATTAATGTCTCTTCAATCTTTAGGCTTTATTTAAACAAGCAGCCAAACATACAAGTGTATCGTTATTACAAAAGTCACCCAATAATCAAAATGATTTTTTTTTTTTTACATCCACCAAGAATTCATAGCTGATTTATTTTTGGAGCATTTACATATATACCACCCAATTTCTATGTATTTGCATATCTAACACCTCAACTTTATTTCTCACATTTATACCACCATTTTAAGCATAGTTAAGGTGGCATATATGTTAAAAAAAAAAGAGAGAAGAATAGGTGTTAAATATGTAAATACATAAGAATAGAGCTGTACGCATGTAAATCTTCCTTTATTTCTTACACTCTTAGCTGAAGCCATAATAAATATATGGACGAGGATCTGGTTTCAGCGCCTGTCTGATGCGATGGACTCAGCAGAGAACAAATACTTAACCCTAGAGAGCACAGAATCATGCGTAGGATCATAAGGATGATCCTTTGAAGGAATCTCCAGAATTGCAGGAACAGGTTTGTTGTAGCTATCCACCAGAAATCTTATCATGTCCGCCACCTATACCATATAAAATTGCATCATTATTAACTAATCCAAAAATGATTTTCTTCCTCTATTTATGAAAATATATATGTGTACATGTGCAAATTTGGATGTAGCATCAAATAGGAAAATTTTACATACATACCACATAATTCTTATGTAGTAACATATCTAACACACAGAATTTGAAAATTAGTATTTACACTTCACACCTTGATGACATTAACCTATGCATGAAAAATGTGTACTTGACTTTGTTTAATGTGATGTTAAAGATTTGAATGGTAAGATTTCTGGTTATGAAAAATGTCAGAGGCTATTATAAGAGCCTCAGGCTACTCTTAATATGCCTAATAATTTGAGTACCACCTCATTAAGGCTCACGTCGTCAGAGGGGATTCCAACCCCAGACCTGAGGGGTCTTATACCAAGAATGCCAACCAACAGACAATGGTATGCAGATAAATATGAATGCATGGGTGATAGATATGTAAATACATAACAATTGTGTGGTATGTATGCAAATGCCCCCATAAAAAAAAGAACCATAAATTCATCATTTTCAAACATGATCTTTGAGCCCAAGCAACCAAAAAAGTCATTGGGAGTTTGAAAACAAAATGAGCACAACAGCACTAGAAGTACTTACATATTGACTGATAAGAACTATTGCGATGTCCTCCTTTGTTGTGAACTCTTTGAATGCGTCTTCAATAGCTTTTACAGTTGTTTCTAAAAAAAAAATTGTCAGTCATAACCGGTCAGCAAACTGAAATGAGATTAGATCAAAGAAAACTGGTATATTTCATGTATAACATTGTTAAACATCTTCAATAGATTGTCGTGATCGTGAAATATTCAATTATATCAATGCAATGACGAGGACATTTACGTACATACAATACAATTCTTATGCATTTAGGTATCCAACACCTAATCTTTCATATTTATATATATACCACTATTATTAACTTTTTAAGAGTGAAATACACCTTTTTCCTGAATAGCTTATGACACCAAGTGTTATAAATGTAAATATGCAACTTTAGGTGTTATAAATCTAAATTTTCCTAAAGAGATCTAGACTATCTATGACATGTCATTTTGCATGGAGTGCTAATTGAACATAGTTACGTATCAGACCCGCCATTGAAATCAGAAAGTTCGCTGAAGCCCATTACTTTATCACTCATTTCCATCTCCTATTTATCAGGATTCAGATTTCATATTAAATTGGAAGATAGATATTGCCTTTATATATGAAAAAAGAAAGCACTATGAAGATCCGGTATGGAGTCATAACCACAGTGGAATCAATGGTGCACAATCTGCAACATATTTTATAATGGATAAAATTACATTAGAGGGCAGGAGCAAATCCAATATCGCTCCAGAAGATGATTATATGTAAAATAAATAGGAAGATTTAAATACATACCACTCAATTCATGTGTAATATACATGTCTCCTTTTCTAAGCTTGAAAAGATGTATTTCACTTTTTAAAAATCAAAACAGTGGTATTTTTTAAGTGATATAAAAGACTTGGGTGGTATGAACGTAAAATATAAAGTTTTGGTGTTATGTAAATACATGGGAATTGGGTGGTATGTATGTAAATGCTCCAAATAAATATAATAAAGAAATTCAATATGTTTCACATGAAACATATCTAAAAGATGATGTTGCATCAAAGCACCACAATGACATAAATTAAATAATGTACCCTCAAGTGAAAAAATCCAAAGAATTGCAGAATCGATAAGTTTGAGTTGAAACATAAAAGCAAATATGGAAACCAATGATTGAGAAAAAAAAAATTTTAACATAATTGAGTAAACATGGCAAACTAGTCAGGTGAGTTGAATCGAATAAAAAATAGGAGCAATGACATACATAATACCAAATTCCCACATATTTCCATACTAAAACCTTAACTCTACCTTTTACAATTATAATACCCGAATTTGTCATATCATATAAAAAATATTACTATGTTAACTTTTAAAAATAAAAATACATCTTTTAATAAGCAGGTATGTAAAAATTTAAGTTTTGGAGTTAGAAATGTAAACAGATAGGAATTGAGTGGTATGTATGTAAATATTCCTAAAAACAAAGGATAGTCAATATACTTGAGTCCACAATGAGGTAGTTGGTCTTTCTCCGCAAATCAACATTACCAACTCCAGCAAGTAAAAATCCAGTCACAGTGTCCTGAATCGTTGGAAAAAAAAAATGTAACTTTAAAAACCTGCAAATTGCAACAGAAATGGAGCATACAAAACAAAAACCTTAGCAGGCGGCCAACTCTTTCAAAACTTTATTTAATGAAACGATTTACCAACACTATGCAGATTATAAAATCATTCCAAAGATTCACAACTTTTTAGATATTTTAAACAAGAGTTGCAATTTCTTCATCAGTACATTCGATTAAATGAATAAAATGAGACAAATAACATTGAAAAAAAGAAATTCAAACCTATACTGATGTAATAACGAATCTTGTTCCGGCAATACCATGGCAATCTCTAGATAAACAAAGGAAGAACGCTTGGATTGAAAAAAACCAAAGTTAAATTACTAGTCTCTATTTAACATCTGCACCAAAATGCGCTATAGCATTTTATAATACCATTCTAAAGTAGCCATGACCATTAACTTAGGGACCATTAGGGATAACTTTTAGATTTTGTTTTGCTTATATTTTCAATTGAAATAAAACAAGTTTGATATGTTATAGCATGTTTAGTTGTTTTTAAATTCACTCAAAACAACTTTTAGGTGTTTTAAGCGTTTTAAAAAAAATTAATTTATTTTTGAAAACAAAAATTAAAAGATACAATAAATACAATAAACAAACATATTTTAACATAAAAGCAAAAACAACAAAAAAATAAAAAAAATAAAAAAATTATCCCAAACAAGCCATTAACTTTGGCCTCATCACAATCATTCTGCACAGCTCGACGAAATAATCCTAGAATTTTTAGAAAAGAATAGACACGTCTCAGAATCCATTTAAACATCTTCTAAGGCTATAAAAACTGTAATTTTTTTCTTCTAAGGATTATCATGGCCATTAAAGCTGCATTGGTACTTTTCAATTATTTACTCGGTTCCATCGCATACTAAGTTTTTGCTGATTCCACTACAATCAACTCAATCCCCACTTTGAGGTCCTCCTGTAACTTGAGATCGTTTTCCTCAGCAGAAATAGTAATCTACATTAGGATTTTCAAAATATTCCTCATAATTCATCAATAATGGTTCTTTCATATGACCTTTAATAGACATTGATCACCAACTATATAGCGCACGCACTTTGCCTCAAACATAGACCCTCCATATGTCTAACGTTTTTCTTCATTAGATCTCATTGGTATTTATTTCCTCTTCATGTAATGTCCTTTACAATTGACGACACTTCCTCTATTGAACACCATTTTTTTTGGGAGATTTACATGCATAACACTCAATTTGTATGTAGATAAGAGTCCGTTATGATACCGGAGGAAACCCAAACCACAATAAAAATAGAAATATTGTTGTTAAATTTCAAGGGATTACAAACAAGGACAGTTGCAATAAGAAAATACCATACAAACACAAAGCTAGGGCGTGGATTGGGGTGGCGGTGTTGCGGTTGTATGTGGGGTGGAGGGTGATGGCAGCAGGAAGGTTTAGGAGAGGGGTTGTACAGGTTCAGATTGCGGTGGGGAAGAAAAGGGAGAGGGCTGTTGTTGGGCTATATGGGTTTGGACCGGAGAGGTGGAAGGAAAGGGTGAAGGGCTGCTGTTGAGCAGTTGGAGTTGGGCTATAGTGGGGAAGTAATTGGAGAAGGGCTGCTGTTGGGCTGTTGAACTGTAAGGATTGGGCTGTAGAGGGGAAGGAAAAGAGAAGGCCGGCTGTGGGGAGGTTGGCCATGGGGAGGAAGGCAGGACCACAGGAAGGTGCGGTGGGATAGCTGTGAGGAGAGTGACAGCTGCGGTACAGGTGCCTGTGGGGAGGCGGGGATGTTGCGGGTTGGACAGGAGGGAGTGCGGGTTGGAGGTGAAAGTTTGGAGTGGGAGACGGACCGGCAGTGATTTTGGCAGGACGGAAACTGCAGAAGGATCCTGCAGGTATTTCGTCTGAAAATCGCTGCCGGATGGGCTGAGGGAATCCGGAGCTTGCTGGACAGGATGCAGGGGAACCAGCGAGCAGGGTGAGGCTGGAAGCGAGCAAAAGAAGGAAACAATCACCAACAGGCAGAGGGACACAGCCGGAGCACCACCCTAACCATCGGATACAATACTTGAGGGGAAAACAGAATGTCGGCAGCTGGCCTCATAAACTGAAATCAGAAAATAACATAAGTTGGACGCTAACACTACAAACAATATATAAATAGAAGAGGGATGGGAAGGAAATGAAAATATGAAAGAGTGAAAATTCCTGCCTAATGAAAGCGGGGAGGGGCAGTCGGTTCAGCCCCCTCTCTCAATTGAACCAATTATGGCCAAACCGTTTCAGTTTTTTGAGAAAAACCCGCATGTCACGTACTCAAATGTGACATTAGGTTGGCCTAACCCTGGCCTCTATGAAGGATTACAAACATATTGCATAAGCTAAGAAGTTGATCTCCGAACTAAGGAAAGATAGCAATCTCTGATCTAGAATTGGGGGGCTAAGAAAGAGTCATGAAATTTATTGCAAAATAGGGAGCAAGATGGGGTTTAGTTTGGCTGAAAATTGGAGAGAGACAACAACAACAACAACAACAAAGCCTTAATCCCACTACGTGGGGTTGGCTACATAAATTGGAGAGAGAGAGAAAAAAAAAATTATTTAAATATTCGAAAGTTAATTTTTATGTCCCAAGTCCTCCAACTTAACAGAAAATAGCCAATGAGTCTATCCACAATTACAACAAATTTGGGAAATTTTATCTTAAATTTCTTACATCCATTCAAATTATGGATAACCATAGCTTAAATCAAGAAAATACTCCATTGAATCTCTCCTTGACGTATGGTTGACAATCAAATAGGTGCTGAAAATTAGAGGAAGAATAATGGTTAGCTTCCTTGATTCCATCACATAAATATATTTTCTATCCTATCTGTCACTTTTAATTTAATATTATAATTTTACAAATTATAACTTAAATTTCTTAAATTGCAAATTTGATCTTCCAAAGATATAGTTAACAAAATAAAAACCTTTTGGATCATCTTCCACTTCTATGACACTTTCTCATACATATTCGCTGAGCAATGACAAATTGGAAATAAAATCAACTCTTAACTAAAAATGCTGATCTTAATAACATCACAAAAAAAATTTTCTATTATTTTTAATCTAAACTAAATAACTTGTTCATTTGATGTGACCATCTCACCGTGATCTTTTTGGTCCAGAAAGTCTATATGCATGCTAACCGACTTTCGATAATTAAGATATTATGATTGATTATAATTTGATCAAACCTGAATAAAGCTAAAGTTGATGTACTATTCCAAGAAATGAATTGTACCTATCTAAAAGAATTTGTACAAAGAAAACACTTATTTCTTACAAAAACTCTTCATAAAAACTATTTTCCATCTTTGAATCCTTTAAACCAATCACGACATCATGTTTGGCCTCTTGGATATATTGTTGGCATCCATTGGTACTCATTCTATAGTCCATGTTGGTACTCTATATAATCCTCCTAGGCTTTATTCACATCTTTTTAGACTTCACATGAACTATGTACTCTGTGCACATTTCATTGGGTAGATCAACTAGAAGTACTTATTGATCCTTTACTTCAACATCTCTCTACATAGATTGACCCGCATTTTCTTCATATGGTTTTTCAGATACTAACTAGGCAACAATATTTCAAAAGTGATCACCTTTATGATCGACAATTTATTCAGGCATATAATTTGTGAAATTAGAAAAAGTTTCAAATCCTGTAAACTTCACTTAATTCTACCTTCTCTTGATTAAAAAATTTGTCTGCATATAACATTCTAAGTTTTCCTTTAACCTCATAAAATCCATAATGAAATTGCTACTGGTTGAAACCACAATCTCCTATCAACTTAATCTGGAAGTTGGGGTGTGCAAAATACCTGTGGAATAAACATGAAAATATTGAGAAAAAAACGCACGCAAGAAAGAATTCAACATCCTGTTATTAATCAACAAACTTCATTGCAAAGGATGAGTAAATTTGTCATGTTCATATTTATGTGGTGCATTTTAGGTGAAAGAATCTCATCTCTGTACTAAATAAATAGAATAAATTTATACTTTAAAATTACGATTTAATAATTTTCTCAACTAACTATTATCATGAGCCATTAAAAAGCTTAGAGGTAACATATTGATGCTCAAGGAGTTGCAAATAGCTTAACAGTAGACAAAAAATAATACAGGTTATAAAAATTTAAGATAAACTTTAATATTATTCAATATAAATGATACAATATGGTGAACATAAAAAAAAAATCACCAAGATGGGATACAATGAAATTGAAATAGCTTAAGTGTAAAAAACGGATGTCCCAAAGGTTTGATAACCGTAGATAACCATAAAACAAAACAAAACAAGAAATAGAAGAGGTAAAACTCATACAAAGATGACTGATTTTACTACCGAACAAATACATTGTTAAGATAAGAAGAAAAAGAAAAAAAAAATCCTCCTAAACAATAGCGTCACAAGCTGCAAACCAGTATTCATGAACCAAATTATAGCATGGCGATTAAGCTATAGGACGCATTACAAATCTTATGAATTGATCTGAACTACAATAAGATTTTTTTTTTTTTGGACACCATGATCAGTAGCATCTTAATTGCCATCTTCATTTACTAAAATTAACATAATTGTTACTCAACAAGCACAACAATGCTGCAATCAAACTAAATGTCCTAAAAGATGCTCTAAATGTCATGACTAAAAGGGTACTTACATGCTTGAGGGTACTTACATTCATTTACTATAATAACATAATTTTTACACCTCAGGTAGAACCTACAGTGAAGAAACTTCAATTCCGATGTCCAAGATTTCAACATTAGTCACAAAAGACAAGAGATGTGCTTCACTATACTTTTACATTAAAAAATCCTCCTCTTCAATAGTAACATTAGCCTAAACCAAACCATACAAATGTGAACATCATAGAACATTCAAAGCAATCTCAATTTTATGTTGTCCAAGTTTAGAACCCAAAAACAAAATTATATGATCATACCAGCTAACCATGATCTCAAAAAACTCCTATAACATTACTGACATGTTCTTTCTTTAGCTTCCTTTCAAATAGCATAAACAAAATTCATTTTAGAGAAACCTCCAAACAATTATATGCTTCATGTTAAAAATATAGATATGATTAAAATGTCAATACTTTTTTTCTACAATGATCCAGGGACTTGATCAAAAAATTGACATCCATAAATAGAAACTATACAAACTGAATTAAACTTCACAATTGCTCACGAAATTCTTGGACAACATACACATAGCAATAGAAAGAAACAATCCTTTAAGAATGTTAACTTCATATTTATCGTGAAAACTTAAAAGAATCCAATTGCAGTATTGCATGTCACTAATTACTTTATAAATTCCATGTAAACAATTTTAGTTCTTAATCTATACATTAAGCTGAAATCAATTCCATAATTTAGATATGTGAAGCCCATACTAATCAATTCCTTAACATGCAATTGATAAAAGGCTCAATTATGAACTATTACCAAGTAACATGCAAATTACATCAAACCATAAGCAAAACCAAAAAGAATATTGCTACACTCCCCAAGCAAATGTACCAAAAAAAACCAACTTGATGTCCTCTTTGCTTAGGCTGCCCAATAAAAATAATGGAGAGTACAATACAAGTCTGCTTGAGAAGTATGGGAATAGGACACTAAGGAAAAAGGAATCCAAATGAATTTTTATGTAGATTCTTCACTAAAACAAAAAATGAGCCTATTCAGAATCTATGAGTGCATCAGTGTAAGTAGGTGCTTAAAAAAGTCGCAAAAAAATAAATGGAGCCATGTTTGAGTTCATATTCACCAATATTTGATATTTCTTTGTTTCAGTTCAGTTCATTAATATTTTTTTTTCAAGAAGATCAACGAAGATTTTATAGATAACCATGGCTTAAAGCAAGAAAACATTCCCTTGGATCTCCCATTGATGTATGGTTGAACATGCAATATGTGGTGAAAATTAGAGGGAGAATAATGGATAGTTTCATTGATTCCTCTCAAATATCTTTTCTATCCTATTTAAACCACCAACCCATGATTTGATATTATAATTCTGAAAAGTAAACCTTCAATTTTTTATTTGTAAGTTTGATCTTTCAAATATATATTTATAAAAAAGAGCCATTTGGATCACATCTCCCACTTGTATGACAGTTGCTCAAGCAATTAATTGTGAAGCAAAGAGAAATTGGAAATAAGATCAGCTCTTAACTAATGATGTTAATCTTAATCACATCATAAAGAGTATTTTTTTTATCAAAGCAAAACAACTTGTCAATTTGGTGTGACCAGCTAACTGTGGCCATTTTAGTTCATAAAGTCAACATGCATGATAACAAATCCTTTGATAAGGCTAAAATATTTTGATTGAACATAGAGTGATCAATCTTAAATGAAGCCCAAGTTGATTCATAAAGTCCATATGCATGAAAAAAAATCCTTTGAAAACGCTAAGATATTTTGATTGAACATAGAGTGGTCAATCTTAAATGAAGCTCAACTTGATGTACTATCCCAAGCAATGAATTATACCTAACCAAAGAATTAGTACAAAAAATAAACCTTTTACCTATGAAAAGTCTTCATAAAAACTATTTTTTCACCATTGAATTCATTAAATGTATCCCACATCATGTTTGGCCACTTGGATATACGGTTGACCTCCTTTGGTACTCATTCTATGGTCCAATTTAGTACTCTATGATGCTCCAAGTTCTTATTCACATCCTTTTGGACTTTGCATGGAGAATGTATTCCTTTGTGGACATTTAATCAGGAAGATCAACAAGATTTAAAGAAGTGTTTATTGGTTCTTTCCATCCTCATTTCTCTTTGAAGATTGAAATTTTCTTCATATTGTTTTGTTGTTACCAATTAGGCGGCAAGGTTTCAAATGTGGTCATCGTGGCTATTATATGATCGACTATCTATTTGGGCAAATAATTTGAGATACTGGAAAAAGCATCAAATCCTTCAAACTTCTCTTAATTCAAACTTATCATGATGGGAAGATTTTTGCCTCCATATAACTTTCTAAGCTTTCCTTTAACCTAATAAAGTCCATAGTGAAATTCCTACTAGTTGAGCCTTTACTCAAATATCAACTTAATCTACAAGTTGTGACGTGCAAAAGACTAATGAAACAAGTAGGAAAATATTAAAATATAAGCTATCATTATTCTCATAGAGAGAAAAGTGAGAATAAGACAGAGCGAAAGAAGTTGGTGGCTTTGCTCCTGAGAACTAGTATACTAAAACAAATAGCAGTTTAGATCATATACTACTATAAGAGCCACAATATACAAATTATTGCCAAAATTTAAGAAAAAAGCATTCGCAAGAATGAATTCAACGTCTCATTACTAATCAATAAACTTTATTCAAAAGGATGATCAAATTTGTTATGTTCTTATTTATGTAGCACATTGTAAATTACAAAATAAAATTATTCTACGCTTGGCAATTACATTATAATAATTATTCTCATTATAATAATTATTCTCAACTAACTGTTATTGTGAGCTATTATAAAGTGGAGAGGTAACATGACGATGCTGGAGTTGTGAATAGCTTAAAGTCCACAAAAAAAAATTGTGGTTTAATGGTTTAAGATGAATTTTACTATTATTCAATATAAATTATACAATATGGTGAACGTGGAAAAATCAAAAACACCAAGATGAGGTACGACAGAACTGAAATAGGTCAAGGAAAAAAAGACGAATGTCTCAAAGGTATGTAATGGTAGATAACCGTAAAATCTAAACATCAGTAAATTGAAAAGGAAAAGCTTATACAGTGAATATTGATTTTACTGCTGTACAAATACATTGTTCAGATAAGGAGATAAGGAAAAAAACATCCCCAACAATAATAACATAAGCTATTGAGAAATACTCACAAGCCAATTGGTGATTAAGCTATAGGATGTATTGTGAATCTTAAGAATTCATCCCATCTACAACAAGAAATTCTTCCCTTTTTTATATACCATAATCAATAGTAGTAGCAATTCCCATCTTCCTTTACTATCACAACAGAATTGTTACTCAATAAATACAACAAATGCTACAATCAAACTAGGTGTCATCAAAGATGTTCTAGATGGTAACACTAAAAGGGTAGTTGCATAGTGGAGATAACACCAACTTTTTTACATCTACAGTAGAACCTATAAGAAAAAAAAAATTCTATTCAAATGTCCAAAACTTCAAAGATAGTCACAAAAGATGTGAGTCACTATATTTGCAGAGAAAAAAAATCTCCCTCATCAATAGGAACATTAGCCTAAATCAAAAACAGATACATCAAACAAATGTAAAGCTCGCAAAACATTCAAAGCAATCTCGATTTAATTTTGTCCAAGTTTAGAACCCAAAAATAGAAATTATCGGGTCATGCTGGCTAGCCAAGATTTCAAAAACTTTCTAGGCCATTACCGAAATGTGTCAATAATAAAATTTGTTTGAGAAATATTATATAAGTTTGCTTGAGAAGTCTGTGAATGGTACACTAAGCAAAGAGGCCTCTAAATGAATTTTAATGTATATTTTTTACTAAAACAAAAAAAATAAGCCTAATCAAATCTCCGATGGGATCAGTACAGGTAGGTGCATAAATGAGTAGCAAAAAAATAAATAAATAAAGCTATGTTCAAGTGCAGGTCATTATTTTTTCACTGTTAGTGTTAGGTTCATATCATTAATATTTGTACTTCTTTGCTTGTGTTCAGTTCATTATAATTTGCATTCCAAGAAGAGCAATTAACACAGACGACTATACTGATAATAAAAAAAAGGAATTTTGATCATGCTTAAATAAAATGTTAACGTTCAGCTCATTAGTTAACAAACTAGCCAAAAAGAGCTGCACAAGAACTGTTAGCAAACATCAATCATGATGACCGTCCTTAAGGGTAGATATCATTTTGGACTCCTCCTTAAGACTAACCCGAATGTAACAAATAAGTCAAGCAGATGGTAATAGAGTGTTGTAAGACATTTAGTAACTAGTCAAGCTCTCCTCCTGGTAGACATGGTAGCAAATCTAAATATATTTTTGGAACATCACATATGAGTTGGCTACCATACTGGGTATGCATCAATAAGCACACGAACAAATTATTTTAGGAAGATTTGCACGCATACCACTCAATTCCTTTGTACTTGCATATATAACACCTAAACTTCATTTTTTACATATATGACACATTACCAATACATGAAAATGTGCATTTCACTTTTAAAAAGTTAAAATGGCAGATTTTTTGATGTGATGGGAAAATTTTGATGATATAAATGTAAAAAGTGAATTTTAGATGTTAGATATGTAAGTACTTAGGAAGTAGGTGATAATTACGTTGAGGTATTCTTGATAAAAATTTTAAGAGAAGAAATATATTATGCAGAAGCATAAAAGAAAATTAGCAAGTATTGATAATCCAAAAGAACAAAAAAGTATTAATCACTTCATCCTATGACTAAACAATAAAGATGCAATAAGCCTTAACCAACTCAGAGGAGAAGCTACAGTCATGAAAACCTCTAATAGGTGAAAATACACCAACTTTAATATACAAAAGGAGCATACCTCATCAGCAATCATAGCTATAAGAGCAGAACTCTTGGTAGCTATCTGATTTCTTCCAGCCATTGCAAAAGACTGCGAAAAGAACCTGAACAGTTCAGAGATAAAATAATTATAAATAACAGTCCCACAATATTTAATAGGCTGACTATAAAGAATTCTCATCATCCTAATACTAATGAAGCAATACAAAATGTGTCAGGAAGCTATAATTAAACAGACTATGCAATACGTAAAGAGTATCAAAATAATATTAAACTTAAAACTGTTCTTCAAGTTTAATAAACAGGGAGCAAACAACAAAAAGTAGGACACCACAGAAAGATTATGAAAGCCCCAAGATGTAGCCTTCCAACGATGCACGCCGGTTATAGCAGCAATAGTATTTCAAAACATATTTATAAACCTTTATTTAGCAAACATAGAAATAGTGTTTGCATGGCAAATAGCTGTCAACTTAAGCCTATCTCAGCTATTCTAAAGTCCGCTTTATCCATCTCCTGCACCAATCAATACATATCCCCACAAAACAACCCACACAAATAGGAAATTGGGTTCCCTTAGAACTAGAAACCCACCAAAATAGGAAAATATAAAAATAGGCAGTATCTAGTAAATAAAAAATCAAATATTGAAATATATTCTGAGTAAAGAAGATAAATTCCTTCATAATCCAGCACGCGGGTCGGCTACTTCCTATATGCATTGTTCATCATTGTTTATTCTATTTAAAAGTTGTATATGGTATAAGTTAGCCAAATGGTTGGAGACATTTTTTTATAACTTCATATCAAGTTGTGATTTAGGTTGACTTAGGGGTTAGGGATTTAAATGTAGATCTAAAAAAGTACATTCATAAGTTTATATGAAGAATGTGAAAAAATATAGTTTTTGATCGGTAATCTCTACCAAATCCTAGTAAAAAAAACAGAAGAAAAATTAATCGGGACATCCTTTTGAATAATATATCCCATCTGCACGAGATATAAAAGCTCAATTTCACCACTTTGTAGGAGGAATCATTTAGAGAACTGACAAAACTTAATAGAGAAATGGAAGCGGGCATGATACCAGTGCAAGTAAAAAACATGGTATAAAATATGATAATATAAAAAAAAGAGATACTTTGTGATGCAGGAAAATTATGGAGCAGATCATTCACTGAGAAAAAAAATGGTAGAGATTTTAAATTCATAAGGTTTTAAGTGTCATTCATATAGTGTCATAGATTTTGAAAAAGAAAAAATCATTGATTCTATAGTCACTTTTGAAACTGTGATTCGCATATGTAATTGATTATTACCTAGTTGAATGCCCATAAGATCTAGAGAACAATAGAAGAGGCCGTAATGTCACATTAAATGAAGAAATATTGGTTGATTAAATTGGATGCGCGAAATCACTACTTAGGTGATGTTGGTATGACTTTTTTTCCTCAATTTAGCATAATAATTAAAAAAAATCATGACCAAAACAACCCAAAGAAGAAGGGACTAAGTTTTCATATGATTACCAAATCTGCATGGTTAAACTTTTAACACGACAAGCCACCTTTTAATGGTAGACAAAATAGCTAATAAATCTAAAATACTTAAAATGATCATACATAATACTTAATATTCTAAAGAATTTAAACATAATATATTTCACATCCCGCAAAACTGCATATCAAATACTAGACCTTAGTTTAGCTAATCTCAAGGCCCTTCTCTTTTATATTTCTCACCATTATTTTGAATTTTGATTTACTAAAGAAGTTTAATTGATCACAATTATGTTATTCATAAATATCACACATCAACATTCAATAGGTTGATAAATCAACAAACAAAACCATGAAAGTCTTTTATAAAATATCCCAATAAATAATACAAAAAAGAACTTGATGTTAATCTTTAACGTAAACATGCTTTGATCACTCCACAAGTATTTCTAATGCTAACCACTATAACAACCACACATTTATACATAAATACATATATACGTGTGAGTATATATAACCTTAAGCGAGAGAGAACAATACTAGATGTTCAATGGGAGGGTTGACCTTCGGTGGTCAAGAGAAAGCATCATGCGCCGTTGTTGGGGAGGAGAAGCTTTGTATGTTTGGAGTCTAGAGGCATAGATCAAGATGAGAGGGCTTCAACAAGAGAAGAATGTGAGAGGGTGTCCGCGTGACTAATACCTCTCGATGAAGGATTTGACTATGCAGTGTAAGGGTTGTATTAAAATAGTAGCCTAGTGAGACATTTGTGTTGCTATTAAATTTCAAGTGTCATGCAAGTAAATAGAAACTTTAAAATTTTAGATATGTAAATACCAATGTTTAAAATTACACATATGGCTATTGATGTGTTTTCCTTTCGTGAGCTGAGACATAAGCCACGAGGCAGTCTGAGGCGTAACCCTCACAGTTTGAAAATTGTGCAAATCAAAATAAAGCGACAAACAGAATACAGTAGCATAAAAATTAATATTTATATTAAACAAAGAAATTAATATTCTATCATGGTAAAAAGTAAAAAAATTGGTTTATACGAAATAACAAATTGCGTAAGTTAACATCACATAATAACTTTTACAAAATGACAATATAATGTAATCATCAACTTATCAAGTCATTAAACTATCATAACGAAAAAACACATGAAATGAAAATAAAATAAAATATCAAAGTAAAACATAAGATGAATTTAGAATAGTAGACTTCTCTTACTTGAATTGTCCAACCAACATAACAACATCCATAGATCAAAATAAAAATATAATAAATGATCAAAAGTTGGAGCAACTGACGATAATGGCGGCAAGAGCAGCTTGCGATGGTGACCGCAAGAGCAACTTGCGATGGTGACGGCTAGAGCAATAGGCAACTATAGCAAAAGTAGGTTGCGGCGGAGGCGGCAGCAGCAGACAACCGACAACAACGGTGGGAAGCTTAACTAGGGAGAGAACTATTGCGTATGAGAGTACAAATTGGGCTCGTATTCAAACTGTCTAATATTTGGGTAAAAAACTAAGTGTCTGTTTAGGACAGCTACAACTTATCAGCCTTATAGCTGCAGCTGCGCTACCCTAGGAAACTGCTACGGAAAAGCTGCTAAGGAGAAACTGATTGTCTGTTTGTTGCAGCTGCGTGATAACAGTTGTGGGACAGTTATTTCTGGAAAAATGACCATCATGTCTCTGTGTAGTATTCATATATATAAGAAAATATAAAATAAATTTTTAATTGAACAAATTATTTATTAAAGAATAAATTAAAATTAATTAATTGATTGATTTTATTAATTAAGAAAACTTAAAAATATGTTTATAAATTAACTAATTAATCATTAAAAACTAATATATAAATGTATCTAATTATAATAAATTAGGAAATATATGAATTTATTATTAATTATTAATAAATTAAATTAATAAAATTAAAGCTTGAAACTACACAAGACCCACAAGTCTTCATCCTCACTGTTCTATATCGATACCAAAGCTCTCAAACCAATCGTTGCATCCTCTGTTCACACAACCAAACTTCATCTCCTTCCCTGTTCGAGCACATGAATTGTAAAAATCACGAATTTTCTTCCTGTTCCGATATACCTCATCATTCTGCACTACAAAAGCCACTCTGATCCTTCCTCTCCACTGCCGCGCACGCCTTCTCTTTTTATTGAGAATTGCAACTAAGCTTCGCTTCTCTCCCTACACCATACCATCTTGATCCCGCTTCGTCGGAGATTACCGTGGGATCGCCTGATCCTCATCTGCTGCGAAGCTGAGGTAGGTGGGATCCTTTTCGTCGTCGTCAAGGGCAAGTGTGTAACTTGCAGGAGGAGAAACGCGGGTCGGGGCATTGATCCTGCGACCCATGTTTTGCTTAATTGTTGCCGCACCGCGGCAAAAACTCCGCCTCAAACAGGTTGGATTCACGGGGGAGAGACGAGTTGCAGCAAAAACTCGGCCCCAAACAAACCCTAAGTGAGAGAGGCGCATGAATCAATAGAATTGAGGTGAGGCGAGCATTAAACAATATGGGAGTACGCCTCAAAGCATTTTTCTTCGAAACAACATTGATGTGGGCCTCAAGGCACGCCTCAAATTGTGCAATTTTTAATAGTGCTAAATACAATTTTAAATAGTGCCTTCACTCAGAAGGTTCGAGTCGTTTGAGCAGCTACTCTGGCCGCACAGGTAACCCTTCATTTCTTCAAAACCCCTAAACTTCTTCCACACAGGTAACATTTCCCTTTGCCTTTAGGGCTTCAACAAATCCACGATTTTTCTGCTTTATCGTTTTCTCATCTTCTGCACGTGTAACATATCCCTTTGCCTCCCCTCTTTCCCGCCCTAACCTCTATTCTGACTCTTCTCTTCCCCCTCAAGCTATCCCGTAGGTTTTATTTACCGCTACTTCTTTTACTCCTAATAGTTTCGGCTTACTCTCATACATTATGGACTATTTGGTGGTTCAATTCGTTAGATTTGTTTTGTCTTTAGGTTTGGTATCAATTTTATCATATCACTGTCACAATTAAAACTATACATGGCAAATAGTTGTGAAATACAGTTTTTTTTCTATTTTGTTCTTTGTTGTCTTTTCTTCCCTACTTGTAGGAGTTGAGATTTTGTACTGTCTTAACATTTTCAATAGGTTTACGGGGGCAGTCTTAAGAGTGAGAGTAGAAGCTACCTGTGTTGTGTCAAGAACTTGCAGATTTTGATTGTTTTTCTTGTCTCACTTAGCTTAATGCAAACCCATTTGATTTAAAATAGTTTTATGTTGACTAATTGGTGTTTTTGGAGTCATTTTAGATGTCTGACACTCGACTTTTGTACCATACAGCGCACATTACCTTTCTTGCCAAGACTTTCTCGGAGAAGATTGCTTGAGTTCCTCAACCAAAATAGAAAGAAAAAAAAAGTTTTCTTTATTAGTAAACATAGTCCTTATTCACCTATTTTAATATTTAAATCCAACTCGATTATCTCATTCAAGGATCTTAGTTGATTTTGGCATGTGGGAAAAATGTTGAGATATTTTTTTAAAGGTAACTTAACTTTTGTTTCTAACTGATCTGTTGGATCTTGACTAAAATTTGTCCTGAACGCACTTTATTTTGTTTTTTTTTTTACTTTAACATATCAGTGCCTCTTTTCCTAAACGCCCAACCGAATTTCATATTAAACCTAACTTCGCTAACGACTATTTGTTTAGTAAAATTCTTCCCTTGTTGCGTCACAAATATGATTTAGTATTGGGTTCATCTTTATAATAAATTAAAATTCTCATGAGTAGTATTAAAGAACAAGATTCATGATTTGTCATCGTAAAAGGGAGAAAATTGCTCTTTTAAAGAGATAACTAAAATAATAGAAATAGAGATTTGGTTAAGAAAACATTGTTTTTAAATGTTACATTCAAAACTTCCAGCATCATTGTTACTAGTACTATTACTTCCAGAGTTGAAAACATTAGAGTCATCCCTGCTCGTTGATTCACCAACACCCCTAGCCATCTATACTATATCACAGTCAACCGCCAATCTCTGAAAAAGAAAATCACAGCGTGGTCATTTCAAACAAATTCGAAATTACATAAACTTTTAACAGAAAATCATCACTAAAAAACCCCAAACGCCGATTCAATCAAAACTAAGAGAATACCATCTTTTCATTGGATGGACGACATTTGCCCAATAAAACCAAAAAGAAAAAGGAAAAAAATAAACATCAAAAGAGAGTTAAAAAAAAACAGATCTAAAATCGATTCAAATCCATGGAATTAAAAGATCATAAAAACATAAGAAATGAAACATCATGAACTAAGACCAAGCTCACCCGAAACAACGCGCCCTAAAACACTTTAATCGATCAACCTACCAGCCGGGAAAAAAAAAAAGAAAACCCTAATCAATAAATAGAAAGAAAAATTCAACCAAATACCTCCCGTCCCACCAACGACCGCATCTGATTCAACAAACTACTCTAAAACCACAAAGAAAAACTCAAAGAAAAACCATAAACGATATTTCTTCAAAGTTTAAGATCGCAACCTCAAATAAGAATCGACGAGATGATAGCAGCAGCTAACCAGCGCGATCCATCCAGGGAAAAAACAGCAGAAGGTGAAAATCTAAATAGTAAACGGATTAGAGGAAAAGCTGTAGAAAGCAGAATTCAAACCTGGAGAAATGAGGAAGAAGAGATGGAGACGATGACGTTTGAAGCCTGCTGAGGGCTCTGATGCTTCCAGATTTTTTCCCTGAATAACGAGGGACACTGCATGCGTTGTTGGATGTTGGTCGTAAATCACGGTGATCTACGGTCAGGATTATTTCTGTTTTTTTAAAAAAAATAAAAAATTTTAAGTGAGGCCCACCGAAATACATCAGGACTGTAAATCAAGTGATTTACGATCCAGATCGGTGTCCGCACGCAGCGGTGCCCGCACGCAAGCTGCGTGCGGACACCAATCCGTATGGAATTATTTTTCCTGAATGACACTTCCTGTTTAAAAAAGGAGATGTCGAGTTCCCCGCATGGTCGCGTTAACATTAATGGATTGGGGCCCAAAGTGAGTCAAACCGGCTCATGGTTTGACTCGAGTTTAATTTGCTCGTGTGAAATGAGTTCGATGAGTTAACAAGTTAAAATCAGCTCAGCTCGACTCATCATTGACTCATTTAAAAAAGAATCAATAAAACATATACTCGAAATATATTAAAATTCAATTCTTTTAAATTATTAAAGATAACAATTTCTTATCAACTATCTCCTAAATGCTCATTCTATTTGTCATTTAACTATAACATTAGCTTAAATTATTATTATTATTTTCTTTCATACTAAACAAGCCAGCCGAATTAAGCTTATACTCGAGCTTGAACTCAATTAAATTTAATCAAGCTAAACCTCAATATGAGGGTGGCTCGATTCGACTCATTTATGCCCATAATGCTACTAACTTGCTTGTGTGTGTAAAAAATTAACATACATACCGCGTAATTCTCACGCTTTTGCATATCTAAAACCTAAGGTTTGATATTTACATTTGTAAGATATTACTATTAAAAACTTATGAATGTAATTTGTGTGCTTCATTATAGGAAACTACTAATAGTATTTTTTATGTGATGTCAATAATTTGAGTATTATTGATGTAAATATGAAAGTTTAGATGTTAGATATGTAAATATATAATAGTTGTGTGTTTAAATTAAACGTCATATATATATATATATATATATATATATATATATATATATATATATATATATATATATATATATATATATATATATATATATATATATATATNTATATATATATATATATATATATATATATATATATATATATATATATATATATATATATAAACATTTTTCCAACATAGATTAAAAAAACTTTGCTCTTCTTCTTGGTGACAAAACATAAGATCCTTTTGAGCATAGATGGCTAGGAGAAAGCAATTGTGTTTTTATGCTTGATGTTTGCTAGAAAATTAACGAATGTATAGTAATTGATTGTGGTCTTACGTTGCACGAGAATTAGACACGCACTCAGATAAAAAAAAATAACTAATATTGACACTAAAAGTTTTGTACGTGAAAAATTCGTAGAGAGAAAAAAACCATGGGGTCTGACCCATATATAAAAATTCACTATTGATTGATAATTCCAGAGACTCATTTTCCCATAAACAAGAAAGAGTTACTAGGTTTTCCAAGTTACAACATTGACTGCAGGTTTTCAGTCGGTAATGGTCGACTGTGACGGGTGGTGACCGATAGTGTTTAGCGGGCGACGACGGTCGGTAGTGCTCGACGGAGATAGTAGTGCTCAATGACGACGGTCGGTAGTCGTCGACAGTGGTCAACAGTAGAATGTGACAATCTGCGGCAATTGGCGGTTATCGACGACAGTCGGCAATCTATGTCATGCATTGAGATTCGTGTCAGATGATTGAGATTTGTTGGAACTGTATCAATCCTTGTTGTCTAGAAGTTCTTAAATAAATTATGTGTGAGTGGCTTGTAAGAAGTTAACCAAATTAATAATAGACGATGGTGCCTTTAGAAAGTGGATGGATAGACACTAAGAAAGTTAGTATTGCATAAAATTCTATTAATTCTAGTTTTAGTATGAGAATTGACATGCTTCTTGAACCAAGTATATTTAGTCATTCAAGTTAGTGAGCCAAATAAAAAGGGCCTCTCTAGAAGGTACTCGAAAACCCAGAGAAGATGGTGCCTCCACACGTAATAATTTCTCCTCAAGTAGACGTCTGATTGTGCTTTTAAGCTATATACTGACACCTCTCTAGAAGGTACTCGAAAAAGTCCCATCGGGCGTGTAATGAAGCGGAGAAGCTTACGAACAAGCACAACAATATCATTGTCAATTTAAAAGAGGTTTTATTTGTTTCATGATACTTTAGTATGGATTGTTTTAAAATGGTCATATGGTCATGTGTTTATTTGTATTTTATATTTTGTTATTGAGATAATGAATTAATTATTATTATTTTTTAAATTAACACATTTGTTGTTTAAGATGCAAGTCTTTGAAGTAGACTATAAAAGATAATTGATTTTCTTTGTTGTTGATAATGCCCTTTTTCTACTGAAATAGAGATTTATAATTAAGAATAGCATGCTTCTAAATAAGGGTGTAAACGAGCCGAACACGAGCGAGCCTAAGCTTAGCTCATGTTCGGATCGTTTATATTTCGTGCTCAAAAAGTGTGTTCATGTTCGGCTCATTTATATAGTGAGCCAAACATGAGTTGTTCAAGAACAAAAAATTGTTTTGACAACCCTAATCACATAGCCATTAGATGTTAAGGGTTGAGCAAGATGTAAAAATTATTATTTATAATAAAACATCATTTGGATCTAATTTAATGATTTTTATTTTATTTTCTTAATTAATACTTTTAATTGATTATAAATATTTGTATCCTTGTAGTTAATTAATTTTTTTAAAATATTACTCATCAATATATATAATTGTTGAGTAATATTTCAAGTCAAAATGAGTCGAACATGAGCTGTTTGCGAACAACGCACTGTTTTGAGCCCTACTTCTAAAGTTATTTTTATGTATGATGAAAATTGAGTCTAAAAAAATGATAAAAGTTATTTTTTTTTCTTGGCAGCTCACAAATAAAATAAAGAAATGTGGTTTAGATAAAATTCTATAAGCATTTCATCGTGTTCTTCATTTATAAGAGAAAGAAGGATCAAACGTTATTGATTAGATAGTGGCGACAACTTGACAGCAGTGGCCAAGCGCTGATGATTCGGTGATGATAGAGCTTGACAACTGCAGTCTGATGGTCGTGTAGCTCGATGGTGGTGGTGGCGGTGGCAAGATGGTGGCGGAGCTTGAAAATCTTTCTTAGTAGGGGTGTAAATGAGCGGCGTCGAGCTCGAGCCACCATCGACTTGAGCTTGAGCTTGAGCCTGATTAATTTTACCGAGTTCAAGCTCGAGCTTAAGTCAACGAGTTCGGGTGGGCTTGTTTATTATAAAATAGAGAAAATAATATTAGTTCAGGATAGTGTTATAATAAAATGATAAATAGAATGAACAATTAAGAGAGAAATAATAAGAAATCACTTAATATAAAATATAAAATATTTTGAGATATTTTTAATACTTTTAAGATAAATTCTTTAAGTTTAATACATTATGAGTATATTCTATATTAAAATTTTTTTTAAACGAGCAGACTCACGAACTAACAAGTCGAGATCGAGCTTATTTCACAAGCCACTTTTTGCGATGAGCTTGTGACGGTTCAAGAGTCAGCTTGACTCACTTACACCCTAACTTGGATCTCCCTTAAGCCTTATTCTTAGGTCCATATCCTAAAGTCTTCATTCATAAATGGAGAGTGGAGGTTTATTTATAGAATTGTGAGTTACATCATCTGTAAATATCTCATGAATCTGGACCACTCCATCAGATGACCTAGAGCAATCACTTTGATCGTATAGTGTTTTATGAGCATTTGACTATCTTAATGACGTTAAAAAAGAGTAGTCTTTGGCTTTTTAGATTTAGCTCGTCGAGACATTTGAAATCTATTTGGTCATTCAATTGCACATCTAAATCTTCCGATTGCACTTAAATATAGAACAAAACTTTAGTGTCGTTGGTTTCATCTTGTCGAGACACTTAGTCCAATTATAAGTTAACGAAATTAGATATTGGATGACCATCAATTTGCATTTGAAATAATTTTTTGTTCGAAATGCCCCGAAATTCACACTTGATAATAAATTTTTTTTGATGACATATCAATATATCATTGTTATTTCAATTTTTAAATAATAAAGAATAATATTCATATGCGATGCAAACAAAATTTAGGGTAAAATTGTAAATAATAAAATTTAAAAATTACATATATAAATAGATAAGAATTAGGTGGAATGATACAAATACACCAAATGCGCACCCAAAGAAGAGCCGTCCCTTCACCGAAACGTCACCGCCGCGGCTACATCAGCTAGAATTGACGCGTGGACACGGGACACCCAAGTCTTCTCGGTAAGCCATCCGTGCCAAGAATTTATGGTGGGCCCCACTAGTCTCGTTCGGTAGTACTTACTTATAAATAAAATATAAATATTAGAAAATGATTTTATTTTTTTATATTTATTTTTATGTTCGACATTAAAATAATCATTTAACTGTTATTTGAAAAATATTTAATTTTTACGCTAAAATTTTAAAATGTTATTTTTTATTCCAAATAAAAAAAAAACGTTTTAAATAAAAAATAAATTGAAGTGATATTATGTAAATGAATAATTATTTAAAGAAATTTTACATACCTACCACAAAATTCTAATGTTATTATGGGTTTGTTTGGGGCAGTTGAAGCTTATTAAAAAAGAACTGTAAAGCTGCTAAATAATAATTTGATTTTTAAAAAATTGTGATGATTATTATAATTTTTTTTTTAAAAAAAATTCAAATGGCGACTAAATAGCTGTTGCTATACCTAACCATAAATAGTGAGAAAACACAAATTTCAGCGTCTGCTTTACGAAAAAATTGTTAAAACACAATTTAATTGAATAGACAAAAATGTGATGTGATGTCGTACCTCCACGCACTGCCGCATCAAAAAAACCCTATATATGTAATATTTAAACTATAATTTTTACATACACGTGATCTTATCTATGCAAGAAAAGGATATTTCACTTTTTAAAATTAAAAATGATGATATTTTTTATGAGATTCCACATAATTGAGTGGATTTAAATCTAAAAAGCAATATTTTGGAGTTAGATATATAAATAGATAGGAATTGGGGGGAATGTATGTAAATGCACCAAAGTTCAATTATTTAGTTGGAAATTCAAAATTCAAAAGCTTGGTTGAGATATTGATATGTTATGTGATTATCGAATCAAATCTTGGGATTATTTGGAATTAGATTCATAAGTCCTATGATATTTATATTAAATCTTAGATCACAAGTACACACACAGTGGAGACCAATCAATTGATCGGGGTATGAGGCACGAGTTGATTTAAATATAATTATTTGTTGATTTTGACATCATAATTCAAATATAAAAAGCATCAAGTTTTTTATTAAATTCTATGTATTGTTCTATAGTAGAATTCTTTCTATTTTTATAATTAAAAAATATTGAAATTAAATCGGGTAAATTTTAAATATAATTAATGAAGGTCTACTCTTAATTATAATGAAGGTATACTCTTGATGAATTTTAATGTAATTTACTTAGATAATTACATATAGACCACCCAAAAACTGATTATTTACAAATCAACCACCCTCTTCCATCTATTTTTCAAATTTTCACTCAAATATCAAAATTCAGAAAAAAAATCTACCTTTATTTTTATTATATTTACCAAATTCTCAATAGTTTGTTATATTTGAAAGGTTAACAATAATGATCTTTTTTTAATACAATATTTAAATTTCGAATATTACAAATATAATTTATTATATTTACCAAATTCTCAATAGTTTGTTATATCAGAATATCCTCCATGATCGCTTCCTCATTGTTTTTGGTTAAATCTATGCATTGATTTGAACTTATTAGTGGTTGATTCTATGGATTGCTTGAATGTCGTTAATCACTCAAAAATTGATTTGAATTTTGGTTGGTATCTAGAAATACAAAAGTCGAGCTATGAACAAAAATTTTGGATTGGATTTTTTTCAGGCTGATTTCGAGCCGTTTAGAATCGAACTCGAGATTGGCTCGTTGTATTTTTTATTTAGAAAAATTCTATAAATAGAATGTCAGGTAAAACCAAATATAATCAGTCACAAGCCAATTTTGAACTTATTTGAGCTGGAACATATTCAAATAACTCAATTTGAGTCATTTAGTTTCAGTTTTTGAGATGGATCAAGCTGATTCCGGGCTGAAATAGATCCAAATAACTCGATTTGAACCTAACTCATTTTGATTTTGATATGGAATGTGCTCAATTCAATTTCGAGAATTTCGAGTCGGCTCGGCTCGAAATTAAACATGATGAGCCATGAGCCGATCTTGAGTGGCATGAAATCTATTCCAGCAAATTTCAAACCGAGTAATTTTGAGTCAATTCTAGCTCAGCTTGAAACAACCCTACCTATAAATTTGAGGTGTGTGCTACCTCTTTTTGGTGGGTCAAGAGCTCTGTAAGGGTTCCAATGGCGATTTCCGTCGCATTTCATTCTGCTGCTCGAAGGAGAGGGCTTGCACCTCACCTTTGTTTCGTGGACTCTCTCTCCTCATCCTCCACTTCGTCCAAACGCTACTGCGTCTCTTCGATGATATCTATGTAAATCTCCCAAAAGGTTTCTAAACTAAAACCATAAGTCAATTAGTTCGGATTTAATATTTGGTGTTTTTATACCAGTATTTTTATACCAGTAATCTCTCTCTCTCTCTAGGTACGTATAATATAAATTATTATTTTGAAAATTTGTAAATAAATAAATAATATTTGATTTAATCAATAAAATTGAAATCTTCCACTTTTGCGTTAAGATTGGACCTTCACTTGTACGGAGGGAGAATAGGAGCTAACATCTGGAGCCGACTTTACATTAATACGGGACTAATCCACTGAAATATTCAGAATTTAGTTGCACATTTCCTGCCAACTAAACTAATTCCTCCTCCCATTTATCCAGGACTCTTCTCTACCGCACTCACTTCACATTAGTCTCTCTGATTCATTAAAATCCATTTTTAAACTCTCTGTGCTTCGTCTCCCCTTCCCAAGTTGCAATTTAAAGTCAATCTTCCTGATTCTGAAGTTGCAATTTTAAAATTAATCTTCCCGATTCTCTTAAAATTCTCTGTTCTTCGTTTCTTTGTGAAGTTGTAATTTTAAAATTAAACTTTTTTTGAGATATGGAAGAGCAAATTGTTAGAGTCGGTCTCGAATCAATTGGCTACATTTTGAAGAATAAATTACAATTGAAGTGTTTGATCAACCCGCTGGAAGAAGAGCGCCGCAAAATCCAAGCGTTTGGAGGAGAGCTTCCTCTATGCATGATTCTCCTCAATGATGGTGCAATCCTAAAATTCTTACTTCTTTAATTTTATCTGCAATCTCTATTAATTCTCTTTATGAAAATTTGCTTTATTCTTTTTAATTAATTGGTCATTTTTGCTAGTGATTGATCAACTAAAACAAGAATGTGAAGAGAAAGTTGAACATGAAGAGATGGATTGGGAGAATAGTGTGGTCGAGATGGATTGGATAGGCTACGATCAAAATTGGAACACTAATTGTAATAAGCATAATAGCAATTTCATAAACGATTTTTATGAGGTATTTTTATATAAAAACTAAAAATAATTTCTTTTTTTTTCTTTCATTTCTTTG
This sequence comes from Phalaenopsis aphrodite, assembly GCA_003013225.1. Taxonomy (NCBI): domain Eukaryota; kingdom Viridiplantae; phylum Streptophyta; class Magnoliopsida; order Asparagales; family Orchidaceae; genus Phalaenopsis; species Phalaenopsis aphrodite. Next base: position 313,159 of record NEWO01000145.1, read on the forward strand.
TTATCTTGTGTATTTGAACTAAAAATGAGTTTTCACAGATGGAGAATGACAATGCTACATGTGTAGAATCTCAAAGCAGCAATGAAGATTTTTTGGTGACAAATGAAGCAAATAATGTGCGGACTTCGTGGCCGGATCTTTGTTCTGCGAAGTCCGCCTCAACAGACACTACGATGTCGAACGGCGATGAGAATCGAATCCGACAGAAAAAGAGAAAAACGTCGCTATTGGTCATCGGAGCTTCACCGATATTTTGTGGCAACATTGCAGAAACATGGTGGTAAGAACTACTGTTTTAATGAATTATGCAATGAGAGAAAAAAAACTTAAACTGTTACTTTTTTTATTGAATTCAATTGGAATGCGTTGTGATTGTAGCTTATTATCTTTTTCAGCTGCAACTCCAAAGCAAATTAGAGAAAAAATGATGGCTCGTGGGCTAAAAAATAATGAAGTGAAAATTCATTTACAGGTAAATCAAATTTTATTTCAATCGAATAGCATTTCTCTATTTTTATACCACAAAGAAAGTCTCTAACAATATAATTTTTATAATGTCTAATTATCTAAAGTTGTCTTTCAATGTTTCAGAAATAAAAGTTGCATAAAAGAAGAATTCATAATTCTCGTCCGTTTATTTCACTGCGGGAAACCCTTCAGTCAGCATAGTACTTATTTTTTTACTTCATCTTAGAAAGCCTATCAGCTGGCTACTATTTTTTTTCATTAATTTTATTGCTGTCAAGTTCTTTTAACCTTTTGTATTTTTAAAAAATGTTCTATACATAAAATAAGAATAGGAGCATTTATATATGCCACACAAATCTTGTTTGTTAACTTATCAAACATCTTATCAAACATCTAACGTATATAGTTTATAGTCTTAGCAGCCAAACATATGTTAATTTTTTAAGAAATTAAAAAATTCTGTTTATGCATAAATAAATAAATTGTTATATATTTAAATAGATTAGGTGCAAGATATGTAAATACATAAAGATTGAGTGGTATGAATGTAAATCTTCCCTTAAAAATGTAATATGCGAAATTGTTAAAAGTGAAAATACAGCATTTCATATTTAAATTCTTAATACCAATGTGAAAATGCAGCCGGTCGTCACTGTGCAGCAAAACCCAGCACCGTTCAGGTGATTCATCTTTTTTTTTCTGATTCGGGTTCTTCTTCAACTGTTTCTCAAAAGATATGATTTTTATTAGGGTTTTGAGGAAAAGAAAGTGGATTTGAGCTGCGATGGTGATGGGGAAGAAGAATGTCTGATGAGGAGAACCCTTACGGCTCATATTGATTACATTTACACGCAGGGGAAGGTTCATGGCTGAGCTTGGGGGATTGGATTATGGTTTCTAGAGTTTCAATCTCTGCGATGTCTGTGATCATCCTTGTTTATATCTCAATAATGATGATAATTGTGATCTGAATTAGATCTTCTGTGCTTGTCTTGCTGTATGGATTCTTTTGCTTGAGCTTACGATTTAGAGGTTTTGACGATTTTTGGGGATACTTTTAATACTCTTTTTATTAACAAGGTTTTATACTGTGATTTTCAGAGATAATTTTTCTAAAAAATTGTTTTTTATTGTTAATTAAACAACATTTAGAATAATTAATGGGTTTTCATAGTTCTTCGCCGCTCGCTTCTTATCGGAATCTTCTGTAAATTCCGCCGTCGGCTGCCGTGGTGGCTCCGACGACCTTCAAGCTTAGGCTGTTGTGTGCATTAATAGCGTTAGGCGTACATCTCACTGTTATTTTTACTTACATAATTTATTTATTTAGAAATTATTCTTTTAGGTTACATCATCTACTGTTGGAAACAGGCCATTCAACTCTGCTCATGGAGTTTATTTAATTATTTATTAATTCATAATAATATTGGAGGTGATCTTGATAGATTATTAGATATTAAAATTGTATTTAGTAATCTTGATTAGGCTTAACAGCACATCATATGATTTTTGTTTATTAATGGGGATTTACATCTATATCACCCAAAACCTTTAATATTACAAATTTCACATCTAAACTTGCATATTTACATATAAAGTGCCCAAAATATTGTTCTTTGCTCTAAAATAACACTCCAAGTTAAAAATGTTATATAATGTAAAAAATCTTCATTAAATTTTATTTAAAAATATACTTTTTATTTTATTCTTAAAAATATTTTTTTGAAAATTTTAATTCCTCAAATTAGGGCATATGTGTTCAGCATGCGTGCTCAATACATGCTATCTTTTTTAAAACATTATTTAAATTATAAATTTTTATATGATATCTGATGCATTAGAACGGTGTTGCACTGCACGTCTCCTTTATTCGAATTGTTCGTGTGTCCTCGTTTGTGACAATTGTCTTCATTATCGATTGTCGAAATAATTAAAAATTACCAAAGATCAAAAATAGATGAAGGAATTACTTTTCTAAATAAAAAAACAAAAGTGACATATAAAACAAAAAAATTTGCATAAATCAGTTCTTGAGTTACATCATCATACAAGATGAACAAAGAAACTAGATAAAACTCTTTTTTGTTGCAAGAAAACGTAGCTGTGGTAATTCAAGTAGAATTTTTTTTCTTTCTTTTTCTTCCTCCTTGATTTGAGGTTTTCAAGCAAGAAAACACAGTTGTGGTTATTCAAGCAAAAAATTTGATTGGTTTAAAAATTTCAGATTTATTACAAATTCTCAAGTCTCTTTTTCGATCTTTAATTCTCATGTGCATGTGATTCCTTTGACACATATCATGTATATTAATAATATGTTTGGTTGCTTCTTTGCAATTTCTATTATTTGATATCCTTCAAGAGGTTTCCTTTGGGCAATATCCAGATTTGAGGTTTCTAAAACCTCATTCACCACTTTCTCTGATAAATGACTGCTCGGATTTTGTTCAGAAGTTAACCTCTTTGGCGAGCCGCCTTGTCTATTCAACATGGACAAATTCATTCACTTAGGCACGGAGACGATCTCTTGGAATGAGCTCAAGTCGACTGGTTCTATGCGGATCCTAAGTCGACTAGCTAGCTAGGTTCCAGACTGACTTGACAAGCGAATGAATCTTGTCCTATGCGGATCCTAAGCCATCTCTAAACTCGTCCAAATTGGTTACTTGGGGTTTCAACTATACAGACCAACCCAATGACTTTTTCAAGACAAATAGCTAACTACTAGCCAATTTTGAGAATACATTTGGGTTTATATATCACTTCTATTCCCTTGTTCATTCTTTATTGTAAGCATAGCTTATAAGTATTCCTTAATAAATTTTCATTTCTTTAAAATATTATTTTATTATTTATTTATTCTTTTCCTTAAAAAATAATAATTCATAAATACTGAATTTAAAGAGTAAAATGAGAGTTACTAATTCATAAATACGGAATTCTAATTTTTTCTAAAAAAATAGGATTGATATATTAAAAATTCCCGGTATTAATTTTTTAAAAGAAAAAAAAAGAAGCATAAATAATATTAACGACACTATTTCTTTCTCAATTGATTAAAGAAAAAAAGGAATAAAAAAAAAACTGTACATATTTGAATTCGCAATTAATTATTTATGTTACAAAAAATGATGTAATTTGGACCTCTTGATATGGAGAAAATATTGTGTGCAACAATCTAACATGCGAAAGATGATCCAGATGGACTACTGATCTATACATGACAACGTCTCCGTATCGAGACCGTCATTCGGACATGCGGTCAGCCATACAATAACACGTAATGTCTTCCCCACGAAATGAGAGTCCTTATCATTGTGTGAATGGAAGTCTCTCCGCAACCATAAGGAGCATATGGAAATTAATGCATGACATTTATCATATGTT
>NEWO01000145.1:332226-358601 GCA_003013225.1 Phalaenopsis aphrodite
TGTTGTGTTCGGTATTTAATATAATAAACAGAAAAGACAAAGAAATATAACTAACAGATCAATTTATTATTTATTTCCAGATTTTTTTCAACTGAACAACTGAATGCTGCTATCTTGCCACGTATTAAACAAGGTATGCACACCGCAATGCCCCAAAATAATTTTATAATAAAATTATAATTAAGTACCACATGAATCTATATGAGTTATAACCTCACTATAATCCACTCTACATTTTCATCCAAAATATACAATTTTAAAGAGAGAAAAACATAAATTTTACAGCAAATTTAGAAACATAGTAACAGTTGAAACACAGAAGCATGTGTCAGTCAAGGAGCCCCTTGTGCTTGCACCATGAAACTGCAACCACATATAGCAGCAAGCTCCCAGCGGCGCCGCCGCCCACAGTCCACACGAACTCTGCCGTACCAGCCTTGTTCTCGTCAAACAGATCGACCTTGATGTTCATGCCGAAAATAGCAACCAGAACGACAAAAGCGCTTACGATCAATGTGGCTGTCATCAGAACCACTCCCATCTGCAACAGATGGTTCTGCTTGTCATCAAGCATTATGTTTATGTAGTCCTCCGTATCGTCTACGTATTCCCTTAGCTACAAAGTTAGAAGATAAATAAATTTCAACAGATTATTCTATTTCTGCCTACCTAATAAAAAATAACCATTATGTTGATTTGTTTATGTAGGATTTCTTTTGCTTTCAGTGTATGTGTGTGCAAGAATAGGTCCAAATGCACTTACTGTGGATAGCTTGTTCAATGTGCTATCGATCTGTACAAAATAAGCTTCCAAGAGCATCTCAAGCTCTTCCACATCGGGATGTTTGCCGCTGCTTCTCGTGCTGAAGGTATGACTTTCATGTCCATCCCCAAAGACATTGTTGGAAGCAGATATTGCATGGTGGCTATGATTTTCGATGTTCTCATCCGATGAAATTTCAGCCGGAATCCTAAAGATCACAAAAATAGTGTTGAGTGCCTGCCGCATGGAAGTTTTAACAAAATATAAGGTAAACTATGAAATATGAAATAAACCAATGAATATTTTTATATCATATTTTTAAACCATGCAATATAAGACTAAACTTAATGCTCCATACTCCTAAACAATGCTCCCCTCATGAGAGAGATTGCATAATCAACTATCATTCCCTTTCAAATGAAAAATTTTATCCCTATGAATCAAGTGTTCAATCCACCTAATGGAATCATCACGGGATTGTTCAATGTTGCTACAACACCATTTAAGCCACAAATCATATAAACCACTCAATATCAGCAAAACCATCAACTTTAATGGTAAGATCATTTTTCATGCAAAATATTGAGTTTATGAACAAGATTCAACCGCTTGATATTTCTCCAAAAATAAATACGTTTTTAGCTAATATAATATCAAACATAGCACAAACCTTTATCCGCATTAACAATCAATTATAAATTTGCATAATTACTCTTTCTTCATGAAAAGATCACATTTTCTTAGATCCACGCCTATGAATATTTTCTTGAGAGCACATGTTTATTCCCATTTTAGGATTGATGCCAAGGCAAATACCACTTGGGATTTACATCTCTATAACCTCGCTTAACAAAGATGGAGGTGTTCGGTCTAATGATCTTTTATAATCTATCTGAAGATCACTCTCATTCCTCACATGCCTTCTCTATTTTTAGGGTTCTAAAGGATTGGTGGCTTCAACGATGCATACGAGATGAAAAAAGGTACCACGATTGTATCTTCTTTGATCATCTCTTCTCCCATAAATATAGGTTTGTTAAAAGCCAAACCACATAAATGTTGATTTCTATGTGTGCATTCTCTCTCTGTCATGATTGATTTGTGGCACTTCATTTTCAATTTCGACGACATTTCATCTTTATAATATTTTGCCTTCCTCATTAGAAAACGACACTCATGTGGAACAAACCTTTAAACATCATCACTATGTCATCCACAAGCAAAATTGATTTATTCCATTATCAAAAAAGACTTACAATTCAATTCATTATACCTTTCCCCATTGAAGCTGCAAGCTCGGTCCGATTGAGAAGATAGAGGAGACCCATTGGTTTGTTGTTGCTGCAAAAGCTTGTTTGTCAAATACATTTCAGCCATATCCTCATCATCATCCAGTAAGTGTTCAAGCTCATCTCTGACCTACAACAAAAGAAATGTTTGCTACTCAAATCAATTGAAAAGCTAGTTATAGAAGGGAGAGATGGAGGGATGGAACTGCAGTGTTTAATTTCAGAAGATTAGAAGTTTAAGAAATGAGATAAGATGAGCTTGAGCAAACTTACAAAGTTTAGAGTGACACAGTCAAACATATACCAAATTTGGGCCTTCAGTGGATACATGATTGCTATTCTTGATATATTATTGGTTGAAAACTATCTCTAATTACTATTATGTCATTCAAAGAGTATTAATGAAATTGATTTGATTCCACTGGATTTTCAGCTCTATCATCCTTACTGTTGCCTGCTGACTTGTAAAGATCATAATTCAACTGTTAAACCTGAACAATTTATACAGAAAAAAAACAGAGAAAGTGCAGACGCAAGGTTGAACCATGTTTTATTTCTTTCTTTTTTTTTTCTAAGTTATAAAGCTTCTGTCCTCAACATTAAACAAAGATATGCAATCTAAAGGCATGCTGAAGTTGAAATTACTAAAACTGGTTGGAAGTATTAATTCAAGCAAAAAAGACTACAACTTTAGTTTTTGGACATTATTTGTTTCAGTAACTCAAGATGACCACCAAAGAATAACCAGAATGAACCACATATAGAAACACAAAAAGAGAATTTGTTCAACAAAACTAAGAATAAGCTCAGCAAAGCAACTAGAAAATGAAAATAATAATATTAACTAGCAAGTAAAAAAACTATTTTACATAATTACCATCCACGTCCCATGTAGTTACATATCTAACACCTAAACTTTACTTTTTACATTTATAGCAACCAAATCTTTCATGTTACAACAGAAATACCACCATTTTAAACTTTGAAAAAGTGAAATACACCATTTGATGCGTTAAGTATGGTTATATTTATATAAAAATTAAAGTTTAGGCGATAAATATGTAAATACATAGGACATGAGTGGTATGTATGTAAATCTTCCAAATAAACAATTTTGTTGTGGGCTCTTTCAACAGCATCTACAAAATAAACCAAATTAAAGGATTGTATTAGTTGCATTATATCCATAAGATTCATTGTAGCATATGTATTTCACTCAAGAACAAGGATGGCGTTTAAAACAAAATAAAGTGGAGGTAAATAATTGAACTAGGAAAAGGGAAAAAACCTTTTGAACACGTCCTGTAAGTGCCACCAAACGGCTTTTGATTTGACGAACATGTTCCAAATTGAGAGTACTGATTTTTGAGGTTAGTTTATCCAGAGCTGGATAAGCTTCATTCTCTAAAGTTTTTGCCTTGGAACCAAAAGGTAAAATCAATTAGTAGCAAAGATGCAATAATTCTATCAAAACAAAGAACATACATTAGAAATTTTGTAAATAGATAGAATAAAAATATTGAGCAGACAAACTTGGATATGAATGCTTCCAGTCCTCACTTAATCCACAAATTATATGCAATCACTATCTTTCATGAAAATTTTGCATTTATTTTTTTCTAGGCAGATATTTCTAATCTGGCAACTCTATTTTCCTATGTTTTGGTTGAAAAATTTTCAATTTAGTTGTTCACGCTTAGATTAAATTGATCCTTCATATCTAATCTTTCTCTACAAGTCAGTACTCTATTAGGCTTCATGATGGGATCAAATAAATATAAAATTGTAAACCATGGACATGAATATGGGGATACGATCATGACATGATGCAACACAACATAACTATAAAAATTAGGACATTACAAACATGGAAACAATATTATATTTATAAATTATCAAAATAAAATATTAAACTTTGGGTAATTTGACTATTTTCTACTTGAGGAATATCAAAATGAAATATAATACCATATGAATAGGCTTAGCATAAGCATTCTTAAATCACTTCTTTGTCGATATCAATATTGATCAAAATATGCCATAAAACCCTTAAAAAAAAAAAGCACCAATGCCCTTTTGATACAATCAAACAAAATATGACTCTAAGAGCATATTTAGTGGGAGTTAACACAGCTAATCCTAAGGTCATCATTTGCATTAGCACTCATGCAATTTTTAATGATAAATGGACTTTCATCTAGAACAAAAATATAAATTTTAAAAATAGCTCATCAAGGGAGACACTAGAACTCTTAAGTATTCAAATGTCATCCATTAAAGTTAATATACTCCATCTAAGGTACCACAACTCAATCTCTCCTAAAGTATATTACGGGCTCTTCCTAAATAAAAGATGAAGATTAATATGCATAAATACTAATTGTTCACCCCGTTAGGATGCATGATGTTTATGATTGGCATTAATAAGATTCGCTAACTTGTATTTTGACATTTTGGAAGAAAAGGTAGAAACTAGCTATGGAATGTGCATGATTATTGTCTCATTGTAGATAAAAAAAAAAGTAAACATGGCTAGGGCAGAAGATGCACATTATTCTATCTACAACATCAATGAGAGGTATGAATTTATGTGTTTCAACATCATGGAAGAAGAGGTGGAGAGGTTAGGGCACTACATGTGTATGATCACAGATGGTTGGAGCATAGGATGCATTGGAGTAGGAATTACTTCAACAGACATAAAATTTGAACTTTCCTTATCTCAATGATGTGTGACTTCACATGTCCTCCCATTTCTTGCCTTTATCAAACAGTGTCTGGCACTTATTGGAATTCAGTTTCATGGTTGAATGACTAGGAAACAATATCAGTGCCAAACGTGTTTGACACTAAGTGGAAGGCATTCGGAAGTGTTTGCGCTTTATGCAATTTTTTAATTGCCCATTGTTTAAAAAGATATCATTAAGGTTTCTATCGTCTTTCATCTTTAGTCTCTCCCTTCTAATTTGATAAACGTGAGTATTTATAAAAGAATTTTTAGATCAAATTTGTTGATTATTCATAAAGTTTTCATTAATTTTATCTTATATGAATTGTATTTTTACAGACACCGTGCTAAAGGTTATATCTCTTCCCAAGCATTGGATCATATCAAAAGTTTTTCTCGAGACTTCTTATGAAAAGAGTAGATTCTTCATTTATGAGAGTATTTTTATTGAATAGATCTATAGCTACACATAAATCTAACTTTAAGTATCAACATAGAAAAATTTCAAAGGAGGAAAATAACCATTTCCACAAACTTAAATGTCTGCCTACCTCCTGCATTTCAAAGAAAAAAGGCTCGGCGGTTTGCTCCTTGAAATTTTTTGAGATAATTACATACAATCCACATAAAACATTGATATTTACAAATAAACCACCCATGTGATTTTTTTGAACTACTGAACCGATCCTGTGCCATGATCAAACTATTGAAAATTTGAAAAAAATAAAAATATGGGTTGGGGTTTACCATGAATTTTGATGTTTGAGTGAGAATTTGAAAAATGGATGAAAGCGTCAATACTAATGTTTCAGGGGGTCTCTATGTGATTGCCCCAATTTTTCTTGTCATTGATGCTTCAATCATCAATTCTGTTCGTGATTATGTTCCTTCTAAGCGTTTAGCCCAAATGTTAAATTTCTATACTAAGGGGCAATTTGGTTTGCTGAAACAAATTGTAGAGCATGAAGAATAGAATGTAAGAAAACAGGGTATTTACAATATTTAGAAAGATCTCACTTAGTGTAAAATTAATGAGAAAACTTATATTACAGTGTTTGATTTGAAATATAATGAACAAAGTGTGAAGCTCAACAACATCAATTTGCAGTGGCGATCGGAGATGGCAATCATCTGCGGGTGGCAACAGTTAGCGGGAAATTTGTAGATATATTCGGAAATCGATAATTTTTCATCAAATCAAATGCATGTAGGGAAGTTTACAGCCAGAATGCAACAAACCTGCAAATGGTAATGATGAAAGCATTCATACAGATTGATTCTCACCTCAATTTCTAAGCAGCTGCAAGCGGCTTCAAGACACGCTTCTAAGGCGATGAACTCGAACGGAATAGCTTTAGGTCCGTCGGAGATTGCAAGATCTGTTGCCTCTTCCGATTTTCCTTTCTCGTCTAATTCTGTCGGGACCTTGTCTTCTTCAGAGCAATCCACATTGCCGTATTTCTCGGGACAACTCCTACTCGACGCGATCTCTTCTAGGTCATATGAATGGCTTCCATCGCCAATCTCATCTTCATCATCTTCCATCTTCTAGGGCATAGAAAACAGAACGTTAACATTTAGGAAGATTTACATAAATACCACTCCATTCTTATGTATTTGTCACAATCTAACATCTAAATTTCTATTTATATATATATATTTCATGTTACCTTGTGACTGAAAAGGTATATTTTATTATTTTTTAAGTAAAAATAATAATATTTTAAATTTGATATTAATATAAAATATATTTAAAATATATTAAATTTGAAATATTTATCTTTAAAGTATTAATTTTTTTTTAAATATAATATTTTGTAATTTATATTACATAAATTATTATTATTATTCTCATAATTACTCATTTTATTTATCATTTTATTATAATACTATATTAAATTAATATTATTTTATCTCTTTTATAATAAAAAAATTGGCTTGTGAGTCGGATTGAAATTGTGGACTTAAGCTCGAGCTCAAATCTAAACTCAATAAAATTAATCAAGCTATAATTCAAATAGTGTTCGGGCTCGACTTGAATGGTTTACACCTTGTTCCCAGCTAATTTGGCAACTCCATCAATGGTTTTAATTATCACTTACAGGAATATAATAATAATTCGTTATACATGTTTATTATTATTATTAGTTATTCATATTGGCAAGAGATCTAATTAGTTTGAGGTCTTTTTTTCAGTCTACTGTTACTTTATCGATTAGGAGAGTTGAGTACATGACAATCATTGTAGCAATGAAGGAAGTAATATGGATTCAAAGCCTATTAGATGACTTGAGAATTGATAAGGAGTCTCTGACAGTATTCTGTGACAGTCAGAGTGTAATAATCTTGACAATCAAGCAAATTGATGTAAGATACCACTTTGTTCGGGACATGATTAAAGAAGACAAGATCTTGTTGAAGAAGATGGATACAGTGAAGAATACAACATACATGCTTACGAAGATATATCAATCCAGAAGTTCATCTATTGCAAGAGTTTGGTGAATATTCGAGCTCATGACTGATTGCCAAATAACGCATTTAGAAGAACTACACGTGACTTAATCTCTTTGAGAGGGAGGTATGTAGGCAACCATCATGGTGCAGCTGATTTGGAGTTAGAGCACAAATGATTATCTCTCAGTTATCTGGAAGTAAGAGATTAGGTGAAAATTGTTGCATTGATGGTTTTTATTTAATGAGTTTATTTTATTTGATTTGTTTTTTTTTCTTTCTTTATATGTTCTAAGTTTACTCTATAAAAAGACTTGGGGCTCATAAGAGGTGTATTGTGTTGAGAAGTGTTGAATTGTAATTCCAAGTTATCTTTTTATCTGCTCATTCTGTCTTAGCGAAATCTCACTCTTCGTGGACGTAGTCGAATCAATTCAACGCCGAATCACGTAAATCTTCTTTGTTTGTTTTTTTGTTGTGTGAATTCCTACACTTCCGCATTGCTTTTGCAAAACAATTTAAATAATTATTCTATCTATTTCTTTTCCAATCCAAAGTTATAAAAATGTAAAGAAACAAGTAATTTGTTAAATATATAATCATTTTAGTCCCCGAGTTTATAAAAGTTTAAATAAGAACCCCAAATTCATAAAGTAGTTTGACATTTTTACAAAAGTATAGGACTAAAATGTAAAATGTAAATGCAACCTGGTGGCCCCGCCGGAGATTGAGACGGCGCTGCAACTGATGAACAAAGGGGGAAACAATCGGATCTCTGCAATTGAGAAGGAGGACTTCGTGCGCCGTGATGACGGCTTTGATGTGCTCGAGATTGATGACGACGGCTCGCTCACGGCTGAGCACGGTGGAAGGATACGAGAGCAGGGGATCCAATATGCGGAGATCCCTCGCCGGAATCCCCGTGCGCCTCATGATCGCCTGCTTTCCGGCCTCCACCATTCGCGCTTCTCCGGCGGAATTGACGGCCAGCCATGCCCGAACGCCCATCGCCGCCGCCTTCTTTCTCCCGACACCCGGAGGTGGTGGTGGAGGTTTTGATGACTTCTTAAATGGAGACGGAGAGTGTAGATCTCCGGCGACGTTCTCCGCCGCGCTCATCTCTCTCTCGCTGGCTGGCTCAGTGGGCACGATCAGTATAGTGGTTGAAGAAGGTGATGGAGATGGACGGGTGGGGCACGTGGCGGACAGTTAGTGGTGTAGGAGAAGGCCACTTATCCTATGCCCCCCGCATTGGATTGGAATCTTGGTTTTAATTATTGAGAAATTATTGATATGGATTTGATTTGAGTAAATTTGAAATTAATGAAATATAAAATTGAAGGAATATGTAATATTTAAAAACTTAATAATTATGAAATTAAGATATTCAATTTTTTTTTAAAAAAATTATCAATGAAGTATCAAAATTTAATTTTTTGCTCATAAATATTAAGACTTTTTTTTTTATTTTATATAATTTCAAACATTTTAATCATAGCATGCAGAAAAAAATGAATTCTTAGCTATATATTATTGATAAAAAAATTTTCATTGCTCAAAAAGAATATCAAAGATAAACTCGTACGTTAAAAATAATCAAAATTTAATTAAAAATTATCTATAATTATGATTTCAGTAAACTTACAATCAAATTGACCAGCTCAACGAGACAAACATAATGACACCAAACTTGGTTCAATTTGAGTCAAGTTAAGCCTATATCAAGTTGTTAAGTCATTTTTGAAAAAGGTAAAATTAACTTCAAACCTGACAAGCTTATATTTGAACCGAGCATAATGACAAGACAAATATAACGAATCTGATATCATGGGATACATAGAGCAAGGCATCCATGTGAGGTAGCGCCTAATAAATTCTAAGAGATTCCCTTAATTAACATTATGAGATAGAGATTTTATTTTATTAATTTTATTATAAGGTACCATATTTGAGTCGAGTGCGCATCTATACATGGCGAAGGAGTGAGAAGTGTCATGTCTCTGTTTTATTTTTGCCTCAAAGGATGTTGGACTAAACTTCATCAGATATCTTTGGTTTATCAAGTTGGATCCTTAATTGCTCACGTCGCATGCATATCGATGGTGCCTGCATACTAACACATTACATTTACTCATTGATGAGATGACAATTACTCTGCAAGATGTTACTTTGATGTTGGGCATCAAAGTTGATGAGCGAGTGTTGATAGGGTTGAGAGTTCTTGGTTAGGGCTGGAGGTGAGTTAGGTGGTCTAACTACTGCAATGATCTACTAGGCAGTCACTCAGATAAAAACATATACTCTACCACCAGCCAGTTGCTCAAACAGTTACTGCTAGATTCTAGATGGGTTATGCTGGATTGCATATTTGTGTACCCTTGCGATGGTTGAGGTGGATATTCTAGAAAGAGACATATGAGGATTTGGTTGTTGTTATCATTCAAAGGCATATATAGGCTTATATACTCTTCATAGTAGTTTGTTTTCTTATTATTGATACTTATGGATTCGATATTTACTTGCAGTGCTTGCAAGTTATAGAAGATCTTTCACTTTTCTCCCAGTACTTTATTGGAATAACAACACTGACAAATTTGTACAAAGAGCTCATCATGCTACAAAGCCTGTGTTAGGTATGGCTCATATACTAGATAAGGGACAAATGCTTCCGCTTTACTCTGTTCGTTTGCTCCGCTTCGTAATTACATATTGTACACTCGGGTTTTAAATATATATATGTGTGTGTGTGTGTTTGTGTGTGTGTGTGTGTGTGTGTGTGTGTGTGTGTGTGTGTGTGTTGTATTTGTAACCATAAGGGTTATATACTGTTTTTCGTGAAATCGAAAAGAGCCGCAGCCGCTATTCACTCCAGAGAACATAGGCATCTTGTCGAACCTCGTTAAAGCCCTGAGTTTGATCTTGATTGTTCCGTTCTTTATTATTGTATTTCTTTGCCATAATTTCTCAACACCCCGTGGGGTGAAAATGTTTGGCAATTTGCATTTGCTACAGTTATTTTCTCAAAAGAGATTTCAAGCTAGCAAACCCACACTACAAGTTCTTTACCCTTCAGAGATTGATGGGAGGACTGTTTGATACAAGTTTATTATTTATTTTTAAATTTGTATTTAATAATAGTATTATTATCTATTAAAATAAATTAATCTTTCAATTTTTTTTTATGTGGAATGAGCAGTACATATATGAGCACGACAGTGTCATGTTCCGATGTACCATGATAAGTTTTATGGACTCTTGCTTACATTGGTATTGGAATTTTATCGCATCATTTGATGTTACATAATTTATTCCTAGTGACAATCTAATTATTTTTGCTAACTACAAGTGACATGACTGCCAAATCGAGCCAATATTCTACAACGAGTTGCACTTTTATGCATTTCTTGATCAGCTATTTGGGAGCCTATGATGCATTGATTTGCTGACAACATGAGTGACACTTACTAGAGAGAGTGATGCAACAGTTCAAATGGCCATCCAGAGTGGATATTCTGACTATGGAGATTGATTTTAAGAATGTTGATAGACGGGGAAGAGCAGCGTAAATTGGGCCGACTATCACCGATGACACATTGACATATGGAACGATATTGAGGCATATGTTGTTGCATAAAATTCTAGAGGCACAAGTCGGGATTGAGTTGTTGCTATATACATGAGGTGATTCGTGACAAGGCTATGCAACAACTACTTAAAGCTTCACAGGAATCTCTAAACACATATTACCCGATGCCACCTATACAATGAGCACAGCTATGTACAAACTCTAATAAATTAAAGTTTACCTACAATTTTAAATGTTTATATAATGATTTTATTTGTAACTTGATTATGTTGTGGAGATAGAGGGCACCTATACAATGAGCACGATTATGTACTACGTCTCTAATAAATTAAATTTTTCTTACTCGAATTTTAAATGTTTATGTAATGATTTTATTTGCAACCTCATTATGTCATGAAGATAGAGGGTGTTATTTATTGCTTTTTAAGGGATCCAATGATGAGAGCTCCAAACAAAAGGTAATAAATAATGCGAAGAATGTTTGTAACCACATAAGGTAATTCGCCTTCATATCTAACATGACACAGAGAGGTGAAAATGATGAGGAGGACACATGTGCTCCATTTTTGACCTATGATGATCCAAAGCCTTCAAGTTCTACGTTCACATAGTCTTCATATGAGTACACTTTAACAACATATATCGGAGCAGGTCCTTTATGGGAAACACTAGTAGCACCCCTTTACAACAACGGTTCTTGATGTCTCATCCTACGATACCTTATATGATCATGGACAATTTACATCATATCTTTTGCATCTATCATCCACAACTGGGCAGGAGGATGACCCATAAGAGTTACATGACCAGCAACACACCACCTGTGATAGCGACCTTGACAACGACCAGATTACTATACATTGGGCAATAAAGAGATACCACGTCAACAACTTCTTAGGCGTTAACACGGTATATATATTTCACTTATTATGTACTTCTATTATTTTCTATCATCTGTACTATTTATTGGACGGTGTCTTTATTGCTTCTTATTCTTCATCGTCATTTTTATTAGTTATATACTTTTACTTAAGCTTCTTGCTCCTTAAGTGTGAGAAAAAAAAAATTAAAGAGACCTTAACAAGTTAAATTAAAAGTGAAGGTAATAAGTTCTTATTTAAAAGTAGAGACAATATTAATTGATAGTAATGGAGCAAAATTATGCAAATATTAGAGAATGAATTTGGTTTCATGCCAAAATCGATTGCAAAAATAAAATATTTTAAGTCATAACAATTTTATTTTATCTTTTTTTCTTGTCTTGTAATTTTATTATAAAATTAAAATTTCTAAACTTAATAATAATTATCATTAAATATTAATTATCGTTTTACACTCAATTTGAACACTGAAATAAAAAAAAATTAAAAAAAGTTAAAAAAACAAAATCGGTATATAAAATAAATTAAAGCTTTAGAACTAAAAAAAAGTTAGAGAAAATATTACTTCCCATAAAGCACACAAATTTCCCACAAAATCAACGACATAAAAATTAGAGCTTTAGAACTCTCCTGCACAATTCAAACACTCCAAATCCGGCACTTTCCATTCTTGCTGCAAAATTTCCGGCGAGGTAGCCGACGCCGGCGACCATCTCAACTCCGCTAAAGCCGGCGATTTTGGTTTTCCGGTAAGCGCTTGCACGAGGTGTCGGAATCCCATTGGATCGATGCGGTAGAATCTGGGCGGCCGTTGTGTTTCGAGCTTTTTCAATGGTTTCGATGGCGGTCTAGTGACGGCGTGAAGCTGAGCCTCGAACGAAGGAGCGGAGGGGCGGTGGTTTCCCGCCGCCGGAGCTCGCGCCGGCTGTCGATGGAGAAAAAAGCGGCGAGCTTGCATTTTGGGTTTGAGAGGATAGAGGAGATGGGGTGGAGCTGGAAGGCGAAGGAGTGGGTTTTGTTGACTTGGGATGCTGGCTGTTGGGACGCTGGTGGGGTTGTGGCACGTGGGACGGCTGGTCAAAAGCAGAATAACCGTCAACGGCGCACGTGTTATTTGACTGTCGAGGCGTTTTTGCCGCAGAGTACATCCAAACGCTAATTTTTGTTTTAAGTGTTAAAGTACTTAAATGGTAAATTACTTACAATTTAAGTATTTACAAAAACACCACTTTTTAGTATTTACGAATTAGTCCTTAAAATATGATAAAATATTATATTAAAAGATAAATAGGATTCATTATCATTTTTTAATAATTAAATTAATCTTTTCATTCATAAATAAAATGTTAGAGGTGTCGAAATGAAGCTTTAGACATAAATCCATAAAAATAATGTTGTGTGTATATAATTTTTCCTAAAATAAAATGAAAAGAAGGTAGTATTTTCGATGTGATATACAAATTTGGAAAGTTTATTATGTTTGGAGTTCAATGAAATCATGCCACATGGAGGTGATTGAAAATAAAACAAAATTCGTTTGAGCATAAAGGGAATATTCTCCCGTGTTATTCAGTCTTATTCATGTGTTATTGTGGTGGTATTCATGTATTATTGTGTTATGAGAATATTCTCGGTATTATAATAATACAATAACACAGCAATACCACCATAGTAACACTTGAACAATGCGGAATAATACAGGAGGAATATTCCCCTTGTTATTGGGTCGAATCACAAAAAAATTAGTTTTTTTTTTTCCTATTAGCTCTAGGTGAAAGTGATTCATTGCACTGCGGGCGTATCTCTACGTCGAGAGTCCGGAGGTAATAATTTTTCACAGATTTGGGTGGTAAAAACGTGAGTTTTGGGGTTAAATATGTAAATGCGTAAGAATTGGGCGGTATGTATGTAAATGCCCCATAAAAAGACTTAATGGGGCATTTAGAGTTCTATGTTTTGACTACTGAGGACACTTATGAAATTTAGAAAAATCTAGAAAACTAGCTCAGATCTCCTCTCTACAAATAATGGAGTTTATAGGACTTCACTCCAAATCCTTTCTCTAGATCCCAAAAAAGAAACACACACCGAAATTCTTCTCTTCGACTCTTTTTCACTTCACGAAAACCTTATTCAAGAAACACACACGCATAGGGTACCTCCATCGCTTGAAATCGCGAATCTAAGGAAATCGAGGCAAAGGGACTGCACTACAGAATAATTCCTGCGCCACTCATGGGCATGAAAAGGTCACCCGTTATCTAACATGGTGCAGGCACCCCCTAAAGCCGTGGAGCTCACTACATACTCTTACATTGGCGCACCGTCCCCAAATTACCCTGCAACAGATGTTGACCTTATTTTTAGTCACATAGGACTTGCACGGGCATCACCCCTCGGCCTGGTGCAGCCCGATGGGTCAAATTGGAGCCTGTCCATTTTTTTTGCATGGCGTGGTCACATCAGTCATGATCTCTTATTAAAATGTGACTATTTAAAAACCAATATCAATAATTGTAGTGTGATATCAAGTTATGCCAACATTAAAATTATTAGAATATTAGCATCGTATCATGCAAGTTACAAGTTTTTGATGGGTCATCGTCTTCTGATTATAGATGTAAATTATAAGTAAACCCATACATCTAGTATATTTATATTAATATCTCTATTTCACTCATTTTTATAGAAAAATAATTTATCACAAAATCATTTTTGACCGATGCGAGTAAGGGACAAGAGGCTTTAGTAACGGCCATATGGGTCTGGCAAACTGCTCCGACAAGTCAAAAAGACGAATCAAACAACGATCACATGAAGTACGAGTCTCATTATATTTTTAACACTTAGATGGGAGCCATAAAATATTACTGATAAAAATAATAATAATTTCTTAACATTTAATGGTTTATTTGTGGAGTCTCACATCTCATGAAAACCAGAAAGACGCAAAATCAAAATTTATTAAATATTTATTTATATTTTTATTTGAAATCATAGATGCATTGCAACTCAAACATGAAGATACCAATGACCTCAGCTTCTAAACGGAACCAAATTAACTATGAAGACTATTTGATATAACACTTGCAGAAGCAGCGCCGAAGTCAAGCAGGCCTCTTCCTCTTCATTCCAAATCAGCTATCTGGTTATTCTCCGTCTCATTATCACCTGTAATTTTATGATAGAGTTATCAATATATTTCAGTAACAAAATCGCAATTTGATATTGTCTGAAGATAGCTTCTATTAGGGGTGTCGATGAGCCGAACACGAGTGAGCCCGGGCTCTGCTCCTGTTCAGCTCTTTAAAAAATATCCTTGTTAATGTTCTGCTGGTTCAACTCGTTTGCTTAGCGAGCTGAGCTCATGAATAAGGAAACATTTTGAAAACCCTAGCCATGCAATTGTAGGATATTAATTGTTGAGGTTAGACTTAAATCTTATAATTTATATTAAAACATCATTTAAATTTAATTTAATTTAATATTATTCTATTTTTTTAATATAATAATTTTAATTGATCATAAATCTTCGCAGTTATTTAAAAATGCTACTTGTCAATCATATATATATATATATATATATATATAATTTTAATTATTTTAGATAAAAATAAGTTGAACACGAATGAATAAATCTTTGCTTTGCTGGTGCTCGACTTCACAAACCAAAATGAGCCGAACATAAATGAACAAATCCTTATTCGTGTTTGGCTCGAGTGCAAAAAATATAATCATGTTCGGCTTGTTTGCTCAGCGAACAAATTTAACACGAGCTTCTTAACGAGTCAAACATGGACAACAACGTATTATTTTAGCAATATCACGCATCATGATATTTATTTGATGAAATAATATAGAATGTAAATAAAAAGAAAATAAAAAATTTGAATGGAGAAGTTACCGTTGACGGAATCTAAGGCCGGAGGAGCGGGGGTGGGTGGGATATATAAATTAATGTCAAAGAACATTAAATCACACCATTCGAGAGCGACGACGATGCAGTTAAGTATAGAAACTTCTTTAATGTTTGCCGTGCAGTAGCGATGGACTTTCAGGAAGCAAGTCTCCCCGATGACGCAGTCCGGGAAGCACCAGAACCATTTTGGCCACGAGATGGTCAGCTTTCCGGCCTCCGCTTCTCTGGGCAAGCCGGACATCACGGCCACGACCACCATGAGGAGGAGAACGGAGGACTTGCTGCTGCTCTGCTTTCCCATCTCTTCTCCTGTTTTTTTGCTAGGTGTAGGGTTCCGGAGGACGGAGATGGGGGGATGCCTTTCAGCCTTCGTGAGATGGGTTTATATAAGGAGTGGAGCGATGTGATGTATTGATTGCAGGGATGAAGAAACTTACGTCTTTAGATTAATGGCAGGAGTTGAGAAATTTACATTTTTTTTTAAATAAAAGACGGTTTTTGACCGTTTTTTTTAACGTTAATGAGACATATGTTTTCAGTTTATTAACGTTAATGATGCAATCTTTATTAACATTTACTTTCGGCTGATTTAATGTTTTAACAGTTCTGTGGAAGGTAGGGGTGCAAGTGAGTCAAGCCGATTTGAGAGTTGGCTAGAGCTCGGCTCAATAAGTGGCTCGTGAATTTAGCTTGATGAGCTAAAAAACCAAGCTCAAGTTAGCCCCCAAGTTGTACTTACGTACTTTAGGTATACAATGTGTAAATATATAAAGACCCATTTCTATATATAAGCGGTCCATTTTATGAATAAAAGTTAACGCAAATCTGTTATTCTTTACGGTGCTATTATTGCTCTCTCTCTCTCTCTTTCATCTTTCGGTGGTCTATTCCTTTGGCACGACTTCACGTAATTGAAATCAACACCTTCAAAATTATGTGAATTCCAAATGATTTATGATGTAAGATTGTTTTACAAATCTTGATAGTTTATTCAATTTAAAATTCTAAATTAATTCATTTGAAGTTTTTTTATCGATTAAATTTTTTAAATGTAATTAATTTCTCAATTTTATCTTTTTTTTTTAGCAAAAAAATTAGAACATAATACTTCAATGGGTTTCATTTAAACTCAATTATAGCTCGAATTATACAAAATTTAAATAATTGGATCACTATTAAGCTTCGCAAACTAACTGGATAGACCAGCTAATGGGCCTCCAGGCCTTTAAAAGAACATGCAAATACTGAGGCCCGCTAATCTGTCGGCAGCAAGGTGAGTTTTACGAAATGTTTATCATTGGACACGAACTTTGTTGGATTTAAAGTAAAAATATGTATGTAGACATTTGTATATGTATGATGTATGATGTATGTATGTATGTATTATAAAGACACAATATATATTATATACATATATATATGTAGCTGTATGTATGTATATATATAAGTATAAGTATGTATGTATGTATGTCTATATGAATACACACACACACTTCAAAATACATGAGAAGATAGTATAATATTAAGATATTTATTTATAATTACTAGAATAAATAATGCCACAAATTTCGTGTGTGTATGTATGTATGTATGTATGTATGTATGTATATATTTCATATGCACAAGTATTTTTTATATCACATAAAAAATGTATTCATCATAACTTTTAAGCAATTGAAAAAAATACCACCCAATTTGTTTGTCTATACGTATCAAATGCAAACTTTACTTTTTACATTTATACCATCAAACCTTTTATACCAAATAAAAAATCACTAATTTAATTTTTTAAATGCTTTTTTATGCTTAGAAAAGGTAAGATAAATTTAAAAATTGATATTTAGATGCTCGATATGTAAATAAATAAAGTTTAGTTGTTATATATGTAAATACTGGAATTGAGCGGTATGTTATGTACGTATGTAAATCTTCAGGGGCATTTTCATACATACCACATAATTCTTATATATTTATATATCCAAAATCAAAATTTTCTTATTTATATACATAACACTCTAATCTTTAATATCACAATAAAATATAACATTTTGAAATGAATTACTCAATTTCATAAATATGTTAAAACCTCTATAAGCCCCAACCACATATTATTGTTGTTGTTGTTGCTGTTATTATTCCAGCTCCATATCTTACCAATTCGGCTTGAATTGAGCTCTCATCATCACCATTCTATCTCGAGCTCATGCACCGGTTCCATTGCTATCTCTTCCAATGAGCAAGGCTACAGCCTGAGCTCGAGCCTGCCAATGCCAAGCTCAAATTAGCCCTAATTTTAACTCTGTTCTCATGTCATTGACTCTATATGCCATTTTCTACGGTGGACAATCTCTAATCGCAAATGAACTCGAGCGTGTCATCTTAGAAGGACAGAAAAATTAGTTATTAGAATGTGAATCGAATCGTCCACACCTATGTGTGAAAAGAGCCCCCAACGAGTGGACCACGACCTTTTTCGTGTTTGCACAAATCATTTATTGTGTGTGGAATCCGCATGCCACTCGTCTTATATGCAAAT
Organism: Phalaenopsis aphrodite; assembly: GCA_003013225.1. Lineage (NCBI taxonomy): Eukaryota > Viridiplantae > Streptophyta > Magnoliopsida > Asparagales > Orchidaceae > Phalaenopsis > Phalaenopsis aphrodite. The sequence goes on from NEWO01000145.1 coordinate 350,383, forward strand.
GATCCAGATGTGGATTGAAGAAGTGAATGATATTAATTGCCTATGACCTCTGGCAGTTCTTACTGCTAACAGCCACAAACCTAATCAACTCAAGCTATTAAAAGGGATTGAATCTATGTTATTTAAAAATTGAGGATCAATCAATTTGCTTGACTTAATGGTACAAAGAAGATAAACCAAAAATATTTAATCATCTTCTTAATTGCTATTGCAGATATCATGATCTAGAAGTATACTACATAATATTAGATTACGAGTGTCAAAAATTGATCTGATGTGTCAAACTAACTTAAACATGACTTAAAAGTTTGGGTTAGGGCCTACTTGATTAATTTTTGGGTCGAGTTCAAACCAAAATTGTAGCAGGTTTAATTGTTTAGGTTGGGTTCGGGTTGATCTACCAATCCGAAATTGTCTCAAAATTAAATACCGGCTAACATGACGTTAACCCGAAGATAACATGTTAACTCAAATTTGACCCGTGTTAGTAATTATTATATGTATATTAAATGGTTGATGTGGGTCGTGTTTGGCTTAGTCCTATTAAAGGTGGGTCGAGTTCAAGCCAATTAGTTTCTGGTAGTGTCAATTTTGGATTAGACCCAAACCAAACCTATGAGCCAAATTGAACTTTTGTAAGCTGTTCTGCTATTATATTTTTAACATGGTACTCCTAGGTAACTTAATTGGAGGAAATGTAATAAAAAATAAATAAATTTAATTTTAATTCTTAAATAAGAATCCAATAAGTAATACATCTGTAGTATTTCAAGCCAAAACGAACAACACGAACAATATTTGTTTGTTCGTGTTCGGCTCGTTTTGGCTTGAAATACTATTAATCAATTATATATATATATTAGTTCAGCTTTATGTATCTAACATCTATATAGATATATAAGTATTTTTAAAAAGTTTAATTGACTACATGACTACAAAGATTTATAATCAATTAAAAGTATTAATTAAAAATTATTAAATTACATTAAAATAATGTCTTAAATTTTGTCACAATCCTTAACCTCTTATACTACGTGATTAGGGTTGCCAAAACGACTCTTTGTTCTTAAACAGATCGTGTTCAGCTCGCTAAGCAAACGAGTCGAACACGAACACACTTTTTGAGCTCGAAATATAAAAGAGCCGAACATGAGCTGAGCCTGGGCTCGCCCGCTTGTGTTCGGCTCGTTTACACCCCTACTCTTATGATGGTGATTATTCGAATAATTTGGTAGAAATTGCTATTTAAAAAATATCAACAGATCATTTTGATAAATCAAACACAATAAATAATTGAAAAGACACCAAGACTTGCAGAATGAGCAATGAAACTATTTGATGCCAACAAACATCAAATAAATTTAAACATGTTCAATTATTCTAATGACATCTACAATAATTGACGCTTAATTTTATGTTTTTCAATGTATTTATATCTAATCTAAATTACATTTTAAGAGTGTATGATTTAACTATTGCTTATTATTCATATTAGTTCAGCTTTCTCAAATACTCTCATATAGGGAAAGAGAACATACTCAAAGTAGCATGAGAATTTTCTACTTAGTCATTAAACCAAGTCTATTAACCTAATTAATAGTTTAGCAAAATAAAATAATATATATTATATCATTTTTTTATTTAAAAAAATGACCAGAGACTATTATACGAGCCCCCAACTACTCTCATGTGTCTAATTCTTCGAGGACTGCTCTCATTACCATTAAATTGGTTAGAGGGGGATTCAAACCCGTGATCTGATGGGACTTACAACCTTCAAAGTGACCGCTTCACCAACAGGCCACGATTGACATCACAAATAAATAAATAAACAAATATATATATATATATATAAAGGAATGGCCGAATGCTATGATACGAGCCCCGATCATCTCTCGTGAGCCTATAATTCTAATACCACACCCTACAATTAGGGGGAATTGAACCCTAGATCAGAGGGAACCTACAACTAACAAGCAGATGTACGACCAACTAATCTGAGTATGCGGAGCGCGTGTGTGTGTAAAGAAGAAAAAAAATATAAAGATATATATAATATCGGCCATTTTACAAAGGAATGGTCTAAGTGGAATCACAACGAAGCCACAAATATAAAGAGCAATATTTATGTTTGGAAGTTTTCTCTTTGAAGTTATTTCCGTGTCAACTTTGATTACAAAAATATGACATTTTCAATTTTTTTTTCTATTAAATCATTATATAAAAACTAAGATTCATTTACATAAATACCCCCCAATTTCTATATTATATATCTAACAATTATTATTATTATTTTTTTTGCATTTATACCACCCAAATCTTTCATATCACGCAAAAAAAAATATCACCATTTAAAATGTGCAATTAATATATATTTTCATGCATAAATAAGATGACAAATATAAATACGTAGAAATTGAGTGGTTTGTATATAAATCTTCCATCAAAATTAAATATAAAAGAAAGTAATTATTTTCCGTGGTCAATTGCGCCACAATTTGGTGGAAACCGTTGACTTGGTAATATAATAATTTGCTTTTCACGTTAGGGGAAAAGTGAGTTTGGGCATCATGCATTGTGATTCTGAGTGCATGGTGTAAGGATTAGAGGGTAAATTTGTAATAATTATTTAAATAGTGAACTTTACATGCCACATAATTCTTATTTATTTACATATCTAACCCCTAAAGTTTGATATTTTCTGAGATCGGAGAGAATTTAGATATTTCAAGAACTCCCGAGCTCTATCTAGCAGCTGCCGATGGGTCACTATCGTCGGTGCACACCATCACAATACTTTTGGCACAATGATAGTTGTTGGATCGTCGTCGCCTTACTGCTGATGTCCTGCCTTACTGGCATCCTTGGATTGTTGTTCGTCGACCGTCATGCTCAAACCATCACCGCTCGACTACCATAATCAAATTGTCTCCTTTAAACCACCACCTTCAGACAGACGTCGCTTGAATGCTACAATTGAACTGCTAACTGTTCTTCTGACATGCCATTGCCGCCCGGCCAACATCGTTAAATCGTCACAACCCAATCATCATCGTATGACCACGATCATCATATAAAATAGGGCACATTCAAATCGAAGAATCTAATGTCATCAATTAATCTCCAATCTTATCAACTTTGATATTAAATTGGGGGAGAATTATTCCAAATGTCCACACCAAGCAATATTCAACAATATATATTTATATATTTGCCTTCGCACGTGGCTTCCGAGCTTTAATTTCATGTGCTCTTTTTGGTCGTGGGAGAGTCTCTTCCATTCACACTATGATAAGGATCTCCAGCGTAGAACTCAGTACAACTGCAAACGTGTCGAGTTTTAGCGAGTTCAGGCTTGACTCATGTTTTATTCGTTCAAAAATGGCTCGTATTAGAAAATAGTTCATGTTCGGCTCGAAATTTATTTATTGAAATTAAACAGAAAAATTAGATGTAGGTTGTTGGATTCAAACCTGCACCAATTTTGTTCAATAGAAAACATAAGAACATAGAAGATACAGTACTATATGTAATTTTTTTTTTATCTCGATCTAAAACAAGTTGAGCACGAACGAGCAAAGAGTTGTTTGTGTATGACTCGTTTACTTAACGAACGATTTGAGCAGAAACTGCATGATTAATGAGTTGAACACGAGCTGTTCACAAACAATGAGTTTTTTTGACACCCCTACTCTAGAGGCGAATCACAAAGTGCATATTAACGGGGAGATTTACAAACATACCGCTCAATTCTTTTGTATTTACATATCTATCGCCTAAATTGTAGATTTTATATACATGTCGCCTTATTTATACATGAAAACATAGTAATATATTTGATGTGGCATGCAAAATTTGAATGGTATAAATATAAAAAATCAATGTATGTTCAAATAATTAAATAGCATGGTTCTAGAACTATAAAGAAAACGTGGTTTTTGTTTTCATTAAACTAAATATTAAATTAGATGTAAGTTAAAGGTGGTGGGCTAACGATATTAGGAGTTGGAGTATTGTTTAAGTTTGCTTAATCATGGAGGTCCACTCATTCTAGAAGTTTAATTTTGTTCTTATCATATTCTTTAGTTGGGGGGTCAATGTGACATGATTAGTGGTCATCATTCCTTAAACTTTAGACATAATTAGTTAATTAATGGATGTAGGCATGGAGATTTTTCTCATTAGGAGAACTACATATATTAATATAATATTTTATGACCATCAACCTGAAGTAATATGACCCCTCTAAAATATAGCGGTTGATGTCTGGTCACCAAAGTAGGCTTTTATATAAGAATAGAATAGGAAATTTTTTTATTCTAGGGTAACATATGTTAGTTGATGGATATGATTTCATTGGTAACTAGGAATTTATTTTGAGGAAATAATAAGTACGTACATCCCTTTGTTCTTCATGAAAGTTTTTGGGAAATCTGATGGAGATCGAGCAAAACCTTCAGTGTTTTGCAGTGGTGGCTTGAATGGATGACTGTATTTTAGATATCATCTCAAATCATGTCGCTGTAGATGGGGAGCTCTTTGGTGAATCTGATGTGCAGTAGAAAAAATTAGTCTTGTAAAAATTTTTCATGAGTCCATAAACTAGAAATGGATCTTCTAGTCAATAGCCTTATGTAACTTCCAACTCTCTTGTGAAGCTTCTGTTGCGAATGAATTTTACTTCCCTTAGTTTTAGAGAAAGAATGGTTTGTTCTTTGGGACACTTTATTAGCTTTCCTTTTAGCCTACGAAAGATCATGTCTTTGTGTTCATTAATTAAATTTGGTTATATTAATTACCCAATCTTTATAGGACACCTAGAGTCTGGGTAATCAAAAAATTATTTAGTAAGTAACTATGTCTTCCCTTGGTGCTCGATAAACCACTAAACCACAACCAACTAATTTAGCAAGACTTGGCCTCACTTTGGATTGATAAACTATTGATTGATCTTCAAGTTTTACTAGACATAGACTCACCGACTATAACATAGTAGACTTAGGTGTGCCCATGATTAAAACCTACTGGACTAGACCTTACAAATGCCTTTGTCGGAACATAGTTACCTGCGTGAAGTATAGATATTGTACAAAGATCTAGTTAACCTATGCTAATCTAACTTTATTTAGTTAATTTAAAATGGACCTAGCTCATTTTGAAACTTAATTTTGATAATGCAAATTTCCTAAAATAATCATCTACCTCAATCAAGATCACTTTAAGGGTGATTCCTTAAAGATTTGAGCACATAAGATAGCTCAATTTGCTTCATAAGAACTCAATTAGACATTCTTTTATAAACTAATCTTAAGATTTTATAGTTTTCAAGTATAAAATTAAACAAAATGAAATTTAATACAACTATAAGATTTATATATCCCAAAGCCTTATTTAGCAAAGCTACACTAAGGAGCCCATTGGCATTCTATTTTTTGATGGATTTAAGGTAATTTAAATTTAATTTCTTTTAAATGATATTTTGCACATATTACATTTATGTCCCTATTTAGCTTTTAGAGTAGGAGTTTATTGTAATTTTTTTTTTGTGATCCATAAAATGCTGCATTGAGAAGCACTAAAATGTATCTTGAATTATTAGATTGCACTTTGATTTGGTGGATTGATTATTTAATTTCTTATAGAATGAAATCTATGGTTCATGATTCTATTTCTGATCATGCTATGTTGTAAATGAGCTGAATTTTAGCGAGCTCGGGTTTGACTTGTGTTTAACTCGTTTGAAATTGACTCATGTTTGGAATTGCTCGTATACAGCGTGTACATGTTCGGCTGGGTTTACATATTGTTGTTTGCGTTCCACTCGATGTTAGCTTATTTAAATTAATTTTAAAAAATAAAAGTTTGGTGAAGGATTCCATCCCACACCATTTTCTTGCAATAAAAACAATAAAACCACATGACTGCAAGTATACTATGGCCGAACAGGCGATCGTTCGTGTTCGGCTTGTTTTTAATTCGAGCTTAAAATTTTGTTTATATTCACCTCGTTTAAGAGCTCTTTTGAGAGGTGACAAGTGGCATCGAAGCAGATTACTATTTGTGAGGTGTGTGCTCTTAATGATCTTGTGGGATCCTCGGTGGAGCCGATTCGTGACGAGGGCATCACGTGATTGGGTGGAGAGAATGTCACGAACAAAAAGTCCTACATCGGCTAGGTGTAGAGCCGAAAAATACTATTTAAGTTCTGGGCTGCCTACTACTCCGAAGAGCTTTTTTGCAAGTCATTTGCCTTTGAATAAATTAGTATTATGACCATCAATCACAACAATACAAAAACGAAAGTCAAGATACGGCTATAATTTATTTTATGAGGCAAAATTTAAATATTACGAGCTTTTACGTACACATCACCAAATTTGTATGTATTCACATATCTAACATCTATACTCTATGTTTTTTTTACATCTATACCATTCGAATCTTCAATATTACATGAATAAGCCTCTTTTGAACATTTTAAAAGTGGAATTCATTATTCCATGCAAAAGTGACATATATTTATATGCATAAATTTCCACTCCATATGTACTAATTCGACCCAAATGGATTCAAACCCGAGACAGAGGGGACTTACGCCGAAGCTGCCAACCAACATGTCACCAGTTGCACACATAAATTGAAGTTTAAATGTTAGATCTATAAATACATAGGAAATATTACATTAATAGAACTGGTTAAGATTCTGATGATTATAAGAATCTGGTTGGCGCAACTGTACCTGTTTCAAGAAGCTGCTGTGAAGTTGTTGTTCATGAAGTCGCATGTCTCTCCTCCCCACCACTCTAAGAGACAATAATATCATAGAAGAACTTAGGTGGTTCACTCGAGGAGAATCACAAATGGCCCTCTCCCATTTCCTCAATCAATTGTTACAATCTTTTCCACAATCAATGGGAAAATCACTACATCCATTGAACTGCACGTTCGCACAACAACGATGATCTGACAACATCATCACCGACTATCCTCCGAACGTGCGGACAACATACGTAATAATTTCTTCAATAATATATACTCATTCTCAATAGATACATTTACATTACATGAATCCAAAAACTCTAACAATCTAAAATGATGTTTGGGTCTTTGTTGTGGGATGATTGCACCAAAAAAAAAAAAACATTATTTATTTATTTTCAGTACAATTTACATAAATAACCATTCATATTCCCAAAATCCCTCTTTCTTCCCCAAATCAACCAAAACAATGAAAATCTGCAACTAAAATCAACCAAATCCACCTAAAACAAAGCAAACAAAACACAAATCAAAACAGAGGATGAAATCCACAAAGCCATCATCATCATTACTAACCAATAAACATGGACGATTTCATGAATCGCACAAATCCCCGCCCAAAATAGGTCACCAAAGAAAGAAAAAGGAAAAAGAAACCCTAATCTATCCCCAACCTCAGTTATGGGTCTTCCCCTGCGTGTAGATGTAATCAATGTGAGCCGCAAGAGTCCTCCTCATCAAACATTCGTCTTCCCCGACTCCATCGCAGCTCAATTCCGCCTTCTCTTCATCAAAACCCTAAGAAAATCGCCCGTTTCAGAAACAGAAAGAAGAGGGGAGAAGATGAAATAGCAGATGTTTTCGTTAGCTAATCACCTGAACTGGGCCGGGCTTCTTCACAGGAAGAGTTCTGGCAGCATGCGTGAGGGAGATGGAAAAGACGAGAGCAATGATAAAGAAGAAGACTGCTGCTCTAGCCATTGATGGAGGAGAAAGAACTTTCCGGGGGAGAGAGAGAGAGAAAGATGGAGGTACAGAGGCGGCGAGAGGAGGGGGTTATAAATAGTGGGAAGGAGGTGGGTTTTGGTGCTATTAGTTACTAAACTTAATTATTGAAAATATATTTGGTAATATGTTACTTTTATGATGTTTTTCCTAATAAAATATTTTCTTTTTTTTGGGGGCAATTTATAAATTTCAATGTTTTGGGAGGTATGTTTGTGATTTCTTTTTCTTGTAAATATCATATTTTAGGATGGTGTGTATGTAATTATTCCTTCTTTTGGTGGGAGTTTTACATATATATCACATAATTCTTATAAATGATATATATTAAAAAAGGTGAAATTGATATTTGGTCCAGTGGACACTAAATATTGATCTCCTAAAGGCTTGAAAACCCTGATATGCTTGCTCCTGATTCGAAGAGTCAGCGCCACGTGATTCGAACCCCCGACCCG
>NEWO01000145.1:363915-375220 GCA_003013225.1 Phalaenopsis aphrodite
TGTAAGCGAGCCGAACACGAGCGAGATCAGGCTTATCTCGTTAAAAAAATAGTAATATTTGTGTTCGGCTTGTTTATATTTCGAACAAAAAAAATAGGTTCGTTTTCGGCTCGTTTGCTTGGAGCGAGATTTAAATCTTATTATTGAAATTCATACATCATTTAAATATAATTTAATATGCTTTTATTATACTTTTTTAATTAATAATTTTAATAAGAGTATAAATTTTTCTCAGCATGTTGTCAAGTAGATAAATAAATATACATAAATACACAAACAGTTAGACCATACATAGCCATACATTATTTTACCGCCGAATTTTTAGTCATCAGCTACAACTGTTTTAGAGCTTCTGTTAGAACCGCCCGTTAGTTAAATGCTACACTAGTGAACGCGGCCATTAGACTGCACTTGATTCTTTCACCTAGCAGATCAGCTTCCCCAGTGGATCAGCAAAGCTTCTGCTTCAACTGGGAAAAAGCGGGCGTGGAGGGACCCTTCCTCTTCGACGGCGAGCATTCCGAAGTCATTCCGGCGAAGCACGCTTCAGCTTTCTCGACGACACCATCTTCCAAAACGACATCGATTCATTAATGGTCTCCTCATCCTCTTCAAATGGCGTAGAAAGACTCAATTCCTTCTTCATTCCCTCCACCGAACGCATTCACGCGCAACCTCCCTCAAAATTTTCAGCAAATTTTCGTCTTTTATCCCTCGGTACATCCCACAACGACGATGGCCGCCAATGCTGGCGGCGGATGGAGTTGTTATATGTCTGCGCATTTTAGACTTTATATTTTTTTTCTTTTAAAAAATAGTATTAGTTATTAATCAATAAGAAAATAAAAAATTAAAACCGGGAATTTTAATGGATGAATCCTATTTTTAAAAAAAAAATAGAATTTTATGTGAAATCATTTATTAGTAACTCTCATTTTATACTTTAAATTTAGTATTTATGAATTATTATTTTTTAAGGAAAAGAATAAATAAAAAATAAAATAATATTTTAAGGAAATGAAAGTTTATTAAGGAGTACTTATAAGCTGTGCTTATAATAAAGAATGAACAAGAGAATATAAGTGACATATGAACCCAAATGTATTCTCAAATTGGCTAGTAGTTAGTCATTGGGCTTGAAAAAGTCATTGGGTTGGTCTGTATAGTCTAGAGATGGCTTAGGATCCGCATAGGGCCAAGTTGGGGGTCGACTTGCGCTCATTCCAAGAGATCGTCTCCGTGCCTAAGTGAATGAATTTGTCCATGTTGTATAGACAAGGCAGCTCGCCAAAGAGGCTAACTTCTGAACAGAATCGGAGCAGCCATTTATCAGAGAAAGTGGTGAAGGAGGTTTTAGAAACCTCAAATCTGGATATTGTCAAAAGAAAGCCTCTTGAAGGATATCAAGGAGTAGAAATTGCGAAGAAGCAACCGAAGATGTATATTATAAATATGCATGATGTGTGCCGAAGGAATTTGTAAAAAAATTAAAATTTTTAGACCTGTCCCGAAGGAGGAAGTAAAATAAAGAAAAAAATTTTCTGTTCGATTACCACAGCTGCGTTTTCTTGCAACAAAAAAGAGTTTTATCTAGTTTCTTTTTTTATCTTGTATGAATATGTAACTCAAAAACTGATTTATGCAAATTTTTTGTTTTATATTGCATTTTTATTTTTTTATTTAGAAAAATAATTGCTCCATCTATTTTTAGCCTTTGGTAATTTTTAATTGTTTTAATAATCGATAATGAAAATAATTGTCAGAAACTAGTGCACACGAACAATTCTAATAAAGGAGACGTACAACGCGACACAATTATACCGCATCACATATCATATAAAATTTTTTTATTTAAATAATGTTTTAAAAAAGATGGCATGCACTGAGTACGCATGCTGAACACATATGTTCTAATTTAAGGAATTAAAATTTTTAAAATAATATTTTTAAAATTGAAATAAAAAATATATTTTTAAATAAAATTTGATGAAAATTTTTTACATTATATAACATTTTTAACTTCGAGTGCTATTTTAAAGCAAAGAAGAATACTTTGGGCACATTATATGTAAATATGTAAGTTTAGATGTGAAATTTGGAATATTAAAAGTTTTGGGTGATATATATATATATATATATATATATATATCCCCATTAATAAATAAAATCATTCGATGTGTTGTTAAACCTAATCAAGATTATTAAATACAATTTTAATATCTAATAATCTATCAAGATCACCACCAATATTATTATGAATTAATAAATAATTATATAAACTCCATGAGCAGAGCTGAAAGGCCTGTTTCCAACAGTAGATGTAACCTAAAACTATAATTTCTAAATAAAATAAAATCTATAAGTAAAAGTAACAGTGAGATGTGCGTCTAACGCCATTAATGCACACAACAACCTAAGTTTGAAGGTCGTCGGAGCCACCACGGCAGCCAACGGAGCAATTTACAGAGGATTCCGGCGAGAATAAGAAGCGAGCGGCGAAGAACTATGAAAACCCGTTAATTATTCTAAATGTTGTTTAATTAACAATAAAATACAATTTTTTAGAAAAATTATCTCTGAAAATCACAGTATAAAACCTTGTTAATAAAAAGAGTATTAAAAGTATCCCAAAAATCGTCAAAATCTGTAAATCGTAAGCTCAAGCAAAGGAATCCATACAGCAATACAAGCACAGGGGATCTAATTCAGATCACAATTATCATCATTATTGAGATATAAACAAGGATGATCACAGGCATCGCAGAGATTGAAACTCTAGAAACCATAATCCAATCCTCCAAGCTCAGCCATGAACCTTCCCCTGCGTGTAAATGTAATCAATGTGAGCCGTAAGGGTTCTCATCATCAGACATTCTTCTTCCCCATCTCCATCGCAGCTCAAATCCACTTTCTCTCCCTCAAAACCCTTATAAAAATCATATCTTTTTAGAAACAGTTGAAGAAGAACCCGAATCAGACAAAAAAGATGAATCACCTGAGCGGGGCTGGGTTTTGCTGCGCAGTGACGACGGGCTGCATTTTCACATTGGTATTAAGAATTTAAATATGAAATGCTGTATTTTCATATTACATTTTTAAGGGAAGATTTACATACATACCACCAGTCTTTATGTATTTACATATCTGGCACCTAATGTACTTCAATTTTTAAATATATAACAATTATTTATTTATGCATAAACAGAATTATTTTATTTCTTAAAAAAAAACTAACATAGATTTGGTGGCTAAGACTATAAACTATATACATTAGATGTTTGATAAGTAAACAAACAAGATTTGTGTGGCATGTATATAAATGCTCCTATTCTTATTTTATGTATAGAACATTTTTTAAAAATACAAAGGTTAAAAGAACTCGACAGCAATAAAATTAATGAAAAAAAATAGTAGCCAGCTGATAGACTTTCTAAGATGAAGTAAAAAAATACATACTATGATGACTGAAGGGTTTCCCGTAGTGAAATAAACGGACGAGAATTATGCATTCTTCTTTTATGCAACTTGTATTTCTGAAACATTGAAAGACAACTTTAGATAATTAGACATTATAAAAATTATATTGTTAGATATTTTCTTTGTGGTATAAAAATAAAAAAATGCTATTTGATTGAAATAAAATTTGATTTGTCTGTAAATGAATTTTCACTTCATTATTTTTTAGCCCACGAGCCATCATTTTTTCTCTAATTTGCTTTGGAGTTGCAGCTGAAAAAGATAATAAGCTACAGTCACATCACATTCCAATTGAATTCAATAAAAAAAGTAACAGTTTAAGTTTTTTTTTGCTCATTGCATAATTCATTAAAACAGTAGTTCTTACCACCATGTTCCTGCAATGTAGTTACAAAATATCGGTGAAGCTCCGGTGACCAATAGCGGCGCTTCTCTCTCTTTTTCTGTCGGACTTGATTTTCATCGCCGTTCGACATCGTACTGTCCGTTGAGGCGGAGTTCGCAGGAGAAAGATCCGACCACGAAGTTCGTACGTTATTTTCTTCATTCATCACCAAAAAATCTTCATTGCTGCTTTGAGATTTTACACATGTAGCATTGTCATTCTCCATCTGTGAAAACTCATTTTTAATGCAAATACACAAGATAACAAAAAAATGAAAGAAAAAAAAGAAATTATTTTTAGTTTTTACATAAAAATACCTCGTAAAAGTCGTTTATGATATTGCTATTATGCTTATTACAATTAGTGTTCCAATTTGATCGTAGCCTATCCAATCCATCTCGACCACACTATTCTCCCAATCCATCTCTTCATGTTCAACTTTCTCTTCACATTTTTGTTTTAGTTGATCAATCACTAGCAAAAATGACCAATTAATTAAAAGAATAAAGCAAATTTTCATAAAGAGAATTAATAGAAATCGCAAATAAATTTAAAGAAGTAAGAATTTTAGGATTGCACCATCATTGAGGAGAATCATGCATAGAGGAAGCTCTCCTCCGAACGCTTGGATTTTGCGGCGTTCTTCTTCCAGTGGGTTGATCAAACACTTCAAATGTAATTTATTCTTCAAAATGTAGCTCATGGATTCGAGACCGACTCTAACACTTTGCTCTCCCATATCTCAAAAAAGGTTTAATTTTAAAATTGCAACTTCACAAAAAAACGAAACAACGGAGAGTTATATCAAAGGATTTTAAAGAATTAGGAAGATTAATTTTAAAATTACAACTTCAGAATCAGGAAGATTGACTTTAAATTGCAACTTGGGAATGAGAGACGAAGCACAGAGAGTTTAAAAATAGATTTTAATGAATCAGAGAGAGTAATGTGAAGTGAGTGCGGTAGAGAGATTAATGTGAAGTGAGGGCGGTAGAGAAGAGTTCTGGTTAAATGGGAGGAGGAATTAGTTTAGTTGGCAGGAAATGTGCAACTAAATTCTGAATATTTCAGTGGATTAACCACGTATTAATGTAAAGTCGGCTCCAGATGTCAGCTCTTATCCTCCCTCCGTTTATTTTCATTAATTTATTTTATTATTAAAATTATATTAATAAAAAAATATGTATACAAGTGAAGGTTCAACCTTAACGCAAAAGTGGAAGATTTCAATTTTATTGATTAAATCAAATATTATTTATTTATTTACAAATTTTCAAAATAATAATTTATATTATATGTACCTAGAGAGAGAGAGATTACTGTATAAAAATACTGGTATAAAAACACCAAATATTAAATCGGAGCTCATTGACTTATGGTTTTAGTTTAGAAACCTTTTGGGAGATTTACATAGATACCATCGAAGAGACTCAGTAACGTTTGGACGAAGTGGAGGATGAGGAGAGAGAGTCCACGAAACAAAGGCGAGGTGCAAGCTCTCTCCTTTGAGCAGCAGAATGAAATGCGACGGAAATCGCCATTGGAGCCCTTACAGAGCTCTTGACCCACCAAAAAGAGGTAACACACACCTCAAATTTATAGGTAAGGTTGTTTCAAGCTGAGCTAGAATTGACTCAAAATTACTCGGTTTGAAATTTGCTGGAATAGATTTCATGCCACTCAAGATCGGCTCGTGGCTCATCATGTTTAATTTCGAGACGAGCCGACTCGAAATTCTCGAAATTGAATTGAGCACATTCCATATCAAAATAAAATTGAGTTAGGTTCAAATCGAGTTATTTGGATCTATTTCATCCCGGAATCAGCTTGATCCATCTCAGAAACTGAAACTAAATGACTCAACTTGAGTTATTTGAATATGTTCTGTCTCAAATAAGTTCAAAATTGGCTTGTGACTGATTATATTTGATTTTACCTGACATTCTATTTATAGAGTTTTTCTAAATAAAAAATACAACGAGCCAATCTCGAGTTAGATTCTAAATGACTCGAAATCAGCGTGAAAAAAATTCAATCAAGAATTTTTGTTCATAGCTCGACTTTTTTATTTCTCGATACCAGCCAAAGTTCAAATCAATTTCTTAGTGATTAACGATATTCAAGCAATCCATAGAATCAACCACTAATAAGTTCAAATCAATGCATATATTCAACCAAAAACAATGAGGAAGCGATCATGGAGGATATTCTGAGAAAAATAATCCAATTATGTTGGTGAAAAATGGTACAAAAAAGATCAAAATTAGAGAAAAATACGAGCAATTGAAAAGTATAAATATGTAAACAAAAGAGCCAAACACATGTTTCTATATTTCAACATATATTTTAATTTTCATAAATGCAACTAAACTCAACACTCTTACATGACTTCATAATACATGTTTTATGAAAAAAAATGGAATTATAATGACCAGCTATCACCACATTCATTAGAGCATTGGGTTAAATTAAACATTGTAACTCAAGGCCCCATCTATTTGAACTATTTACATGCTGCTCAAATTTTAGGATTAGTGAGTACCATCAAATGCTTGCCTTTTGTAAGAACTCATCAGAAACAGCTAATACACGACCTCCACCACCACTTCCGGCGGTCAGGAGTAAGGAGACGGCGGCAATTGACGTTCGGGCATGGCTGGGCGTCAATTCCCCCAGAGGAGCGCGAATGGTGGAGGTTGGAAAGCAGGCGATCATGAGGAGCACGGGGATTCCGGCGAGGGAACTCCGCATATTGGATCCCCTGCTATCGTATCCCTCCATCGTGCTCGGCCGTGAGGGAGCCGTCGTCATCAATCCCGAGCACATCAAAGCTGTCATCACGGCACACGTGGTCCTCCTTCTCAATTGCCGAGATCGGATTGTTTAGCCGTTTGTCCATCAGTTGCAGCGCCTTCTCATTCTTCGGCGGGACCACCAGGTTGTTTCCTTATCTTCAAAGTGCCACTCTATATATATTTTACATTTTAGTCCAAAATTTTATAAAATTGTGAAATTAATTTTCAAGTTTATCAATTTGGGGTTGTAATGGTTATGCATATTTAAACTTTTATAAACTCCAGGGTTAAAATGATTATATATAAATAGTTGAGGACTATTTTAACACTTTACTTGTTTCTTTAATTTTTTTTACATTAATTTAAGGATTTTTGGTTAATTGATTGGAAAAGAAATAGATAGAATAATTATTTAAATTGTTTTGCGAAAACAATACGGAAGTGTAGGAATTCACACAACCGAAAACAAATATAGAAGATTTACGTGGTTCGACGTTGAATCGATTCGTCTATGTCCACATAAAGGGAGATTGATCGAATGAGCAGACAAAAAGATGGCTTGGAATTACAACTCAACTCTTCTCAACACAATACACTTCTTATGAGCCCTAAGTTTTTTTTATAAAGGAGACTTAGAGCACATAAAGAAAGAAAAATAAAAGAAACAAATCAAATAAAATAAACTCATTAATAAAAACAAAAAATGTAACAATTTTCACCTCATCTCTTACTTCCAGATAACTTAGATAATCACGTGTGCTCTTATTCCAAATCAGCTGCACCTGATGGTTGCCTACATACCTCCCTCTCGAATAGATCAAGTCTCGCGTAGTTCTTCTAATTGCGCTACTAGACAATCAGTCATGAGCTCGAATATTCACCAAACTCTTGCAATAGATGAACTTATGAATTGATAGTATTCTTATGAGCCCTAAATTCATGCATAAATCCAATTGAAACTATGCTACAAAATGCCCCCCTAAAAGTTTCATTTGATGGTGCCTAACTACAACTTGCATATAAGAGGCTAACAAGAAGGCCTTTATGATTAATAATAATCTGATTATGTCTTTTTCCATTTAGAAATGAAATTGCAATCCATTAAAATTCTTATGTTAATGTGTTTTTCATGTTATAGATTAAGTCATTTTGAAATAAATCTATTTTGTTATAATGTTGGTTAATGGGTGTTTAGGGTTTCAGAAATGAGTTCAATTCAATCATCTACATAGAAGGGCATCTCTGTGAATCATCAAATCACTTGTTGATGTAATTTATAATATGTCATATTCACATCATATAAAGGAAGGAGTGGTGGAAAAAAAATTCTTGAGAATTGAGATGTCCTCATAATGGAACAAAGAAGGATGGTGGTTAGTTTTCTTTGTTTGGGCTACGATGATTGTACAATATATGAAATGGAGAATCAATCGCAAACTTTTAAGGATATCACAAAAAAAGAAGCTTGAGATTATCTCAATGCAGATGAAGATTATATTTGCATTCTTCTTTATAGTAATTTCTATGAAGTTCTTTCTTACGAAGATGGTCATGTATTTATTGATCCCGTAATTATAATGACAATTTTTTTGTACCATCAATGTACTTTTAGACCTTATTATCAATCGATTTTGCTTAAATTTTTGTTTCAAAAAAAAAATTGTGTTCTATCTATGTTATACATATATTAATCGCACCAAAATGATCGTTAAATGAACTTTTGTTATGTCCCTTCCTTTTGATAAGAGAGGTTTTTATTCAAAATAAATTGAATTGGATGGTATGTCTTATAATTCACTAAAAAAATAGGGTTGTATGTATTATAATTCATTATAAAAAATGTATGGCCCTTTTAAATAACACTAGACATTTATTAAAACAAAAAAAAAAAAAGAAACTACACTACATAGTTTAGAATTGCACTTAATCTTTGTGTTTTTTTGAGGAGAAAGTGAGTGAAGAAATGAAAGTTGTAATAGCATTTGACTTGTATATAAGTTCTTAAACATATTACAATTTGTTTTATTGATCTACGTTGGAACTTTTTTTGCAGGCAAATCATAAGTTGTAGACAATATATTTTGTGTTAGAGAAGATTCAAATTCCATTTGATATCATATAGTGCTTTCTGAGGTTCTGCGAGCTCTGGAGATCTCAGACATGGGGAACAGGCTTCTGTTAGCATCCTAAAAGATGGACTTCGTTCAAAATTGAAATCGGGAATAGTGCTTTATGCTAAGGCCATTTAACTTTTACTTGTTAAATAGAGATGAAGTGACTTGAAACTCTCTTATTGCTGGGAATTTATAGAATGTTAAGACAGAATGTAAAGTGCGACCAAGATGCAATTTTTCTTATAGAGATTCAAGAGAAAGGTGAATTTCTAATTGAATTTGCATAATAAACCCTCTAGTTATACTGAGAAACTTCACTCACAGTTCATAAATAAGGGACCGGGAAACAATGTTTTTGCTTCAAATGCTCTTCCTCGAAATGCAAAAGTCTGAAATTTTCTTACATGATACACCATCTCCACACTCTTTTAGGGCTATCATGAAAATGTACTGCAGAAAAAAGTAGTGTAAATGATGCAAAAAAATGTTTTTTTTTTTCTGCAACACATGAAAAGCATGTAGTATCTTGAACATATGATAAATGGGTGTACAAAATCTGTAAGCTGCAAAGAAGCTTTGAAACTCTTTGAATGAATCGAATTTGAAGGTGCCATACCAAATGCAGAAACGCTCAGATCCATTCCAGTATATAGAGAGAAAAGCATCAAATTTTCAAACCACCAAATCTTTTGAACTTTGTGAGTATTCAAAATGACTCAATGCTTTAATTGTTTACTAATACAACAAGATTGCATAATATTAAATTATATAAACATCTTCATCATCATCACTAATATCACACATTCTCACTTAGACTTTATCATCACTAATATTAAATTATATCAACATCATCATCATCATCATCATCATCACTACAGTTTCACTTGAACTTTATCATGACTTACAAGCGAAGAAGGCCACAATTCCTTCTTCATTCCCTCCACCGAACTCATTCACGTGCAACCTCCCCCACTTTTTCAGCAAAGTTCTTTTTTTTTTCCCTCTGTAGATCCCACAATGGCGGTGGCTGCCAATGCTGGAGGCAGAGGGAGTTGTTGTATGTCTGTGCAGAGTGGGGCAGCGAGGCAAAGGCGACAGCGGATCAGTGAGAAGATGAAGAGCTCGGCCGTCTTATCCCCGACGGAATGAGGATGAACACTGCACCCATGTTGTTGGCTGCCTTCAAATACGCCAAGTTTCTTCAAGCCCAATATGTCATTCTTCGTCTAATGGAATCCTTGCCGGTGAGTTTTTGTTTATCCTCACAACTATGATTATTATTGTAAAATATTATTTATTATTAATTGCGGCTGATGGGTTAGGAATGCAAGGGTGCAAAGGATGGGGATTTGCATGTTCTGTTAGCTTCTCCGGCTACTCAACAGAGGTTGTCTGCGGAGGGGATGTGTGGCGTGCCAACGGACTTGGTAGATGAATTAGCAACGGGAATTGAATTTCAATCTGAACCGTTGATTTCAAGTTCTATGGATTCATTTAATTCTGAACCGTTGATTTCAGATTCTATGGATTCGTTTATTCAGTCGTTTTTAAAGGAGGACAGCAAGTGCTTTACAGATATTTAACCGTTGCATCATTTAAGTTGTTTGCATTGTAAATAGTTGTGTTTTTTTATTAGCATTTGTAAATACATTAGTTCTATAGTTCAGATAAAATAATCACTCGAGTGGTTAACTTGTAAATATGTATAATGACCAAAGAAAAATATGTTGAGATTTTTATACCTATTTTATACTGTTTTTAATGATATTGCACTTTAAAGAAATGTATTTTTGATGTTTTGTTGCAGGAATGATGAATTATGGTCATTGGAGGAAAAAATGTAAAAATGAGCAAATTTGGAACGAAAAGGAAAAAAATGTGGAGATTTGAACTAGGCCGCTAACGGCGCCCTCGACCCTGCCGACGGCGAGTTTTTTCCGAGGCTACAGGACAAAATTCTTCAGAAGTCCGCCGACGGCGCTCTCGAGGCCGCTGACGGTTATGCCTACTCAAGCTTTGGATAAGGCCAAATTGTGAAGAGATGCTTAGGCAACTCTTGGGAAAGCTCATTTACACCTTTAAAAGACTATTTTGGCCGAAAATTGGAGAGCCTGGAGAAGGAAGGAAAGAATATGGGGAGTAAAGGAAGTGCTAGAGAGAGTTCCAAGAGATTAGAAATGTTACAATATTATGAGGAATTCTTCGAGAGATTGTAGGTGTGGAGGGAAAGTGAGAGATTTCTTGCTCCTTGCTACTTCGAAGAGGAATTCTGTGAACTATAAATAACGGAAGAGATTCAGAAGAATTTCAAGTAGTGTTCTTGGAGAGAAACTAGAGTTACTTGTTGTAGTTTGTATGACTTCGATTTTATATATGAATTTCGAGTTTTGTTGTGTTTTTCCCATGAGATGTGAGTAGTTTTCTCTGTCTTTCTCCTTGTCTTGAGATTTGTGAAATTGTGATTTGAATTGGTGAAGCCATGAAAATGTTTAAGAAATTTTGATGATCTTTTTACTTCGATCTTAATTTATATT
>NEWO01000145.1:393093-414368 GCA_003013225.1 Phalaenopsis aphrodite
TTTTTTCCCTGGATGGATCGCGCTGGTTAGCTGCTGCTATCATCTCGTCGATTCTTATTTGAGGTTGCGATCTTAAACTTTGAAGAAATATCGTTTATGGTTTTTCCTTGAGTTTTTCTTTGTGGTTTTAGAGTAGTTTATTGAATCAGATGCGGTCGTTGGTTGGACGGGAGGTATTTGGTTGAATTTTTCTTTCTATTTATTGATTAGGGTTTTCTTTTTTTTTTTCCCGGCTGCTAGGTTGATCGATTAAAGTGTTTTAGGGCGCGTTGTTTCGGGTGAGCTTAGTCTTAGTTCATGATGTTTCATTTCTTATGTTTTTATGATCTTTTAATTCCATGGATTTGAATAGATTTTAGATCTGATTTTTTTTTTTTTAACTCTCTTTTGATGTTTATTTTTTTCCTTTTTCTTTTTGGTTTTATTGGGCAAAAGTCGTCCATCCAATGAAAAGATGGTATTCTCTTCGTTTTGATTGAATCGGTGTTTGAGTTTTTTTAGTAATGATTTTCTGCTAAAAGCTTATGTAATTTCGTATTTGTTTGAAATGATCACGCTGTGATTTTCTTTTTCAGAGATTGGCGGTAGAGTGTGATATAGTATAGATGGCTGGGGGAGTTGGGGAATCAACGAGCAGGGATGACTCTAATGTTTTCAACTCTGGAAGTAATAGTACTAGTAACAATGATGCTGGAAGTTTTGAATGTAACATTTGCTTTGAATTAGCACAAGATCCGATCGTTACACTATGCGGTCATCTATATTGCTGGCCCTGTCTTTACCAATGGCTCCATGGCCATGCCCATTCTTCTGAATGTCCGGTTTGCAAGGCGGTTATTGAAGAGAATAAGCTAGTTCCTCTTTATGGCAGGGGTAAAACGTCTACAGATCCACGCTCTAAATCCAATCCTGGTGTTAATATACCTCATCGTCCCTCGGGACAAAGGCCTGCAACAGCTCCGCCCCCTGACCCTAATCATTTTCCTCAGGCACATCCATGGTTCATGGGTGGGTCACCTTTGGGCAGTGCGAGATTTGGGAACTATACTTTCTCTGCTGCTATTGGTGGTCTGTTTCCATTGCTCAATTTCCAGGTGCATGGATTTCCAGATGCAACTACTTATGGGCCAGCTGCTGGATTTCAATATGGCTATCCTCATTCATTTCATGGCGGGCATGCTCATGGTTACCCCAGGCAAGTGGCACATGGCCAGCAGGCTGATGTGTATCTCAAGGCACTTTTGATCCTGGTTGGTGCTCTTGTGATTGCTTCTCTTGTTTGGTTTTAGTTAATTGTAATTTCATATTTTTCTACCCATGCATTTATGGAACCATCAATTTTATGATATTGTGTGAACTGAAATGTTTTCATTTTCTCGATGAATGTAGAAATCTAAATTCATTGCTCATAAAAATCATCCTATGTACCCGATTATACTAATTTGTGGCTTGTCTTAGATCTATTGTGTTTTTAATTGACGTTTATTTTCAAAGCACTGTGGTATGAGTACATATGTCAAAATTGGGATTCATTACCTAATCTGTTGAGGACTGTGGTGCACAAAAATTACCCTTTTTTTTGGTTATCTTGTGTACTATACGCTGCAGAATAATGAATGCTCTTTTGATATGAATACAAATTGTAGAAAACAGGTCTGCTCATTTTTCCTTGTTGTATTGTTAGTTTCTATTGCAAGTTAGTCTGCACATTAATCCATTATTGAACATCTTTTATCTATAATTACTGCAAGTTATCATGTATTATGATAATTCTATTGTATGATATTTCATTCCTATTTCTTTGTAATGAAAAAGTATTATCCTTTGTCACCTGGTAACTGCTTGTCGTGCAATGGTTTTCAAATAGCTTTCCAAACTTCTATGCTCGCGGCCTACCATTTTTGCATGTTCCCGTTCCAATTTATGGTTATTATCGACTAGGATGCTTGATTTGGCTTGTTTTGGCATATGAAATTGGTGAAATTTAGAAGCTTTTAGTGGTCGGCCAAGTTTGGAGGGGACTGTGTTGGATGTCTTAAGGTTGTAGAAATGTGAAGGTGAGGTGGTGTTGTCCAGAGGTTACAAAGCTAGGTAACCGTGGAGAGCTCCAAACCTGAACACTTATGTTCAGGTTTGTCACTTTATCTAAACCTTAAGGGAAGTATGGATGGCGAGATGGCTGGAAATGCCTATGGAGAGTTAGTTTAGGATGTGAAGATATAGTTTTGAATTATATGTGAGATGGGGTTGTCTCTAGAGTGGTATAAAGGTGGTGATACCAAGACTAGTTAAAAGGACCCTAGTTTGGGCTAATTTGCTTTTAAACTTTTGTGGAAGGGGTTATGGGAGGAGAGATGGTGAGAAATGGTTATGAAGGACTAGCTTAGTATCTGAATGTGTGATCTGAAGTTGTTGGTGAGGTGGGTTGGCATCTAGACGAGTATGGAGATGGAGATGGAGATGCTGATATACCATGACTAGCCCAATGGGAACCTAGTTTCGCTTATTTGCTTCCAAAACTTAAGGTTATGGATGAATGTTGATGGGCTAGCCATTAGAAAACAAAAACTGTCTGATGGAAAACACTTCTAATTTCTTACCCAAAAGCAAAACTTTCATTTTCATTTCATTCCAGTACTTTAAATAAACATTACAGTGACTCTGAACTAATATGATTCAAAAAGAAGAGGTAAAATAGTGTGGGAAGGTTCAGCCATTAGAAAACGTGGTAAATTTCCAACTACGTGCCTTACTTAATTGCCTTTTCCATTCAAAAGACTTATTTGGCCGGCCGAACTTGTTCAAAGATTGATGTTTGAATTCAAATTTTTGGTCATAAATTCAAAATTTAAAATCCAAATTACAATTATGGGTTTTCAGTTCCCACATATTATTTGATCTTGAATGAGCTTTTTTGATGGGTCCTTATCTAGTTTGATCAACTACCGCATCGTTTTTGGCTAGCCTAAGGGCAATTTTGTCTTTCGTGTGCCTAAGGACAATTTAGTCCTTTATTATTATTATGGGTATAAATAGGTTTATTATATTGAGGGTTAGGTTTATGTATGAGAGTCTTGTATCCTAGGTTTAGGGTTTGGGAGAGATTTCCTGCTTCTCAAATTGTAGGAATTGGGGAAGATTGTCTACCTCTTGAATTGTAAGGGCTTGTCTTTTGTATTCGTGTGAGTTATTAGTTTTGTATTATTTTGATTTGATTTTCGAGAAATAAAATAAGTGTTTGCCTTAATTTTTTTTTGAAAAAAAGAGCGTTAATTTTGACAAAGGAATATGTCACAAGACATTGTTAACATTTGGTATTCTACACAATCTTGTTTGTATCTTAAAAAGGAAAATTACTTGGACTGACAGCTTATAGTCTAGTTTTTATTGTTAAGCATGTTTACTGTGATGTTTAAATTGACTGATGCAATTAGAGGTGAAACAAGTATTTGATTATTAATTTTGATTACTTATTTCAGTCTGGTTATGTTCGAGTAAAATAGTATTTATAGCAGTCAGCTCTAGATTATAGATAATGGAGTTATGAACTTATAATGGCTTCTATAATTATGTGTTTCTATTTTCTGATATATGATGCAATTATTTACTGTTAAAATTTTCACATTATTTAATCGCATCATGTGTGGAATTCTTCTTTTTTGCCATGTGGTTGATTCCATGAGAGCTTGTTATTTAAACAAATTCAGGATCTACTTGATATCTCATACTACATAATTATTTGTTGGAATATTTACTTGCTTACAGCACAAGTCCTTTGTATTTGCATATCTAGCACTTAAATTTTATTTTATATTTTATATTTTATTATATTTATAGCTATGCATCAGAGATTGTATTTCACTCAAATGCAGCCCTAAAAGCAAGCCTTTTGATTTTTATTTAGAGAATTTTTGGCCAACATCTAAAGATTCATATTTACATTCATACCATTCAAATCCTTAACATCACATAAGAAATACAACCATCACCATCTTCTTAGAAGTGAAATACTACTTTTTCATGATGGGTTTATGAAACTAGGGCATTATAAGTGTGTACCAAATTTTGGGTGTTGGATATGTAAATACATAAGAATTGTGGTAGGTAGTAAATTTTCCTATTCTTTTTATTGAAAATTTTCTACATACATGGATGTTTTCTATGCAGAATTCATGGTATAAGATTATCTTTTCCGGATTGTTGATCTCCGTTGATTTTTAGAATTTAGTGGAATTATTTTATTGATATGAAATTGTGGGTATAAATACCCTTATATGATTTCTAGAATAGGAAAGACAAGAAAAAAGGAAATAACATGAAAGAAAAGATATAACACCTATATCTCCAATTAATCAGTTCATAATAAGTACTTGGAAATAAAGGAAAATACATAAAATAGGAAAGCGAAAAATATGAAAGAAAATAAATCTAATTTCAATTATCATAACTTCTAACAAGAATAAATTATTTCATGATATAACTTTTAACACTCCCCTTCAAGTTGAAGCATGGTTGACAATCATGTTCAACTCGGGTTTAAAAATATCAAACAATGAAGAATCTTTGTGAGGTAGGACTCGAAGTCTTCATTCCATACTTGGTCATTAACCTCGAGAGCATTTAGGGATATTTTTTTTCGAGTGTGGTTGTCTTTGATTGTAATTTATTCATTGTCTATAAATAGTTAGAAGGCTCCTATAGTTAATGCTCTCAGACTTCTTTTGGGGGAAATTATCGCGCTCTCTCTCTCTCCCTCCCTCTCCCCCCTTTCTCTCACATCTCTACATTCTGACTTTCGGGGTGTGCTCGTCAAAAGACAAGTTAGGATTCAACAAATGTCATCTTTGTTTGGCCGTTATTTAAAAAAAAAAATTAGAATTCATTTAGGCCGATGTAGCTTTCTCTGAAGGGCGGTTGTAAAATTATTGTGAGACTAAGTAAATTTAAAAAAAAAAAAGTTACTATGAGAATTATAAATATTTATTTTTAAAAAATAAATCAAACATCAATTTATCTTATAGTCGTCATATTTTAAGTTTCACCCATTAAATTTACCTGGAAACAGGTTTTCAAATAGAATTGCCGTGACAATCTTGAATGCAAACTAGGCATAAAGTTATTTTAAACATACCCTTAAAAATTGCCATTATCGATGTCATCATGAAGTTCATAGTACAAATCCAATAATAACAGTCTGACAGAATTTATCGCGAACTTGAGTAATTTTGTTAGAGTGATAAGGATCCTAACTCCAAACCATTGAGAATTGAAAGTTTTACATTTAAGATTACTTGCTAAGGGAGATTTTCACACATCAATTAGGGCAGCAAATGAATTGGGCTTGAGTAAGTTCAGACTTGGGTCGTGTTTGACTTGAAATTAGTTTGTTTAGATTAATTAGAAAAAAGTCGACTTGAAATTTGCTTGCTCGGACTTGGCTCGTTTAATAGAAGGCGCAAATGACTACACAATCTGTTATGATTTAAGCTTAGATATAAATATATATTATTTTTTTATTTCAATTTAAACTAACAAAGGTTTGTTCGTATTTGGCTCATTTATAATTTAAGTTTAAAAATTGTGTTTCGTTCATTTACTCAACGAACAATCCGAATATTAGCTACTCAACAACCCGAATATGAGTTGTTCGTGTACGGCGGACAGCCCTAACAGCAATGCTTTTCTCATGCCAACTTTTGAGATGACCATAAACGAATGCCAGCAGCATCTTTGCTTGCTCTGCATTCAACATGTTTGATGCCGCCATCAACATTTTGCTTGGCATCAACTTAACAGTGACTAAGTAATGAAGTAGCACAAGGTAAATCAGTCTTCACTTTGGCATAGCGCGGATTCACTCGAGGTATGAAAAGCTATATTACTAGACTATTAAAATTAAATCTGATTATGGAGCAGAGGTGCAAACATAGTTTTATACCTATGTTGATGTGTTATTACTAATAACAGATTTATTAGAGTAGTATTTGCAACCTAAAAAGCAACACAGATGTTGAGGAGAATTTTCTTTTTAAATAATGAAACAATTTCTGCCATAAGTCTCGGAGTGGGAAGAGATGCATGTCGGAGAGGGCTTTAAGGATGGAGGCAGCAAGAGTAACCAGAGTGCCTTGCGTTTGACCATAAACCTTCGCGTTCCTAGCTCTCCAACAATGGTGAACTGCATAACAAAACATAGGGGCAGAGGGGATGTCAGCGGTGCAAACCTGAGTAAGCCTACGGAGGGCATCGGTAACACTAGCAAATGTTGGTTGTTTTTTTGGCAATTTTAAATTGCTATATACAGAAATTATTGAACATTTTAATTGCATTGTGATCTCTATATTTTACGTTTTGGGTGTAGTTACTAATTGTATGATCAAATGCATCCCATAATGCGTTAATGGGGCAGGCTTCATGGGCCTCGTATTTGTCCAATTCACTAAGAGATCCACTCCAACAGACGTGCAAAGTATGAGTTGCTGGGATGGGATGGCCGAACATAAATATCTAAGTATGCTGACTAAAAAGCAGCCAAGGGGTCAAGTAACAAGTACTAGTTGTTGGGTAGGGATGCCCAAACAAGTGTTGTTGGATATAGTGATCACATGGCATATGCCTCCTATGAGTCATCCAACAACTTCGTCGCCTTGCCAAGGACCATATCGAACACCCCAGATGTATGGTAAGCTCATAGTTTACTCGTCCCATGAGGCAAGTGCTCTCAGAATGAGTTCTCAGAGCAATAGACTGGATAAGCAATGAATGTGACTAAATAAGGTGGCAGAGGATGGTTGATCAAATATAGCGCTAACAAGAGATAGATAATATATTGTTTATGTTTGAGGCAGTTAATGTCAAATTAGAACAACCAAATATCCCAAGGGATCTGAGTATAATTATAGCCTGTGCATTTTATTGAGAAAATACTCTTATATAAGAGGGGTTAATATAAATGGGAGGTTCCATTGAACAATTACTTGGAGGGTTAATATAATTCATTCATCTATTTTTCTTCTCTAATTTATTTCTCTTTTTCCTAGCTAGCTCTACCTCTGAGCTGTGAATCCACATACAAAATGAAATTTAACATTCTTAAAAGGTGTGATGAGTGTGGATCATGTCATAGATTAAAAGATAAGCTATAGAAGAAGCAGAACCAAACATAAGAGAAGTGACAATAACATAGATTGCATAATGAAATTTGTCACCCAATAGATTAACATACTAAAAGTGTGTGTGACAAATATAATTAGAGTGAGGCTTTAGTTGAAACAACATGAGATTGAGCCCTACCATCTAACTCGTATCCCCCTTATAACAGAGGTGTAACTTGCTGCCAATGTCGGAGGGGCTCCCTCACCAACTTCGATGGACGAGAATGAGTCGTAATACTCATATAGTGCAAGTTCAAACCCATTCGAGTATTGGAGGAGTGTTGAAACCCCTCGACCATACCAGGTCGAGAATACTTACTCTAAGAAAACGGGTTGATCTCCTTCCATCAATTCTATGGGCACTTAGAATGGCTTCATCAACCACAATAGGGCAAACATGATTTGCAGTCTCACCTGGAATTGAAATGTTACCAGTAGAATATTATTTGTACAGTCAGAGGATGTTCACCGCATCTATTTTAAAAGAATCAAAATTCAAGAAGTACGATTTACAAATGAAGATGGATTACAAGCCTCACTCGACCTGCTATAAGAATTGTGAGCCCAATCCCCAATGAGATAGGAGACCAAAAGAAGAATGTCTAAGTATTACAACTCACATGTGAAAGAGAACATGTTAAGGGCGGTCTCTTGATGCTAAAGAAAGCAGGTCCAACCACATGCAACCAAACTATTGGAAAGTTGGATCGGACTTGGAATAAACCACATATCATACACAAGCATGACAACCCAAGAGTATGACAAGGGCCCAAAGGGGGTTTGTCAATGGAATGGTCAAGAATTCTCAAACATGTAGAGATGACCTAGTCATGACTCAATAGATCCATCATCCTAAGCTATAAGATCCTAAATCTATTTTATCACAAAGATGGTTGGCTTGACACAACTAGGAACTCATTGTCAGTAACCCTTGTGCTACATCTTCCAAGGCAATTCAACAGACCAAAAGTCACATGAAAGAAGTTTCTAAGATCCATGTCTTTATCAGAGTAATTGCATGCAACCAAGCTATTGGGAAGTTGAACCAGACTTGGAATAGACCACATCATACATAGGCATGTCAACCTAAGAGTATGACAAGGGCCCAAAGTGGGCATTTAAATGGAATGGTCAAGCATTTCTAAACATGTAGAGATGGCCTAGTCATGACTCAATGGATTCGTCTTCCTAAGCTATAAGGTCATAAATCTATTTTATCGCGAGGATGGTTGACCCAACACGACTAGGATCTCATTGTCAATAACCCTTATGTTGCATCTTCCAAGGCAGTTCAAAAAATATAAAGTCAAATGAAAGAAATTTTTAAGATCCATGTCTTTATCGGAGAAAAAGGTAAAATAGAGCTTATACCTACCAAATTTATGACAAGGAAGCCTACATTGTGGAAAAGAATGAGTGGCTCAGTTTACCAAGCCAAACCACCCCACAAAAGGCTTATAATTTTCACGAGACATACTTGTGATGTAATATTATCTAGATCCCTAATAATAGAGGTTGTATTAATTATGACTTGGGTGATATTCATTCAATTTAAAGTTACTTTAAGCCAACCTAAAAAGTTGTGCAAGAAAGTAAAGTTTTTTTTCTTAATACAGAAAATTGGTTGATTTTAAACCTAATTTTCATCATGATAAATCTTTTAAATTTAATATTTTGAAAAATAAAATTTTAACCAAAGTGCCTACTCACATAATGTAAGCCCAAATAAATCACAAAATATAAAAAAAGTGAAAAGTCAACATAATACAAAAATAGGAAAAATGTCATAATAAACTAATTAATGAAGTTTACGTGTTGTTAGATTGATAACATATCTCGGAAAAGTAAAAATTATGGTTTGTTGTTGAATATACATGCTTGATCCTAAGACTATACAACAAAGAAATCTAGATTTAATGTATGGGGCATGAGCTTACAACCCTTGACCCTCTCCACCTGATCTCAATCATTAATTTTTCTATGACTTGGGCTTGTTCCTTTTTTGTAATACGAACTCAACTTAGACTCTAAATATACATTAAGAAATTCAAAAAGGACAAGTCATTTTTCCTACAAAATGGTATATAATGTTTGGTGGGGTGAAACTTAAGCAAATCAACACCTACAAAAGCAACATTATTACAAAATTTAAAATTTTAATGCTCATCCAAAATTGGACATAATCTCATATAGAAGCAAATGCTAAGACATACTAGTGCATATACATTAAACCCGATAAACACACAAAAGCAAGACAAAATAAAAAAAAAATAAAAAAAGAACAATGTGATAACAAACAATAAAGAATAATTGTTGCACATGAGAAAACCATAACTATGTCCTACCCTAGACTAAGCAAAAATTTAAAAGCTTTTGCCTAATCAAAACACCTAATGCGAGTCTTATAATGTGGCTAAGAGACTTTCTTACAGGATCTTTATAGGGTCACATTGTTTGGCTCTATCTCGAGTGTCCAAAATAAGTACTTTCTATCATGCATGTGCATGATGTTAAATCATCTGTGTTCTTAAAATGATCTTACAGGATTTGATAATAATAAGATAATTGTTTTATACACATAGATAAGCTTGAAGATAATGCTCAATTTTATATTATCGCCATATGTTAATTATAAGGTTTAACACTAGTCCCACTATTAATCATGTTGACTCACAACCTAGACTTATATTAAATGATATGTAGTGTCACCCGCAAGAGGCGGGTCACATAAAGCATACAAATGTGCAAAATATAAATCAAGTATTCTAGTAGTTCAATGATTAAAATCCTCCTTAACGACTCGATGTTAAGGTTTATACATGCAACCATAACATCTTTATTGAGATTTTTCTTAGGCATCTCCTTGAATGTAATTGACAATGGGTATACGTCACCGTTGGAGATTTCTTTGAAGCTAGAATAAAAATAAATTTGATTTTATTCTAGTTAGGATATAAAGACATCCCAAAGCTATTCCCGTATATTTATATGGGTCGAGTATAGTTTGATTTATTTTTTACCGCTTCATTCTTATTTATATTTGAGATCATCTTAAAAGATGTCTTCATATCCATCTTTTTTATCTTTCTTAATACTAGCCCAATTTATTTATTGTCTTCTCTCGATGTATTTCTACACCAAAATATAGATTCTTTGATAAAGGGGGTCTAAAAAGGACAAATATGAGGAATAATATAAAGAGGAGCGCAACATGCTCTGAACAAATATTCTTAGGCATTGAGCTCTCAAGAAAAAAATCAATTGGGGGTTCTAGCAATGTTGCCTGGGCATTAGAAATTGGTGATGCGGCACTCCAGTAAACTTCACCAAATCATCATATGTGGGCTTTCCTGCACGTAACAAACATAATGTTGCAAAAAATTTTAGAAATAAGAAATAAAAATATTTATTCTTGACGATTTTTTTTTATGTTTTTTCTCACTCGACAAATCACTCAAACTCAAATAATACTTTCCATCAAGTATTCTTTTTTATCTATTTATTAGAGTCTAAAATTTTGAGGAGAAACTATGTTAAGCTTTATTCTCATATGAATCATCTTATGAGTTAGGATTTAAAGTTTATATGAACCTTATAAAATACATAAGTTCTTATGGACTAATAATAACTTTCATAAATTTAACATAATTAGGCTTTTTTTTCAAGAGCATTTGCAAATGAAAACTTGTTACTAGCTTCTCGAACACTTCTAGAAATGTAAAAAATTGTTTATACAAATTATATTTCTAGTGTCTTTGAGGGAATGATGGTGATAATCTTTCATGAGGCTTCTTAACATTGGTCTTCCCCTTATCTTCTATAGGCTTGTCCAAAGGGCTTTTTAAGACAGTAGATGGCTTATGGTTTTCAACTTGGAGCTTATATCTAGTTTCAAAGAGTGTATTATCCTCCTCTATTCCACCCCTAAACGTAGGCACATTTTCCATTCCTTGTTACTCTTAAGTGTAACAACCTTGCACTGTTGATTTCCCTTATTTTTAGGATTTGCCTATGTGACTAACCATGGCCTAGGTAGTCTATGACTCGTCTAGCTCCTGACTTCAGCATCTGCGTCTTGCAGACATCATCACAACTCAACACTATGACCTAAATGACTAACTATGGCCTACGTGATTCACAACTCGTGCATCTTTTGCATTCGGACTCTGCGGCCTACGAACGTCATCAAAGCTCACCACTACGACCTATGTAACTATCGCCTATGTGGTCCATAGCTCGTGCAGCTTCCAACTATAACCTTTGCAGCATATGTACATTATCACAATTCAACACTACAACCTACGTGATCAACTACGGCTTATATGTTCCTCACCTAATGTAGCTTCCAACTTTGGCCTGTGCAACTTACAAACGTTATCGCAGCTCACAACTGTGGTCTATGTGACCAGCTATGACTTACATGGCTTACAACTTTTGCAACTTACTATTATAGACTTTGCGACCAACCAATGCTCTTGAAGCAACCGTTTACAACTCATACAACCAACCACTTACTACAAAAACTTTTAACCATGACATATACGGCAAGCTGCCACCACCATCTACAACCTTTATGAAGGATAACTGCCTCCATAGCAATTGACTTCGACCCTTGCAGCCTACTATCACCGAGAGCTACACCCAGTAAAAACATGGTCATTAATAATCAACTATTGTTGTGCATTTACAATGATAATATTTTCAAGACCATCTTCCCTAATTCAGGAGAAAAGAGAACTTTGTGTATAAAGTTAGATAAGTAAGTACATAGGAATAAAATGGTGTATATGTAACATTTACTTAACAATCATCACCATTGGTTGGTTTTCTTCATGG
The DNA here is from genome assembly GCA_003013225.1 of Phalaenopsis aphrodite. Taxonomy (NCBI): domain Eukaryota; kingdom Viridiplantae; phylum Streptophyta; class Magnoliopsida; order Asparagales; family Orchidaceae; genus Phalaenopsis; species Phalaenopsis aphrodite. Next base: position 405,084 of record NEWO01000145.1, read on the forward strand.
TGGTACGGAGAGAGTCATTAATATCATTACATTTATGTAAGAATCACTTTAAACTATAGTACTCGCACTTGCATTATACAATTATTATTTCACGTTGCTTTTTATTAACATCCCCCCATGCATTTAATGACTCTTGTCAAAGGACTAAATTCATTAAATGGACGGTGGATTTTTAATGCTAATCAATGTTATTATGTACCCTCACATCCCACGTGGACTCATGTGCATTAAGGAGCATATGATAAATAAAAATTAAATACAATTTTAAATAAAATCAAGCATAAGGAGCTCCGAGTCGATTTCGAGTTGGAACTGATCAAAATGACTCAATTTGAGTCATCTTATTTCGATTTTCAACAAGATCGAGCCGATTTTAAGTTGGAATGGATCCAAATTTATAACTCAAAATTGAGCTATCTCATTTGGATTTCGAGTTGGCTCGAGCTCGAATCAATTTCGAGCTGAGCTGGTTTGAAGTTGAACATAACGAACCTCATGTTAGGGGCATTTAGATTCATACCACCTAATTTTAATGTATTTACATGAAGAACGCCTAAACTTTAACTTTTACATTTATACCAATAAAGTCTTTTTTATATATCAAATAAATATTATCAAATAAATAATGCGGTTTTTATGTAAAAATTGATGTTTAAGTTTTAGATATGTAGATACAAAAAGAATATTGATATTGTTTATGTGATATAAAATTTTGGGCGGTATAAATGTAAATGTAATATTTTGGCATTAGATATGTAAATACATAGGAATGGTGTGGCACGCATGTAAATGCAACACTTAGAGCTATGTGCGGGGTCCAATGATTCATTACGTCGTGGAGGGATTGACCCGGTAACATAAGGGAATATTTAACTCGTGGTATTCAAGCGTTATTGTGTGTTATTCAGGTGTTATTGTATTCTTAGAATATTCTCGGTGTTATAATAACACAATAAAACATTAATAATATTTGAATAACACACAATAACACCTGATTAACACTATGGGAATATTCACTTGTGTTACCGGGCCGATTACCTCCACGACATAATTTCATTGGACTCCGCACGTAGCTATACTTGCGGAGTCCTGATCTAATATTTTTTCCGTAAATGCATATACATATTCTACTAATTAAATTCAAACCCTAATGGCTACATATGTAAGATCAAAAATAGTAAATTGACATTTATTTAGAAAAACAAGGGCTTTGTGCTAAATTGTGTAATAATAGAGCGATGGTACGTAAAAGTATATTTATTTCTTGTAATAATGCTCTTCAATTTATTTGACTTTAGGCTCTAATGAATATTTACATACATACCACTCAATTTTTATGTATTTACATATCTAATACTTAAATATATATATATATTTGCATGCAGATCATCTTTATTTATGAGTAAAGAAAAATGTAAGAAAATAAAGTTTAGATATTTGATATGTAAATAGATAGGAATTGTGTGGTATGTATGTAATAAACATTTTTCAAATTTTATTTTTATGTGTTTTTTTTGTAAAAAAAATGTACTAATTAAGTACATAAATAATAAATAGGGGTTTCAGTAAATGATTGAGAGTTTTTATTTTTCTCTCCTTCAATTAATGCTCACACATTTAATATTTAGTAAAAAAAATACACCTTTTAATGCTTATTTATGGGGCAAGGAGTTGAAATCATCATTTATTTAAGGTCATTTACGAAAGAGAGATTATTACATCTGTCGTCTTGACGTCGAGCTGTGTCCGAGCGACTGTCGTGATATAGCAGAGGTTCGCCCTGACACAGCTCGGTGCTGGATGGGGGAAGGATAATTTTTCTTTACATAAAGATCATCCAACTATTCTGTATTTATATGCTAACATTTATATTTTTATTTGTATATATTTAGAATATCCAAATATTTCTTATCACATAAAAAAAATCAATTTTTTAAAAATTTAATTATCCCATTTTTAAAAGTGAAATTTAATTGTTATACTATGAACAATGTGTATTCGAGATTGGTCTAAGAACCCAAGAAACCAACTGGTTGTGATCTTGTGAATGTTTTCAGGACTCGAGTCCTCCAAATCGGACAGTTATTAGCCGCTAGCTGGGTTCGAGATAAAGTTAAGAAATTCAAGCGAGGAAGAATCGGTGTCATTTGTATGGGGTTTTACTGTTTACGTTCTTAATGTTTTAGATATCTGTGATTGATCCATTGATGCAGGTTGACAATAATTGGGAGACGAAGAAGGAGAGAAGTTTGGATTTTGATTGATGTTTATAGTCTTGAGATCTACGAAAAGAAGGATCGGAAGAGAAATAAAGCTTGGATTGTGATCCAAAGATCAACAAAAATGAAAATTTTGAAGTATTTTGGAGGTACCATATATCAAACAATAGAGGGAGAGGAGAACTTCCACACATAAGAACCCATAGAGATATTGGAAGGATAATAGCTTGCATTTAAGAACCCATAGAGACCTCTGAAACTCCTATCTTTTTACTCCTTTGGTTGTGGCCTTGTTGCTCCTCCAATCAACAGGATTGCAACATACAAAGACATATGAAACTCTCATATTTATGCTCTAAAGCATCCATATAATTGTCTTCAAATCCAACCTTGAAGGCTCTGATTCTAAGCTTACATCTTGGAACGAAGATGATGACACCTCCTATAACCAGTCAGAGTTTAATGCAACTCCATCTCCAACCGAGTGCAGGAGCTCGTCCTCGATTGCCTCTCCCTCTCAGGCAAGCTCGCCCGCGGCCTTCTTCAGCTTCAAAACCTTCTAACCTTTTCTCTTTTATGAAAACAACTTCTTTGGCTCCCTCATCATTGAACAACAGAGAGGAAGGAGATGGAGGCATTAGCGGGAGTTCAAAATTCGTAATATCAAACTTTTGAGTGTAAAGTACGTAAATTAGAAGGTTTCATGTACCATGCATTGAAAATTATAAATATATCAATATGTGTATGTTTTTCATATCAAATTTGATCTGATTTATGTGATTAAACTGAGCTTAAATTTGAGAGATTATTTCTCATTTGATTGTTGAATCGTACATTCATGACAATTATATTCCTATAGACTCATTTTCTAAGTTTGAAATCACATTTTTGAGTCTGGTGTGATTGATCAATAAGCTAATCAACTGCCCCCAATAATTTGGAGCTCATCTCATTGGATCTTTGTTGCTGAATTGAATATTACATCTTTCAGCCAATCCTAGAATTCTAAATGGTTCATGTGCCCGTCACCGATGCTCATCTTCCACGTCAGTTCCTATCAAGTGGGCCCCACTAACTTAAACAATATATTTTTTTAATTCTAAGAAAATCAACTGAATTAATTTGAAACTTGTTTTAAATTAAGACGAAATAATATTTTAAAATCAACTTAAGAAAATCAAAATGATAGTACTATTTCCTCTTTAAATTGATAGTACTAATTATCATCGTCTCTGGGTCCGTTTGGGGGCAACAATGCAGTGACGATGCGGGCACCGTACTTCAGTTTTGTCTGTTTTGATAAACTACATTTTGACTGTTTTCTCAAAAAATTATCGCTGAAATCTGTATTTTCTCACCACTCATGATTTAAAAAAGTGATGCCGAATGTTATGTATGCAAATATAAAAGTTTATGTGCTAAAATGTAAATATATAAGAATTGTATGGTATGTATGTAAATTCATAAAAAATATGTGATCCATATATAAATCTTCTTAAATAAATATAGCTAATTATCTATCCCCTTAGTTTTACATCATTTTATTTCTTTAAAATGTGTTATTTTTTATAAATATTTTTATTTTTATGGTGTTTAATTAAACTACACCTCTCCATCATTAAAACAAATAGAAAGACTTACATTTATACCACTTAATTTCGATGTATTTACATTTCTAATATCTATATTTTAATATTTACATATATGCCACCCAACTTATGCAAAAATAAATTGTATTTCACGTTTTAGAAAGTTAAAATAGTGTTACTTTTGTGTGATATTGAATTTGTTGGTGCTAAAAATATAAAAAAAATAAAATTTAGATGGTACATATGTAAATACATAGGAGTTGTGTGGCACCTGAAGCGCCAAAACTCAGAATAGCGCGGACTTAAGCAAGTTGGTGTCATATGCGCCAGAATCAGCGTCGGATGTGTCAGAGACGACTTTTTTTGTTGTGGTTCCGGTCGAATTTTGTGCTAATTTCTAAAGAGACTTATTCTAAGCACCATTTGGAGTGATTCAATGCATCTAGCACTTTGGAATGTTGTTTTATGAAGGGATGTGTCTCTTGGATTAATGGACATCTTTTGAATTAAAAAAACTGTACTTTTAGAGAGAATTTTGAATTCTTTTTGGAACGAGGCGGTATACACACCTCCTAAAACATAAAAATTATAAAAAAAAAAATTGGCACGTGAGGGAGGGGCCTTCTCGCCTAACGATGACGTGGGAGTTCTATTCAGTGGGCCCCATAACAACGCGTCACATGCTGCCCACGTGTCTTTTACCGGACGGCACCGCCGTGCCCTTCTCGATCTCGTACGGCAGCGTACCCGCCGTCAGAACATTGTGGCATTTATCGAGTTCTTTCTACCAAACATGGGTAAAAATGTCATTTTAAATTATAAAATTTTAAGGAAATTCACATACAGACCACACAATTCTTTTGTATTTATATATCTGACCCCCAAATTTTGAAAATTACATTTAGAAGACTTTGGTGTCATGAACTCATAATTAAAAAGCTGTTTCACATTAGTTGATGTTAGGCTACATCGGCTATTTACGTTATAGGATTTAAATTATGTTTTGACAGCTTATACATTTTCAAACCGCAACACATAGGTGCGGTAGCAACTTTCTGACAACGGTCTGACTTTTCCAAAAAAAATAATAACTTATAATAGCCACTGCACCCAACTTATCAGCAGATTATTCAATAAGTTGCAGCTGTCCCAAACAGACCCTTAAATATATTGACGGACATGGTGATAGAGGTGATTTTTAAATTCACCTCATAATTTGATCGTAGTAAATCAAAATTTACATCGTAAAAGAAAATGGAGAGCGAGAGACAAAAATATACACGAAAATACTCGATTTAACAGAATATTAGATTAAAGTTTTACTTTTTTATGTTTGGCGGATCTAAGCTAATTTTATGTCGAAATTCTATTAAAATTATGTTATTTTTGTATGTGATGTTAAAATTTTGAGTAGAATGCATCTAATATAATTTGAACATTTAGAGGTAAGATATATAAATTCATAAGAACTGTGGGGTGTTTATGTAAATGCCAGCCGCGTCGCGGCCCTCGCCGACGTGAACTCCTCAACCTCTCTGATTAGATCGCCAGAAAAAACTGACCGTTGGATCTAAATTTATATAACTACGAATAAAATCAGCATTAAAATAAAAGAAAATTACAGAAAATATAGTTTTTAAGAAAGCAATTTGAAAATTAGGAAATTAAGCGGTTTAATCCGTAAAATATATTCAATAAAAAAAGTGTGTGAAATCTAATTAATTAATCACGAAAATACTTAAATATTACAAAATTTTGAAACTGCAGCATCAATAACAATATCCTTTTTTTTTTTGTAATTTATATATATTATAATAAATCTCATAATTATCATAATTATAATTACAATAAATATTTCGATTTTTTTTTCATTTATGTGAAGATGCTCCCTATTTTTTTCTCATTTATTTAAATAAAAAATATCTGAAATTCAATTTTCTATGATTCTCCCATTTTTCCATAAGAAATAAGTTTTGGTTGTGTGTGTGTGTGTGTCTATATTTCTATGTCTATCTGTGTGTGAGGAGCGCTTTTTTTATTCGGACTCCTGACATATCTCTATGTGCGGCGTATCTTATTCTTGAGTTATTTTCAGATTATTTCTGAGTTATTTTCAATAATCCTAAAATAACCGAGAAATAACCCGCGGTCTTTATTTTTGGGTTATTTCAGTATTATTAAAAATAACCCAGAAATAATTTGAAAATAACTAAGAAATAATTTCCGCCGCACATAGAACTATATCAAAAGCGCACAGAAACATTTTTGGTGTGTGTGAGGGAAAAATATTACATAAAGACTCCTAATGCATTCGGAGTCCAATGGTGGGATGTCACGTGTCAAATGAGTTTCATCATTTTTAACATTGATCAATGTCAGTGTATTACGGTGGGGCCCACTTGACACGTGACTCTCTACCATTAGACTCCGAACGAAAATTACGTTAGGAGTCTTGATGTAATATTTTCTCGTGTGTGAGACACTGATCATGAAATTTTGGTTAGCAGCTACGTTGTCACTCGTGAATCTGTCTGCAACTCATAATTAAATACTTGGACATATAAAGTTGGTTGGAAACTCTAACGTAATCACTGACAATCTTTTTAGTATATTATATATATATATATCGCGTGCAGTGCAGAATTACACTATAAATACACCCCCGCTCACCCCTACCAAAGAAAGAAAAATTCAATAACAAGAAAAAAAACGCAGGCACCATCTCCACTGCTCTCCCGCAACAAACTCCGCCAATCAAAGCAATCTCAGACCAGAATGCTCCTCCTCCTCCTCCTACTCTCCGCCGCCGCCGCCGCCGCCGCCTTCACGGCGCACTCCGGCGAGGTCCGTTTCCTCGAAGCTCCCCAGTTCTACAATTCACCCACCTGCCCCCCTCCCCTACCCCCATCTCCGGCCATGGTGTGCTCGCCCGCCGCCCTCATCCATGTCGCCATGACTCTTGACATCGCCTACCTGCGCGGCTCCATGGCAGCCATCAACTCCGTTCTTCAACATTCTTCCTGCCCTCAATCAATCCAGTTCCACTTCCTGGCTTCTAAATCCATCCCCCATCTCAATTCCACCATTGCCTCCTCCTTTCCATCCCTCCCTTTCCTCATCCACCACTTCGATCCCTCTCTCGTCTCCGGCCTCATCTCCACCTCCATCCGCTCTGCCCTCGATCGTCCCCTCAACTACGCTCGCTCCTACCTCCCCCATCTCCTCCCTTCCTGCATCCATCGCGTCGTTTACCTCGACTCGGACCTCATCCTCGTCGACGACATCGCCTCCCTCGTCGCCACCCCCATCCCTCCCCCTTTCTCCCTCGCCGCCCCCGAATACTGCAACGCTAATTTCACCGCATACTTCACCCCCACATTCTGGTCAAACCCCGCCCTCTCCACCACCTTCCATGGCCGCCGCGCTTGCTACTTCAACACAGGGGTGATGGTGATGGATCTGAAGAGGTGGAGGCAGGAGGGTCATACAGAAAAGATCGAGGAATGGATGGATTTACAGAAGCGAATGCGGATCTACGAACTGGGATCTCTGCCGCCGTTTCTGCTGGTGTTCTCCGGGAGGATCGCGGCGGTGGATCACCGGTGGAACCAGCATGGATTGGGCGGAGATAATTTCAGGGGATTGTGCAGGAATCTCCATCCAGGGCCGGCGAGCCTGCTGCATTGGAGTGGGAAGGGGAAGCCATGGGTCCGAATCGACGCTGGCCGTCCGTGCCCTATTGATGCTCTCTGGGCGCCGTACGATCTTCTCCAGCCCCCCTTCCCCATCCAAGTGGATCCTTGATTCCTCAAAAGTCCTTTGAGAGGTAATTAATCATCATTATTGTTATTATTATTATTATTATTATTATTATTATTATTATTATTGTGAGCTTTGTTTAATTTTTATAGGGTGAAATGTTGAATTATTGATTTTGTATTTTGCAGGAAGTGGGAATTCAATTTGATGGGAGGGTTTGCTGTGTAGATATTGGATTAAGGATGGGTTTAATTGTGAATTTCCTTATTACACTTTTCTTCTGTGAAATACATGTTCTACAGATCGTTTCACCCTTTTGAAGTGTAAAAAACCAATCATTTATATATTAATAAAAAGGCATCGTAATTTTTTCTATTTGGCAAAACTGAATTCATCTGCATCCTCAAAAACCTCGAGCTTAAAGTTGAGTTTTCCCATCAAGCCCGACTGTCTGTGTTGATTGATAGGAAGTTGCGGTCTGACTTTCTAAAAAAAATTATAGCTTTTTGAACTCAGCTTCTTCTTCAGCTACTTCACAATTATTTCTTCAAACAGTTCTGTTCGTCTTAACAGACGCGTAACTATGAAGTTGTTGTCTGCGGTTATTAATACAAATATTTTTTAATATCAAAAAATCAGATCCCAACTTTTTGACAGTCACCACACTTTAACATGGTGGGTTGAAAAAAAATCAGTTTTTTATCACAAAAATTTCTAGAAAACAGCAAGAAAGTAGTTCTCAAAACAGAACTACAGCGATCATACTGGAATTTAAAAAGTTGTCAAAATATGAGAATTATTAGAACTCATTTTTAAAATAATGAGAAATTATTTGGTACTTTTACATGTAAACAATCAAGACTAATATTGTAACACTTTATAGTGTATTAAAGTATAACATGATGGACAGCTAAGTAGCTCATGGAATGTTTTAGGTGCACGTTTAGGTAAGGGTTTGTATATAAAAGTCCTTAAAATAATGAGGCATTTGAACTTTCAATAACTATATATATATATATATATATATATATATATATATATATATTGATGCGTAGTATTTTTAAAAAAATTGAATTGACTGCAAGGCTACAAAGATGTATAATCAATTAAAAGTATTAATTTAAAAAATATAATAAAAATTATTAAATTAGGTTTAAATGATGTTTTAATATAAATATTAATTTTTTACTCTTGTCTCAACTCTAAATTCTTATGGCTGTGTGATTAGGGTTTTTAAAAAGACTCTTTGTTCATGAACAACTCCTATTCGGCTAGTTAAGCAAACAAGCCAAACATAAACACACTTTTTGCGTTCGAAATATAAACGAGCCGAACACAAGTTGAGTCTGAGCTCGCTCTAGTTCGACTCATTTACACCCCTAATTGTAGCTCAACACTATGGTGTGCGAGACAAACTACAACCTACATGGCTCACAACTCATGCAACTCCTAACAACATCCATTGCAGTTTACAAATATTATTGCAACTCATCATTATAACACAAGTGACAAATTATGACCTACTTGGCTCATGCCTCATGTAGCTCCTGACTTCGGCTTCTACGACTTATGAAAATCATCATAATTCATCACTACAGCCTACGTGCCAAATACAACCAATGTGGTCCCCAACCCATATAACTCTCAACTTTGGGCTTTGCGGCTTACATATGTCATTGTAACTCGCTACTAAAACATGTGTGGCTAACTATGACCTA
>NEWO01000145.1:414753-461130 GCA_003013225.1 Phalaenopsis aphrodite
ATTAATTATCTCCCAAGCATGAATCTGAAAAATAATGAATATATTAAAAAATTAAATATAAAATAAAACTAATATTATAATAATCATCTAAATTAAAATAATATTATGATTAGTGTCGGTGGCGGCATGGGGGACTTGGATAAGAGAGGCTGACCAGTAGACTTCGAAATTATTAGCACATTTATGTTGAGAGGCTTTTACATTGACCATTAAATTTCTACGAATTTACATATCTAACCTCTACATTTTGCTTTTTTACATTCATACCACCCAGACTAACAATTCAAAAATGTAGGATGGTATATTTCTAACAATGAAGTTTGTATGTTAGATATGTAAATACATAAGAACTCGGTGGTATTTATGTAAATCTTCCTTATTTTGATTTAGAGGAACAATGGGCCAGAAGATATTGCATCAAGAGTTACGTGGAGAGTCCAATGAAATGACGTCACGTGGGGTGATAGAAAAAAATAATAATATATGACCCAGTAACACAAAAAGAATATTCCTCCATTATTATTCATGTGTTATTGATGTGTTATTGTGTTTTATTCAAGTGTTATTTATGTGTTATTATGTTATTATAATACTTGAAGTATTCCCAGAACACAATAATATTTGAATAACACGGAATAACATGAAGAGATATTCCCTGATGTTAACGGGCTGATTTTTTTTTAATCACCTCCACGTGACGTGATTTCATCGGACTCCGCACGTAAAACTACGTGCGGTCTTGATGCGATATTTTTTTTCGAATGGGCCACCCATAGACTTTAAAGGAGCAAAAATTCATACGAAACAAGCAAGTCAAGGTCTTTTTGTAATTACAATATTTTAAATAATGCAATAACACAATACTTTTGGGGTTAGATATGTAAATGCATAGGATTTTGGTGGTACTTATGTAAATGCCCCATAAGAAGTTGATGGAAAGAGTTTGTGCCTCATATTTGCATTGCTCTTGAAGTGAAAAGCATGGGAAACCATATTCTTTGCTTTGACTTCACTCCTATACCTAACCAGATGCAATTACAAACACACCCCCCCAAAATTTGCTATTTACAAATCTACCACCCTCTTTCATTCACTTCTCAAATTCTCAATATATATATATATATATATATATATATATATATATATATATATATATATATATATATATATATATATTCCACTTGGTGGGGTTCACAATTTTGAGATATGGTAGAATAATAATATTCCAATTAATTATAATTGCCATGCTGTTTCCTTCAATGATTTTCACTGAGAAATAAAGAAAACGTGCTTTCAAGTAATTTAATTAGGAATATTTACATACATACCACTCAATTAATATGCATTTACATATCTGACCCCTACACTTCAATTCTTAAATTTATGCCACATTACCTACTCATGAAAATAGAATGGTGGTTCGTTCGTGTTCGGCTCGTTTTGGCTCGAAACACTACTAATCAATTGTGTGCGTGCGTGTGTGTTTGTGCGTGTATTTGATTAGTAATATTTTTAAAAAACTTAATTGATTACGAGGCTATAAAGAGTTATAATCAATTATAGATATTAATTAAAAAAAATAGAATAAAAATTATTAAATTATATTCAAATGATGTTTTAATATAAACAATAATTTTTAAAATCTTGTCCCAATCCTTAACATCTTATGGCTACCTGATTAGGGTTGTCAAAACGACTCTTTGTTCGCGTACAACTCGTGTTCGACTCGCTAAGCGAACGAGACTCGAGCTAAGCTTGGGCTCGCTCGTGTTCGGCTCGTTTACACCCCTAGCATATATAATACTCAAATATTTAACACCACACTAAAAGACTGCAATCACTATTTTTGTAAAAGTGAAGTAAACCCTTTCATGCATAGATTTACAATATAATGATGTTATAAGTGTAAATATTAAATTTTAGGGGTTAGATATGTAAACAGGAAAGAATTGTGTGGTATTTATGTAAATTTATATTAGAAAATAATGATTATCATATAGCTGTCATAGAGCTGTCTTGTTGGTTATATAGCACTGTCATTAATTTATATAGAAAAAGTAAAATAATCCCTTTATAAAACTAGTATAAATATTGTCATTTGGACCAATCCTATTTATTGTTAATGATTAAATAATCTATGTTATTATGTATATAATGATATGCAGTTTTTCCTCAAGGTCTCAAACTCTCTCCCTATACTTCAGACTCCCTTCATCTCAAACTCTCTCCCTAGACTTCAGATTCCCTTCATGTGAGGGGTGAGAGTCTATTTATATTATTCTAGGTGCAATTAATGCAAGAATATCAGTCATTTTGATCGGACGGTCCAGAGAGTTTCCTTGGATCATGCGACGTTTAATTGATATTTGAGTGTCTTAACGATGTTAAAATTGGGTGATCTTGGTCTTATTAGATTTGTCTTGTCGAGACGCTCGATTCCAGAGTAGGCTTGTTAGTGTCGACATCTGTTTGATCACATCAAAAATATTTTAAAACTGAAGCGAGTCTTTTCATTTATTAATAAGATAATTTATTTTTTATTATTTTGTTTAATATAAATGAAATGCAAAAAAAATAATTTTATATATTAAAAAAAAACCCAAAAAATTATATTTTCCATGTAATTATAATTTTCATTGACCCAACCATGCTCATTTGCACCGCCAATACATTTAAAATATATCACAACAAAAAAAGGAAGATTTACATATATACCACTATTTTTTTATGCATTTACATATCTAACTCATTATGTTCAATTTTTACATATACGTCCCGTTATCTTTATATGAAAATATGTATTTCATTTTCTTAAAAAAATTTAAAATAATGGTATTTTTTATATGATGTGAAAAATTATAGAATGTAGAATAAATATAATTTTTCGTAATTTCTTTACAATCATTCATTTTAAGTTTGATCTATTGAAATGAGTCTGCTCGCTCCGATTTTCAAGCTTGAACAGATCTAAATAACTCAGTTTGAGCTATTTCGCTTTGAATTCGAGCCTGATCAAGCTCAATTCAATTTCAAGTCGACCTCACTCGCAATATAATATAAGGAGCTATGAGTCTTAAAGCCTATGATCAAGCTCAACTCAATTCTCCAACTTTGCTGATCTTTCTTCACAGCCTTAAAGCCTATTGATTCTAACAGAGTGGTTAGTCCGGATGGCTTTACTTGTGCATTCTATATCAAATCTTGGGATATGTTGAAGACTCATTTGGTGAATGCTATTCAATAGTTATGTCAGTTAAATACTGCTAGAGAGAAAAATCTTCATTTTGCTGATGTGATACATAAGATAAATAGCTGTATTTAGAGCTGGGAAATTTCTTTTCTTTCTCTTGGTGGAAGAATTACTGGTCTACAAAGTGTCTTGACATCTCTTTCTCTTTATGTTTTACAAGTCACTATGATGACCAAGAGAATGCAGGCTAAGTTGGGCAGATTTTTTATCAAGTTTTTGTGGTCTGGGTGTACAGACCAAAAAAAAAAATAGTTTGGTTTGGGCTTTTGACCTTTAAAGCAATCCATGGAAATAAATTTCTGATATTTCTTTATGAAGTTTTGATGTAATGGATAGCAGAGATGTTGGAAGGAGAAATAATTGTGAGCTGGTTGTTTGGAACATGCCAGAAAAGCCATTTTTTAAAATAAATATTGATGGCAGTTTTAGATTGGGAGCTGTTTGGAGTTGGGAGGTATTTGTAGAAAATGGTTCAGTGAAGTTTTGTTTGATCTTTATGCGCACTGTGAAGTTATTTCTACTGGTTTTTCTGAATTAATTACAGTGTATTTTTGTTTATGGATTGTTAAGAGGCTTCGGGTATGGAACTTATGCATCGAAATGGAATCTTTGCAATCATTTCAAGTTTGTTTGGGGCTAACTACACCTTTATGATATACTGGAATTCTGTGGAGGAAGATTACGAATATTTTGACACTGTTTAATACTAGATGGTGTTTCAACTATAGAGGCGAGTAAACCGGCTGATTTCCTCGCTAAACTCAGAGCTTTAAGAGATAATGTGTGTCAGCAATCAGTTTGGTGATGATCTTAGAAAGTTTCTCAGGTGATATGCTTGAATTACCATATGTCGGAAAGTTTTAATTCCCTCCGGAGTTCTCCAATATGTATGTGTACGAACTGTTTTGAATTTCATTTTAATTATGAAATGAAACTGTTAGATAATTTTTCTCTGTCTGACCAACAGTTCTTGTCTTAGTAATTCCAAGCTCTCGGGTCACGCCAAGACAATATAAGAGTTGGATGTTATGCATACATCTTCGATACATGAATTACATTGGCTCTCTAGTTGCTATGATGACAACTTACATGTAGATTGATATTTGTTCATGACTATACTTGACATATGATACTTTAAGCATGACATATAAAGCATAAAATATTCTTCAACAAAGTTCATGCAAATGAAATATTTTCGAAAGAAAGATAGGAGCATAGAAAATGATGACAACAGCTTTATTCACTATAAACTATATATATTAAATTTTCAGAACAAATGATTAGTCCAAATAATAATATGTAAACCTAACATATCATTTTTCTATGTTAACTTTGGTTTATGCAGTCATTGCTGAATGGAAAACTCAAAAGTCTGAGCTTTGGAACTTACATGAAGAGAAAAAATCAGGCTTTTATGTTATCAGTATGGAAAATTTTTAGTCAACTTTATATGGTCAAGAGTAGTCCTGAGACCATATTTGATCACTGCCTCATTTCCGTCGCGAAAACCATCTCCATATACAGGAGAAGAATCTGCTTCGATTTGTCGTTTGAAGAATTCTCCGAGCTTTCTCTCAGATTGCGATCTTGAGTTCTTTTTGGACGAGGAGGATGACGACGAAGAAGAAGCAAAATCGCTCCCAGAGCCAGACATGATTTCAGATTCAATCCACATGTGAGCTAGAACCTGACAAATGCCTTCTTCCACTTCTGGACTGAGGCCTCCATAACCTATTGGTTATCGCCAAAAAAACAAGAGGGGCAATTCTATGAATAATAACTTGAAATTTGACTTTAACATGTCTTATGAGAAAGTATTACGTCCACTAATGTTGTATATCACATCATGTCATGTGTTCGGCAGAGTGGCGCGATCCACGCCATCGTTAGCATGCCCGGATGTAATACTTTCTCTTGTCTTACCACACAATTTTCAAGTGCTCGCCAGTCTTACAATATTCGCCCCATCTCTTTTTTACTTTTGCAAATTCTCAATGATCCAATCATGGCAAGCGCAAATATGCAGCTCTGATGGTTCTTTTTTACTTCTACAATTTTTTTGTGAATAGGCAGTTTTGAAGGTTGAGTGTAATTTCACCAAAAAATTTTCAATGGATCAAAATGTCCAACCACTTTCTTCACAAACATAAATATTTTAATTAACATGGGTAGAAAGATAAGAAAATGCACCTTGAAGTCGTAGCCATGCATGCATCATTTCATGCGCAAGAATAGACCCTGTCAGTAATCTGTAAAAAAAATTGTCCAAATCAGAACATCATAAGCAACCAAATAAACGGTTTTTTTTTGCAAGATTTACATACATACCCCTCAATTCTTAAACTTAAATACTTTACATTCAATCCACCTTATATATATGCATGAAAAGATGTATTCCATTTTATGTGCATAAATGTAAAAAAATAAAGTTTTTAGCGCTAGATATGAAAAAAGATAGGAATTGGGCGGTATGTATGTAAAATTGTAAATCATTATTAGCTTGGAACTTCATAAAATTAAATTTCAAAGGAGTGTGTGTACCTTGGTAGCCCATAGAGAATGAGAATTGCTGTTACTTCACACTGTCTGGTAAGCCTATATGGTTCTGTAATCATCTCAACCACTTCAGATTCTGACCCAAACCTCGGCCGCCGCAGTATCTAGAGATTAAATCGGTGAATGAAAACAACGAAAATATTTCTAAAGCCTCGTTTGAGAAAGCAGTGAAGTTCTGTTCAACTGCAGTAAATGGCGACTCACAGAGTTTCCCAAAGTTGTTTCAACAGAACAATAATTTTTGGTGGTTTTAGACCACATATGTCGATGTCTACTCTACGAACATGACTTTTAAAGGAACTTCGATGAACGGCGAAACTATTTCAAACGAGCACTGAGTGGCTCTTTTGATTCACTAAGTGTCTGTTGGGGATCAATTTTATCTTAGGAAATTTACATATACACACACGATTCTGATGTATTTTCATGTGTAATATCCAAAGTTTGATATTTACACCTCAGTGTTATCACATATGCAAAAAAAATGCATTTCACTTTCAAAAAGTAGCGATGGTGGAAGTTTTTATGTGATGTTAAGGAATTGAGTTGTATGCATGTAAATATGAATGTTTAGGTGTTAGATGTGTAAATACATATGAATTGTGTGGTATTTTTAAAAACACTCAAAAATAAATTTTAATTGATCCCACACGGCCCCTAAGAGTTTTGTTAAGTGAAATGCCATATTAATGAAAGTTATTTGAGGCATTTGCACCCAATTCTTATATATTAACATATCTATCTCCTAAAATCTTCTTTTTACATTCATACCGCCCAAATCTTTCATACCACATAAAAAATACCACCATTTAACTTTTAAAAAGTGAAATACACATTTTTCACACATAAGAAAGGTGGCATAAATGTAGAAATTGAAGTTTAGGTGTTAGACATGTAAATACATAAGATATGAGTGGTATGCATGCAAATGTTCCAACTTCTTTTTTTTTTATTTACAAAAACAATACAATACAGGACAGATAAATTTCATAAATGTTGATAAAATTGCATTTCAAGAGCAGTAAACCAAACTGAATGGGAGCTGAATAAAAAGAACTTACCGTGCTGACAACTTGCTCTTCTGATAGGCAAAGACCTCTAGTTTCAGGAAGGTGATGGTGTCCCTGAAAACAATTATTCTAGTGTTTAGGGAGTTATTATGAAAGAAAAGAGAGGCATTTACGTAAATACCAACCAAGTTCAATGTACTAAGATATCTAACAACTAACTGTGCTTTTTATGTTTATACCACCCAAATCTTTCATATTACATAAACAATGCAACTATTTCAAACTTTAAAAAGTGAAGTGCGCCATTTCGTAAGGAAGCATATATATAAAAATTCAAACTTTAATTTTAGATATGTAAATATAGAAGAATTATGTGGTAATTTATGTATGTAAATCTTCAAAAAAAAAGAAAATCATAAGAGTTTCATACTTGTTTTTCTCCTTCCATGGCTTCATTCAGGGCTTGTCTCTCAACCAAAAGCAATGGAATCTCCTGATCCACTTTCATGTTTAAACCTACGAAAAATTCCCGAATATCGAGATAGAGAGGTTGGCACTCATGTGTATCCATTACTGCAGAATTCAAACATTCGAGACACAGCTTCCGCCCATCGTCCAACGTAACATATTTTGTGTCTCTAACCTGATCTCATTATTAAAAAAAAAGAATAAAAGAGATAGCAAGAGAGAGATTCGAAAGAACAAGAGTAGGCATAAAGGAATGAAAGGTTAGTTGCGATTGCACAATCCCTGGCTATTTACATGGGATCATTTTAGTTCCATAGTTTATAAAAGTGTTAAATTAGGCCCCATACTCTTTATAATGAAGCACAAATAATACTCCATGCAGACTTTCAGCTAATTTTAAGAGTTTGGGGGCTATTAAAAAAAGTCTGGGGACTAAATGGGCATTTTATAGATTTTGGGACTAAGATGAACTCCTGACAAATTTTTTGATTGAGAAACAAGTTGTCGGCTTTTAAAACATTGAGATGGCTTATGCAGAAAGCTGACCTCCATTCTTTCACAACTGCAGCATCTCGGAGTGCCATCGCGCTCGTGTGAAGGACAATACTTTTGCATCCAAAATGGATGCGCTAGGTACTCGATGCGCCCGTTCATATTAGGTGGAATCTACATAAAAGAAGATGTAAATTTTATGAAATAAACAAACTTGCAAGAATGAGTTTATCATCAATGTAATGTATGAACATATCAAACTTTAGGGGTTAGATATGTAAATGCTCAATAATTGTGTGGTATGTATGTAAATTTTTCTTATTCTTTGCCTTTTAGTCCCCTACCTCTTGACCAACAGTAGCCTATGCATTACATACAATGGTTTTTAACAAGTTTTATTATATAATTTTCATCCTTCATTCTTGTAATAAAGAACAATTAAAGTAATTTATCATTCCTAGTTAGTCTACTCATGTTTCACCCCCACATACACGAAGAAATATTACGTGAGGACAAGTTAGGTTCGGATAAGTGCGGATTCGGTAGTATTGTGTAGTATTGTGGTGATATTCATCACAATGCTACCACAATACCACCAATTCTTATGCACATTATCCACACGCAATATTTCCTCCACATACACAAATCCATCATAATCAACCCTAGGACATGTGCTACATGCCTATATCTCACGGCCTACATATCCGACATCTAAACATTCATATTTAGGTGCATAACACTCAAATCTTCAACATCATATAAAAAATACCACCAAAACTACCTATTTAAAAGTGAAAATACATATTTTCTCATGACACCGAGGTGTTATAACGGTAAATATCAAAATTTGGGGTGTTAAGATATGTAACTACCTAAAAATTGTGTGGTATGCATGTAAATTTTCCTTTTTTGTTAATGTAGCTTATGTTTGCGTATAATCTGAGAAAGTAGGGACAGTAGAGATTAAAGTAGCAGAATTGCATTCATATGATTTCTGCATGTAATGGCTTGGTAAGGTGCAGTGTATTTATAGCTAAGGAAAATGATCTTAAATATTTTGAAAATCTTGTTGAAAAAAAACTCACCAAACAAGATATAAATCTCAAATATTTTGAAAATCTTGTTGAAATAAAAAAGGAAGATTTACAGACATACCACTCAATTCTTATGTATTTATACATCTAACACAAACTTTAATTTTTACACATATGGCATCTTACCTATACATTAAAAGGTGTATTTTACCATTTTCTTAAGTTAATATAGTGGAATATTTTTATGCAAAATAAAAGATTAAGGCGGTATAAAAGTAAAAAAACAAATTTTAGGTGTAAGATATGTGCATACATAAGAATTTGGTGGAATGTATGTAAATGTTAAAAACAACAACAACAACAACAACAACAAGCTTTTATCCCACTACGTGGGGTCAGCTACATGAATCCTTTTTCTCCATTTTATCCTATTAAATGTCATATTTTCATTTAATTCTAATAAATTGAGATCATTTTTTACACAACATGCCCAAGTTTTTTTAGGTCCACCTCTACCTTTCTTAACATAAGTCGAATCTAAACATCTATTCTCATAACCAAATATCAGCTGGTCGATGTTTTATGTGACCAAACCATCTAAAACAACTCTGTATAATCTTGTCTTCCACTAGAGCAACGCCCACATTTTGTCTCTAAGTGTTTAGCCACTCATTCACCTAAGCATTCTCATCTCTGAAACAATTAATTTAGTTTAAAGCTTCCCTTTTATAAGCCAATATTCAGATTTATGTCATGTCATCATTTTTCGACAAAAAATTTGTACTAACTGTTGTGTCACATGTGCATGTAAATGTCCCCCCTAAAAAAACCGACAGGGAACGTTGCATCTTTTTATGTTTTTTTTTTTTTTCTTTTTAATGAATAAAGGGAAGTTGAGTGTGTTGAAAACTTACAAATTGTCTACAAACATCACATTTTGGGTGATATAGATCCCGGTAGCAAGACTTATGATAGGGGTAATCTCCATGCATAGAGAACTGCATAAAAAATCTCCATGAAATAAAATGAAGGTTCTTGAAGAAATTCTATTATTGCAATTTTTAAATTTTTACCTCATAATCAGTTATTGGTTGATCACAAGCATAACATCGAAAACAATCCGGGTGCCAAACTGCATCCATACAACTGAGGAATCGTCCGTAACTAATTTCATTTTGGCACCCAGCACAAACCCTACACCAAATAATATCAGTTCATGCCCAAAACAACAATGAGAAATTTATATACATATCACATGATTCTTATGTATTTACATATATAACATTTAAAGTTTCATATTTACACTTTTAATACTCGGTATCAAAAACCTATGCATGACAGTGTATTTCACTTTTAAAAAGATAGTGATGGTGATATTTTTGGTGTGATGTTAAATATTTGTGTGGCATGCATGTAAATATGATTATTTCGGTGTAGATATGTAAATACATAAGAATTGTGCGGTATGTACTATTATCACAGGCAAAAACTGAAAATTTCATATGTAAGAAATTGTTCTCCAAACAACACCTGGACTGCGTGGGGAAGAAGAAAGATGGTGGCTGATAGATGGGCCCATTTTGACGAGGAGGTGATTCTATGTTTTGCCGAGGAGGTGATTCGATAGTTTGTCGAGGAGGAGATTCGATATTTTGTCGGGGAGGTGATTCTATATTTTCTGGAGAAGGAGATTCTATACTTGTTCGAGGGGACGATTCTATACTTTGTCGCGGAGGTGATTCAGCATTTAAGCTTTCTTGCAAAGCCCTAGCGAGCTGTTCATCTTCGTCAACATTAAATTCAATTTCTACAAAAATCATGAAGATGATCAACATATGCGAAAGTAAATAAAATATAGCCTAAAAGGTTGGATTTGATGAAATATCAAGTAACACAAAAGAGCAAACATAATAGAAATTTGCAACAAGTTGATAGTGAAAATTGTTTATGAATATAAAGACATTGAAAAAGAGTGATGATATATGTAGAGAACATGCATAATAAGCTTCTACAAGCAAATTAAGTATTAATGAAATAATTATAGTAAATAAAAAAGTACTATTCTCTAAAAGGGCATAGTTTGCATCTATCATTTATAATGTCATAATGCGATATGAGAACAATTTATAGGATAGCATGACCTAAGATATGACATAATATCTCCTAACATTTATTTAAAAGAAGAAAATATATCTAATTCAAAGTACTAAAGAGAAACACATTCAAAAAAAAAAATAGACAACTAATATTAGAACGAGTAAATAAGAAAAAGTTTTAAAAGGGATTATGGGAATAGAATCTACTTAAAATAACATAATAAAAAATAGATTCAAGTGATTTGGGCATATATAATAGAGAACAGAAGATGCAACGATACCATAGGTATAAAAGTAATATAAAAGGATTACTAAGGCAAGAGTGACATCAAAGTTAAAATGGATGGAAGTAGAAAAAAATTGCCCATAAATATATTTAATATTATAAGCAATAAAACAACAATGACAATAAGTTTTTATCTCACTAAGTGGTGTCGGCTACATGAATCCTTTTTCTACATTGTGTCCTATTGAGTGTCATATTTTCATTTAAATCTAATATATTAAGATCATTTTTATACAACCTGCCCAAGACTTTTTAGGACTACCTCTGCCTGTCTTAACCTAAGTCGAATCTAAAACATCTACTCTCCTAACTGGATCATCAGATGGTCAAAGTTTAACGTAACTAAACCATCTAAGATGACTCTCTCTAAACTTGTCTGCCACTAGAGCTACACCAACCCTATCACAGATATAATCATTTCACATTTTGTCTCTAAGTGTCAAACCACTCCTCCACCTAAGCATTCTCATCTCAACAACACTTAACTTTGTTTTATGTTTCTCTTTTAAAAGCCAACATTCTGCGTCATAGAGCATTGCAAGTCTTACCACTGTCTTATAAAATTTTCCTTTCAGTATAAGTAGTACTTTTCTATCACATAATCGGACCAATGCATTCCTCCACTTCAACCAACCAGGTTGAATTCCACTAATAACATCCCAATCTATATCACCATCACAAATAATATAAGCAATACTCAACAAAAGTGAACAAAGAATTCAAATTCAAAAAGTTAACCGCAAATGTTTGAGATATGGCTAATGATGGTGATCTAAAGAACAATGTGTAAATAATTTCTTTTTTCAGCTGAATTGGAATGAAAATGAACTATGATGTAAACTTCTTCAATATTACTTCAAGCTAAACCAAAAACAAAAAGGCTTCGTGTAAACACTTCAAGTTTTTATCAAAACCAAAATGAACTCTTATAATCAAGTTGACTAGAATGAATATGAAGCCAAGATACCAATTAAAAAATGGATGAAAGAGGAATAAAGCATAAATAGTGAAGTTCAGTAAAAATAATAGTAGACAAAACACTGACCAAAAGCATTTGCCTTTTTCTTCTCTTCCTCTAAAAGGGAAAGTGCAATAGCATGATCCAAATCTTCACTTTCATATCCTGAGAAGGGCTACTAAAAAATTCATTCAAAAGAAATTAGCTTATAAACAAGAAGCAATAGAAAGGGAGACTCCTGAACGTCCATTTCACAAAAATAGAAGTTAAGAATAAAAGCTCCAAAATATGGACAGGATAGCAAAAGCAACATAAATTTAAAGTTTAGCATATTCAACACAAATTCTCATCAATTTTTCTTATTACAAATACATCCTTGTACTCTTGATTAGTGTTAGAAGCTTAGGAAATAAGCAAAAGGCCTTGAATGACCAGAAAACCTATAATGATTGAGAAATTGAATAGCCCAAATCAATCCAGCATGTTTTAAATGACTTTAAAGAGAAGCTAACTATTGCACCTATCCTAGAATAACCATATTTTAATAAGTTTTTTGAGATTTGGCAATGCATCAAGTGCAGAAATTAGAGGCATTTTAAGTAAGGATGGATATCCAACTGCTTATTTTAATGAAAATTAAATAAGGCAAAACAAAATTATCCTAATCATAATAATATATTTTATGTCATTGTACAATCATTTTAAAATTAGTGGCAATACTTATTCCTTGGGGAATTTATATTATATCACCTCCAAAAGTGACTAGGAAATATGAAATGCCAAAATACATTTGTGTTAAAATTTCAGGATGAAATTGAGAATAAACCTATTGTTAACATAATTAGGGTTGCAAATATCTTACACAACATGCGTGCTAAAGCAATTGATTTTGATCATATTAAAAAAGAATATATTGATTCTCATACATCTTCTGAAATTTTCGATTTTGACGACTTTTAGATTACTTTTTGGAATAAAAAGCATATTTTTCAATCTTTGCTTAAATTAAAAGTTGGGAATATGTAAATTATAGTTAATTGTGTTTTTTTGGGTTTAAATCTTAGACCCTAAGATGTCATACATTAATAGAATATCATATTTTGAATTTGTATAGAGCCATGAAGAATAAAAGCCCCAACTTATGAGTGCTCATTTCACAATTTCACGATCATGAGGGGGGTATTGTAAAGTAGATTGTCAATATGTCTATGTAGCATTGAAATTATTTCGACTAACTAATAACAACACAATATTAGCAAAATATTCCTACACAATTCAATAACTTGAGAAATGCTGACTAAATTTTCATTTATAACTTCCTTTTGTGATAATTCCAATAAGACAAAAACCAAGTTTTATGACAAACAAAATAACTAAGTCAATATGACTGCCAAGGTATATGACTCCTGCAAGTGGTAGGTCTTTTCTTTATGCTCTTAATAGAAAAATCTAAGAGGCGATTTGGTTGGACTTCTCCATTTCATAAAGAAAATTACCATTTAGTTGGAAAAGGAATATATGAAATAGTTCTGAAAGCAGATTTTTCCAAACAATTTATTCTCACAATCATATAATGCAAAATGTTATTCTTGCATAGGAAAATAAGTGATATCAATATGATTGCCCCTATAATATTGAAAGATTTGAGGTTCTCATAAACACAATTATCACAGTTTAGATGGACAAATAGAACATGAGAAGTGATGAAAGATTTCAATATTTGCATAAAAAAAAAAAAAGGAGAAGGTGAGTCATTATTGGACAACGTAAGTACCAAAGAATTTGAGGTTTCATTCCAAGCCCCGCCATCATTTGATCTTCCACGGTATCGCCCGTGTGAAATTTTATGGCTTGAACCTTTGAAAATCTTGCTCAACCAACCCATCCTATGAGATTATTATCACATAGAAATGGAAAATATCCTGCAGAGCAATATGCAAGACAGACGTAGAAATGAATAAGAATTTTCTAGGCAGCAAAGACAACAGATTTTTTAAGCGGATATCAACAGATAAAAGATACAGCAAAATTCAAAACTAAGTTTGCTAGTTTGATGCTTTAAATTGTGTACATCATGTTTATAAATGAAAAACTAAAGTTAAAATAAAGAATATTATTGAAGGGAAAATCAATATACTTAAAATGTTAAGGCCATGTTTATGCTTAGTTCTCGTAAGTAGTTGTCGACCTATGTATATGTACACAAGACAACAAAGATCAAAATCCAATCAAAATTGAAGTTAATGACTATCGTTGAATACACCAACATTGCATGAAATAAATAGAAAGCTTTGATGGAAATAAAATAGTACATTTTGCATCACCAAATAGTCGCACGACAAGAGCAATGAACTATAGATGTGTGATCATGGCAATGCACAAGATCATCACCATTTCGTAAAACAGATAGCACGACCATGCCCGAAAAGTCGAAATTAGCCAAGAAGGACATCCATATTGTATTATTGACCACACAAAAATTGCTCACATGCAAGATGATGACATGAAATTTAAGTCGAACGATAAATTTTGCAAAGTGAAAAAAATAGATTAACATTAAATTAAATTGAAATTAAGTCACATTAAATTAAATATTAGTTTATATATATATATATATATATATATTATCACTACTACATAAATTAAACTAAATTAAATTCAATATATAAATGACATAAAGTTTATCATTGGATTTCCATTAAAATTCCAAAATTTTTGCTCCTCGTACCTATCTATCCAATATACCGCATGAAATCACGACACAGTTCTACAAGAAAGAGAAAATCCTCTTATAAATCCCTAACTCTCGCATGAATCAACTCACACACCCTCTATCTCTCAGTTGTTACACGAGCATTGCTTTCCTGCTTAATTCTCACCCTCTCAATCACTCCCTCGAAACCACTTTCTAGTTGCTTCACTGCCTTTGCCCCACCAACTTCAACTTGTCATCATCTCCTTCTCTTTGTCCCTTCATCACTCACCACAATAGCACTAAACCAACCTCTCGATCATCTCCAACAAGCTCTAAACAACCAGCAATCTTCCTCTCTCTAGCTTCTCCTACCACCAACCCCACTATCCAAAAAACCTACACAAACTAATCATCCCCTGACATCTACACAAACCAGAAACCTCCAGCTACCAATTTATCGCTATCTACCAAGCGCAACTTCAAATGCTGATGAAATCATCAGCTCTGACAAACACAAATAAATACCTCTAAAAAGTCCCCAATCACTCTATCTACTTAAATCCACTTCAATCTCAGTTTTTCTTTCTTTGTCTCTCTTTTTATAACCAATTTTCTTTCTCTTTATAATCACTTTCAGAGTTTTTCTCTCTTTCATAAACATATATAAGATTAAAAAGGACAAAAGAAGAATAAAAAGAAATTAAAGAAAAATAATAAAAAACAAGCTCTTTCAATCTCGCCACAAGTTTTTTTTTTTTGCATCTCACTGAAATAACCATGGACTCCTCAACATTTGAAAGATAGAGCTGTAAAAAAAGTAAAAAATAAATTAATTAAATACATGTGCATTATTCCAATACAGCGAGGAAAAAACTTGTAATTGTGCCATTGTTCCCAAACAATGAGAAAATTATGTGCTTTGTGTATTTTATCGTGTAGATGATGAACGCCTATGCACGCTTTTTAAGTTTTCTGCTCAAAGGCAAAAACATCCAAGCCATCCATCCTCCACAATTCTTTATTAAAAGTCACAAATTTAAATTTAATCTAAGTTCACAAAAACAAAATATTATTTCATGTGTATCTCTATGATCACTGTCAAAAATTTTATTCTAGTGAAAATATAACATGTATCATTGACCAAGTAATTTTATAAAAAAATATATATTTATGATTGGAGCTAGTCAATCGAGTGGCTCATTTACACTATTAAATTATAGTTACAATCAGAGCTCATAATTTCTCTAATGGCCTAACTCTTCGTGTAAAATATAAAGTAAATTTAATATGGCATACAACTCCTTGTTTGTTATGGTTGACTTAGAATTATTCATTTAGGCATGCACCTATCTTAGATATATAAAATCTAAGTTAAAGAAAATAATTTTCTCAATATTAAATAAACAATTGCTACCATTATACTCTACTCTTAGCACTTTGAGTGTACCAACTAGCTTTAGTGACATGTTCCATCTCACTATTCAGATGGTGATGAATAAAAGAAACTTGCACCTACGATAAATCTGAAACCTAGAACCAAATCAAAGAGCTCTCACAAAATAAGAGAGAAATCTATGAGGAGTGCATCATCAAAAATCTAATCTACTTTCTAAATATTTTGACTTGAGCTCACAAACTCTCTCAAGAGAGCCAGACATGAATTTTCGGAGCCCACAATAATTTGCAATGTTTAGTACTCAAACTGAAATAGGGATAATAAAAATTTCTAAAGAGTGTCTAAAATTGTTGCATTACTACAAGTAATAGTTACTTTCATTGTTTTCTTCTTAAAAAAAAAGTTACATTCCTTTCCAATGAACAAGTAATTTAACCATTTTAACATGCCCCTTTCTTTATCATCAAACTTGGAACATTCTTAGTCAGCATACTAACATCTGTCAGTTCTTCTAATGAAAAAAAAGGCAATAGTCATTACCAACTACATTGAGTAAGCCTTTATGCTAAATATGCGCAAAATCGATTCGGACTACGGGTGTAAAAACGGAGCAAGGATAAGTATAACAATATTCAAGCTTAGAGCTTACTTGTTAGGGATAAACCAAACTAAGCTTAGCAAAAGTTTCAAAAATTTATCAAAAGCTTGATTTAATTATGTCCTACCAAAATTGAGCTAGAAGTCTTTGAAAGTAAATCATAGTTAAAGACAAACAAAAACATGCAAATGAATCATTTAAGAAAAATAATCGATTGAATTGAGAATACATATTGAAGCACTTATACAAATTCTACGCTTATGTAAATAAAATAACAAAGTTATTATCAAGTATTTATCATTCTTAAAGGATAGAAATCTTTCCTAAATATTTACAGGTGGTAATAAATACCACTCAATTCCTACATTTTTACATATAACTTTACTTTTTCTACATTCATATCACAAAAATTTTTCTTATCACATTAAAAATGCAACTATTTTAACTTTTTCACCATGAAATACATCTTCTCAAGCATAGGAAAGGCGGCGCATAAGCAAAAATTGAAGTTTATATGTTATATATGTAAATAAATAAGAATTAAGTGGCTTATATGTAAATCCTCCTAGTAACTAAGATTGGAAATAACAAATCATGGTCATTAAATAATATAAAAAAGACAAAGATGAAAAATGATATATTTGTTAAGTTTACAGCTTTTCTAAAACTCCTAATTACAAATCACCACACCAGTGACACCACCACTGTCATTAAACATGCACACATTGAAACAATATTCAATCAATCTTACATTAAACTTTCTGAATAGGAGAAAAGCAAAACAAAAAAACAAAAAAGACACCATTTAAGACACAAATCAACAAGAAATTTCATCAATCAAAATAAGATATTTAGAAAAAAAATGTATAACTTCCATTAACACATACAAATATAGTTAATGTGATTTTAGATGCAAGTGAAATCAAAATATGGAAAGAAAATCCAAAGATCATTTTTCAGACCTAATTTAATGATGTGTAACAATAGTTTGCAACTCAGACACTCCTTGAATTGCAAATATGACTAATAAACTATAAAAATAAAAATAAAAATCAGTCATGAAAATATTTGTTTAACATGACTGAAACTATATAAAAAACAATAAACAATCATCACAGCCTCAGCAAGAAAATCATAGAGAAAGTAGAATTAACAGAAACTTAATTCTCAAAAGCCCCAAAAAAAAAAATTCAAAAGCAATTCAATCTGTTCTTTCTCAGAGCATCATCATAATCATGATCCATAAATCATCAATTTGCAAAGATTATATCTAAAATTAATCCGCTGTTAAATCTGTGGGCTAAGATTTTGATCAATAAACAGAACATCCAACACCCAAAACCTAACAAAAAAACTCCCAATAAGACTCAAACAAACCTGCTTTCATCCCAATTCCCAATTCGTGAACAAGAACAGCAAACAAACAATTTCCAAAACCTAAAATCCAACATGACTTCAATTACGATAACAAAAGCCATGAAAGTAAGAGATGCTCTGCAAATAATCCAGCAGCAAAGAAGTCAAAGAGAAGCCATGCCTTTTGGGTTTTTCTACTCTTGATTGCTCCTCATTTCGTCGCCATGTTTGTCGCAATCCCAAAAGAGCTCCGGTAAAGCCATAAAGGCGGGGAGATTCATGACATTTTGGATTTATAGGTGCGGGGTCCTTTTCAGCTGAATTGTTGCTATTTCCACGCAGGTCCTTCAGACCTCTTCCCACTACAAATAACCCAAAATGCAACTTTTGGGAAGAAGAAGAAGGAAGTAGAAGGAGGAGGAGGAGGAGGAGGAGGAGGAGGAAAGAATCTGTAAAGCTTTGACCTTTTTCTGTGATTAGAATTCATGAACACTATTTTAAAGGAGAGATTTTTTTCCCACATGGAAGTAAGGGGGGAGTCAAAAGAGGAAGAGGAAGGTATTCAATTAAAATTACATTTAGTTTTTTAAAAAATTAAATTAATGGATTTTATAAATTATGAATAATTAAATGACAAAAATATTGATATAGATATTATTTATTCTGCATATCAAATTAATCAATTTTTAATATTTAATATTTTTAATATATACTATTTAAGTTAAACTAATTAAATACATTCAATTTAATTTGTAGAATAAAAAAGATAATTTTTTAGGGGATGGAAATGGATTACATTTATATCTTTTTAAAATCAAATTAAATTCAATCCAAATAGCATAGCACAATAAAGAACATTCATGGTCTGAATATTAACCATTAAAACTATAACGTGAGATTAAAGATCATTTACATAAATACCGCAATCTGAATTTAATTCAATATTTTCTTTGAGGATTTCGCCCAGACCATATTCGATCCATAATGAGTTGTATAAGGATTAATCGAAATCATATTGTTGTTCTCATCTTTGGTGAGTTATAACTTCCTCTCTAAGGTCTAGGATCTAGTCATATGACTTCTCTATTGACTCTCTTAGGGGACTAGTATCGAGACTCACATCAATTAGAATTCAAGCTGCCTCTTAACTCATTGTAGTCTCATATGTGTGGTTTTGAATTCCCGACACTTAGTTGAGTTGATTGAGTCCAACATATCGAAACTCAAGTAGAGTTCCTATCAGGATTAAAGAAGCCCTAATGAGACCTTTTGAACTTAAGAATTTAAATTTTTGAAACATCACAATTCACATCACACCCACACTTACGTTCACGTACATAGACTTTATCATTAAATCAAAAATAAAATCAATTTTCAAAAGAATCAATCATAAATCAAATTTTCTGAAAAAATAAATTTGATTCATTCTTAACACCCAATTTAAAACCACGAATTCAATACATTGGTGGACCACTTTTCATGATAGATCTTCCAACATTGAATCTGTTCATTTTACGAGCTTGATTGAAGTAACCATGAGCTAAATTCAAGCCCAAACCTAAAGCCCAAGAAACAATTCCAAAATTCACCATGAACTATTTCAAAAGCTCAAGAATTCCCAAAACCAAGCCCAAATCCACTAATCAAAATCAATATCAAATTTAAATAACACAAAAACCCTCATGACATAAACTTAAACCCTCTCATCACATCAAAATCAGTCAAGCCCAAGGCATAAAGTCTCATGATCAAAATGACCCCAAAATTGACTCATGGCAAATGACACAAAACCTAAATTTTGATACTACACATTGATTTCTGACCTTGGGCATGTCCTTTTGTGTTGGCAGTTTCAAAGAACTATGCTTTACAAAGTCAAAGTCCATGTATTTATCCACTAGTTTAAAGACAACATAACATAAAACTATTTTCATCATTTAAGCATTCTTGAAATGAGGTTAATATTTTTGGTCATCCAAAGTATGCCTTAAAACCAATTACTCTACTTAAAGTGCATGATATAGGCTCGCGTGGACTTAAATTGGTTCATCTCGCCAAATTTACTTCATTCGATTATAAATTCGAGTCTATGAATCTCTCCCTTCACTTGCCAGAGTCACAGATATTTGGCCCGTCAGACCCGTCTTGCCAAGACGCTCAATTTAACTATGCATTTGTCATGTCATATATACATATATACATATATTAATTGTCCTTGCAAATATAAAAGCTGCTGCCGTAATTCATAAATGGGGAAATCAAATGTCTCGTGATTCATAATGATATGGCCGAGAATATCTGCGCCAAATCAAGGTAGTCGAGAACAGCATGCAGGACAGATCTTTCCATGCATAAGCAAGAGAATTGATATAAAAAAAATGTAATTTTGAAGATGTTTGGTGGTAGAATATATAATGTATCTGATCAGGCTTTGAAAAGGATAGGATTCTCTGGCCCTTCAATAAGGAGGAAGAAATCTTGGCGGTATCTATGAAGAAGATCTATGCGGTTGGGACATTCATAATTCATAAATATTTATCAGTACAAAGGACTTTCACTAATGGCTCC
Source organism: Phalaenopsis aphrodite (assembly GCA_003013225.1). Taxonomy (NCBI): domain Eukaryota; kingdom Viridiplantae; phylum Streptophyta; class Magnoliopsida; order Asparagales; family Orchidaceae; genus Phalaenopsis; species Phalaenopsis aphrodite. The sequence continues at coordinate 435,517 of NEWO01000145.1, forward strand.
ATAGATCTAGGAATCTTCTTAGAGGCAAGGTTTAGAATATTGGATTGGACCGGTCTATCCCACCAGTTCTGCTACGAACTGGTTGAACTATGGATAAGCCCCACACGACTAATTCTGCACCATCCTGAGCAGTGTGAGGACGCCGCGTCGTAGAGTAGGAGCGTAGCTCCCGTGTAAACTCGTGTTGCAAAGCTTTACGGCCTTCAGATCCTGGCCGACAGGATTCTTGATTGTTATTAGTTTGTTACTTCATTATTTAAGCATTGAGATTGTATTTAGTTAATATTTATATTTATAACGATGTCTGGTTCAACCCTTGGTTGAACCAATGAACATTGAGTCTTGAACATTCCCTTCTTCTGATTTGATGTCTAATTCTATTTTTAAAATCTTGATTATAAAAATAAGAATAGACAAACTCAAAATTATTCTTAGAAAGTGCACGACCAGGAAGGCAGGAACTCATCGCATCCACATGTGTCACATTCGAAGAGTACAAGATGTTAGGAGATGCCGAATTGTGGAAATTGGGTTGAGATATTCGAAGCAAAATTTTGACCAGAAAAACATAAAACAAGAAAATGACATTTAATATAAGATTTATCACGGGGGAAAACCCGAGAAATGAAAAAAAATCATGAAGTCGCACAATAGCAATTAATTCACAATGAAGAAAATGAGAAGAATCACATAGATTACTACAAACTCAACTCTCTCCAAACTTTGGAAACTCCATGACACGTTTATCCTCTCATTTACACGAGAATTAATTCTAATTGTCGTGACGTCATATTCTCGAGTTTTGAATCTACACTAAGCGTTGAGGCACTGTCTTCCAGGCACCAAGGTGTTGTTGGATTGACGTCTGGGCAACATAGATACGACACAAACGTGATTTAAACGTATTTTTATTTGTTTGTAGAGGCGTGTGTGCCATAATCTAGTAGTTGTGATGAGAAGAAATTCTTCAAGGATTATCACAACTAATAGACAATTGACATCAAGTTACCATCAATATATATTGGCTAATGTTGTGAGATATGTACTCCATGCCATAGAAATGAGACGCAATGAACACAAGCAAACACAAATCGTTTACGTGGTTCGATCCAATTGGATCTACGTCCACGGGAGGGAATCAATCAAATAGTTCACTAAGGCAAAAGAAATGGAGAATACATAGCTTATACATAGAGATAAGTCATCATCTTTCTTCTATGGCCTCCCTCTCAAGCGACACTTTGATACAAGACCTCAAGATGTTATTCTCCTCTCTAGCTCTCTAGTTATTCTCTCATCCTTTGTGGTAGCTTAAGATCTCTTCTCTTGCTCTTTTAAGCCTCACACTCTCTCTATTTATAGAAGCAAGAGAGTGGTAGGTGGGAGGTGAGATGTGGTACGTGAGTAATACCACATTACAAAAGTGTCATTTTACCTTAATTCAATAATTGTGGGCCAAAATAACAGCTAAGAATTTGCTGAAGAAAAATAGCAAGATGTAAAGGTAGTTTCTTGAAAGTAGCTTCCCATGAATTATTTTGTATAAATAATTTATTACAAAACGACCCTATAAGAAATATCTTCTTGCATAAAAAATAGAAAAAAAAAGCCACACAAACTATTAAGAAAACACATCCCATATAGATAAGTCTTGCTAGTAGCACTAAGAGACGAAAAGTTGTAAGAAAGCCGACTAAATTTGTAAATAAGAAAGTTAAATGACATTTAGAACAAATGTAAATATTACTTTAGAAAGGGTCGGTGCACAATTAAATTAGGGAGAATTTACTTTATTACCGCATAAGTCTTATGTATTTGCATATCTTACATCTAAAATTTGATATTTACATGTATAACATTTTGGTGCTAAAATTTCAATATGAGAAAATGTATTTATTTAACTTTTAAAAAGTTAGTGATAATAATAGTTTTAAAGTATTAGTTTAGATTTGAGCTTAATGTCACGGACAAAAAGACTCACATCAGTTACGTGTAGGGCCGAAAATCAATATTTATGTCTTAGGCTGTCCGTCACTCCGAAGAGTTCTTTTGGGAGGTGACAAGTGGTATCAGAGCAGATTACTGTCTGTCAGGTGTGTGGACTCTTCATGGTCCAGTGGGACCTTTGGTGGAGCCGATCCATGACGAGGGCGTCACGTGATTGAGTCGAGAATAATGTCACGGACAGAAAGTCTCACATCGGCTAGGTGTAGAGCAAAAAAACTGTATTTATGTCCTAAGCTGTCTGCCACTCCGACGAGTTCTTTTGAGAGGTGACAAGTGATATCAGAGCAGATTATTGTTTGTCAGGTGTGTGGACTCTTCATGTTCCAGTGAGACCCTTGGTGGAGTCGATCCGTGACGAGTGCGTCACGTGATTGAGTCGAGAAGAATGTCACGGACAGAAAGTCTCACATCGGCTAGGTGTAAGACCGAAAAAGAGATATTTATGTCCTGGGCTGTCCACCACTCCGAAGAGCTCTTTTGGAAGGTGACATTAAGGTGTCATATACATAAATATTTAGGAATAGTGGAGTATGTATGTAAATGCCCCTTTTATTGAAGATTCTTTGACAAATAGTAGCAACTTTGAAATAGATAACAATTTGAGGTATCTTAATATATTTTATTCAAATATTTTTTTTAAATATTATTTCCATAAGAAGAGAACAAGCTCAATTCTCTTTTATCTTTCATTTATCACCAAAAAGCTTTAAAATTATTATTTTATTATTAGGTAAATTTTGCACATATAACCCTGCCCTTTGTTTAAACTTTGTAATTCAATCAACACATTTTTTTTTAAGAAAAATCATATATTATTTTTCATAAATGATCTAATTCTATTAAATATTTAGCTTTTATCAATAGAGTATCTGTAATTTATATATTTTTTAATTATTTTTTTTAAAAAATAATATTTATAATTGTTTTTTGTTCTATCAACTCTAACCTGATTCAAGCCACACATGAACAATTAAAAATTAATTAGGAGAACATTGAGTGTGATTAGAACATGAGCTCAACACGAATAATGATATTTTTTAAGGAGCTGAGCACGAGCCCAGATTAGGCTCACTCAAGTCTGTGTCTCGCTTACAACCCTATTTGGCCCTCTATTTGGACTTATCAAGACAATTCAACTTAAATTTAACTTGAAATTTCATATTAAAATCATGGATAAGTCAAATTTATTCTATGTAAAATAAAAATAATTGATGCGAGCTAGAAAATTCACGGCAGCAGAGTAATAGATTGTTGTCTTAGAGTTTCACAAGAATTCAACTTACTGTTAGGTGAAAGAAAACAACAAGCAATGATACCAGAAGTTTTTACGTGGAAAAAACCCATAAAGAAAAAAAAAACAACGGGCCCTAGCCCGATTTTAAGAATCCACTAAAAATTGATTATAGAGACCACTTGTCCCGCGAACGAGAAAAATATTACTAGGTTTTTCAAATTATAACTTCGACTGACGAGTTCCGGTCAGTAGCGGTCGACGGAGATTGGTGGCGAACAATGACAGTCAGCAGCGGTCGACGATGGTCAATGACGGTTGACGGGAGATAATAATAGTAATAAGTTAGCAAAAATATTAGAAGCATTTACATGCTTGCCACTTATTTAATTCATATGTATTTATTTCTTTAATACTTAACTTTTAATTTCACATATCTGTCGTCATTACTTATACATGGAAATATCCATATTACATTTAAAAATTAAATAATAAATTTTTTGATGTGATGCAATGATTTTGGTGGTATAAATGTAATATGTGTAGATTTGGGTGGTATGAATGCAAAGAAAAAAAAGTTTATCTGAAATAATAGGGTTGACCATTGCCTCCGTCATTGTCAGCCTATAAAAACACAAATTCGCAGCGTCTCAATCCCGTCCACTGCCGTGCCTGCTCAACTGAATGTGGAGGCCATTTGCCTACATGCTCTCTGGGTTCTAAGATCCATTTCTGCCACCTAGGGTTCTAAATTTCTCCTTTTAGGGATTTCTTAAGCTAAAGTTTGAATCTTTAAGGCGCATGAGAGCTTCTCCACTTTGGATTGTTAATAGATTTGGACTCGCATTGGTCATATAATATGATGGAAGAAATCTTTGTCAGTGATGCTAGGAATAGAGTTGAGGAAGGTTTAATGGGGGAGTCTTCTTCCACATCTCGAAAACTGGAGCTGGTGAGCCCTTTTTTCTGCTTCGGTTTTGGTTTTTCGCCGATTTGGAGTATCGGTTCTTTGTTTTCTTGAACTTTCTTTTCAGTTTGCTTCAATTCTTTTCTTTTCTGGTTTCAAGGAAACGGAGAAGGATGAGTTTCAGATTGATATGAAGGAGGAGAAGAAGGAGCTGCCTGGTACTAGAGTTCAAGGCCGTTTGAAGCAGGAGGTGCTGAACAATGAAGATATGATTATTTAAAAAAAAAAATTTAAAATTTAAAATTTACTGTTTCTTCATTTTTATTTTTGTTTACTTGGTTGAAAGAAATTTCTTAAATATTTCAGCATTACTGTTCATGTAGAATTTCAATTTTTCTCCTAAAAGAACCAAAAAAAAAAAGGAAAAAGAAAAAAAGAGAACAAAGGAAAAAATGTGGCCTTTTGACTGGTTTTAAAGCATCAATCTTTGAGAAATTTGTGTCCTTTACTCTCCTGTGGAAACTTTACGGGCAGCTCGCTGAAAATTTATATTTAATCTATCAATTTTGCAGATTATTCAGCTTAAGAAACGGCTAAATGATCAGTTGGCAGTTCGACGAGCCCTGGAGAAAGCACTAGGATATAGAACAACCGCCATTGATTCTTCTTTGAATGATAGCTTCATACCCATGGTACTTTCCTCTTATCTGCATTACAGAAGGAAAGAAAATCATTGCGATGTAGAATTGCTTATTTCTGTTACAGAAAACAATAGATTTTGATTTTGTGTACTGTTGTTATTTGATATTATTGTAAAATTTGATCAACCAAAACTTATTTTTTTTCTTATTTATCAGCCAGCTCAAGAGCTAATAAGGGAGATTTCAGTGTTAGAGCTAGAAGTCAGGCACTTGGAGCATTATCTTCTATCGTTGTATCGGAGCGCTTTCGATCGGAAAACTCCTATGTTATCCCCTTCCATGCCACCAAGAGAGAGATCGAAAGGTCCAATTAGCTGCCAAAGGAGGCTGTTTCAAGCTCCTAAGGCTGAACTCTCTCCCAAGCAAACTCCAGCATTTAAATCCACTCGAATATTACCATCTCAATTATCAGCCAATAAGCTTGTGGATGAGCCCTGTTGTGAGAATTTCGCTGGTTTCAAGTTCCACCGCAGCCATTCTGCGCTCAATCATCGTGCTGCTTATTCGACCCGTCTTTCTTCTTCTGAAGAGCCTCTGGCAACAGCTCTTCATGAATGTCAAGATCAGCCATTTTCAGCTCTCAATGTAAGTTAACTTCATCCTTTACATTTTTGAGCTCCTCTCATTTTCTGAACTTGTTGTGAAACCCCTTTAGCAAAATGAAGCCCGACTCTTAAGAAATTCTACTTAAACGTGGAGAGGCTTTTGGTGTAATAGTTGGAATTTCATCAGAAACTCCCGAAGTTAAGTGAGCTCGTGTGAGAGCATTTTTGAGATGAGTGACCTCCTAGAGAGTTACACCAATAGGATAAAAACGTGGGGCCATTAGGCTAAAGTGGATAATATCTTATTGTTTGAGAGTTTGTGCCGTTACCAATGATATCGGAGCATTATACCGGTTTGAGGATAGGAATAAAAACCTAGTGGATGATTTTGATTTGTAAAGACAAAAAAGAGAATCAACTACTTAAACAAGGAAGATTGTAACTGTTTAAATAAAACAAAGTTGAACTCTCAACATCGAGGTGCCTTTTTAGTGTAACAGTTAGATATTCATCAGAAATTCTAAATTTAAGTGTGCTCCACAGAAGCACTTCTGGGATGGGTTCTCCTAGGAAGTCACACTAATGAAAGAAAATCACGAGGCCATTATGCCAAAGTGGACAATATCTCGGTAGACAAGAGTTTGAGCTATTGAACTTTTGATGTTGAATTCTACTTTTTTTTTTTTTTAAATCAGGATGGCCATGGCGGTGCCTCTAGTGTAATTAGCCTGGCGGAATGTCTTGGCACCAGTATAGCTGATCATGTTCCCGAGACACCAAACAAGGTTTCAGAAGACATGGTTAGGTGCATGGGTGCTATTTACAGCAAACTAGCAGATCCTCCGCCGGTTATTCATGATACCGCGTCTTCTCGGACTTCATCATTATCTTCCATGAGTGTCGGTTCTCCACAGTATATTGGAGATATGTGGAGTCCAAGCTGCAAAAGGGAATCAAGTCTTGACACGCGGCTGATAAATCCTTTTCGTGTCGCGGGGTTGAACAATTTCAGTGGCCCATACAATGCCATGGTGGAAGTGTCTTCAATCAGAAGGGACAGTGAGAGTTTAAAGATTGTTGAAGTCTTGCTTAGTGCTTATAAGTGAGTTTTTTGGTTCCATTCTGCTAACTTTATAAGAAATTTTGATGATGCTGGGGCATTTAAATACATACCACAAAATTCTAATGTAGTTACATATTTAACACTTAAACTTTCAAAGTTACATACATAGCGCTCTAATCTTTAATATCACATAAATAATATCATTACTACTAACTTTATAAATGAAAACACCTTTTCATGCATCGGTTCATGACACTAAATTGTTATCAATGTAAAAAATTAAACTTTAGGTGTTAGATATGCAAATACATAGGAATTGTGTGGTATGCTCTTCATTAAAGAACATCATTTTAACAGAAATTTTTTTTGACTCCATGAAAAGGAGAAGCCCAACTGTAGCAGTGTTTGCGCTGCTAAATTGTCCATTTTGTTTCAGATCCCTTGTTCAAAAACTGGAAACTGTTGATGTGAGGAGGATGAAGAATGATGAAAAGACAGCCTTTTGGATCAACTTACATAATGCTTTGATGATGCATGTAAAGTTTCCTTTTTTATTAATTAAAAAATCCTTTTTTTTAATTTAATTTATTTTTAATGATGTATTTGCTGGTTTTTAATTGCTTTTCAGACATATTTGGTGCATGGAGTTCCTCAAAGCAGTATCAGACGGACTTCACTGTTCATCAAGGTAGAAAGTTTCAGACTTTCAGTGGCTCATTTTAAAATTTGTAAGAAAAAATAAAATTTATTAAAATACTGAAGGGCTGATATCTTATTTTGTGCAACTACTGCTTTGTTTATTTCAGGCCACATGCACAGTAGGAGGTCACCCAATAGATGCCAAATTGATACAGGCTTCACTGCTTGGCTGCTGTACACAAAATTTCTCTGGACAGGTTTGCCTTTTCTTAAAAAAAAAATTTGCACACATGCCTCTCAATTTTTATGTTTTAACATTTCTAACAACTAAACTTCAATTTTTATATTAATGCCACCTTACCTATGCATAAGAAGGTGTATTTAGCCTTTTAAAAGTTAAATAATGGTATTTTTGCTGTGTTCTGAAAGATTTGAATGGTATAAATGTAAAAAACAAAATATAGGTGTTATATACATGCAAATACATAAGAATTGTATGATATTTATGTGAATGCCCTTCTTTTTGTTTCTCTCAACTAAGTTTACTGAAGGCAATAAAGAAACTATTTTTTTTTACATTTTTTTATATGTTGATCTCTGACATATCACAAGATTTTTCCCTAAACAAATAAAAAATGTTAAAGTACTTATTTCTTCTTGTTATTTTCCCATTCAACTCAGCAAATTTTCATAAGAAAATCTACTTTTGATTGATGGCGTATGACCAAATTTGTAAATTTAAAAGATTCAATATCTAAAACTTCAATTTCAATACGGTTTGACATGCGAAAAGAGCCGGCCATTATAGTGAATTTTCTTCTCCTCTGTCCGTGATTTTTTTCCATCTAAAACCTTTTGCGTAAATCTTTCTGTTATTTTCTCTTTGCTTCTTTTGCCGTGCATTGTATCGATTTCATAACAGCTAACACTTGCAGTGGCTTCCAACATTCAAGCATACAAAGATTAAGTTCAAGAGCAGAGATGAAAGGACAAGTTTTTATGCCATTGACAAGAAGGAACCACTCCTCCGTTTTGCATTATGCTCTGGAAGCCATTCTGATCCTGCAGTAAGTTTTCATTCTGTAATCAACCTATATCTAATTAAATTTATATGAAATAATGCACATACATACCACTCAACTCATATTTATTTACATCTCTAACACTTGAAACTTTGTTTTTTTACATTCCACTCAAAAAATACTATCATTTTAACTTTTGAAAATTGAAATATAGCTTCTCATGCATAGGCAATGTGGTATTGGTATGTATGTCAAAATTTAAGTTTTAGATATGTAAATAGAGTAAAGTGCCAAAATATCCCATGACTATTTGCATGAGGTCGTTTTCAATCCAGAGTTTATAGAAATACCAAAATAGTCCTCTGTTAGTTTAAAATTGACCTCTAATCTTCTTCCATGAGTTTGAGGACCATTTTGACACTTCTAAAAACTCTGTGACTAAAAAAATCTCATGTAAATAGCCATACATAGGAGTTGAGTGTTATGAATGTAAAAGTTCCTAAACTTTATTGCACAAATCTGTTTAGGTCAGGATATATACTGCAAAAAGATTGTATCAGCAGCTAGAAACAGCAAAGGAAGAGTACATTGGAGCTACAGTTGGTGTTGAGAGAGAGCAGAAAATCCTTCTGCCGAAGTTGGTAGAATCTTATGCGAAAGATCTTAGTTTGAGTACGGAGAAGGTGGTGGATATGATTCAATGCCATCTTCATGAGGCCATGAGAGTTGCAGTGCAGAGGTGTCAGCGAGGAAGACGCAGGAAGATTGTTGAGTGGGTGCCTCATAACTTCAATTTCAGATATTTGTTGTCAAGGGAAGTTGCTAATCCTCAGTTAATTTGAATTTGCTGTGATGGTGAAAATTACATATATACCACACAATTCTTTTGTATTTGCATGTCTGATATCCAAGTTTTGATATTTTAAGTTTTAACACCTCAATGTAATGTTATGTATGAAGATGTGTAGATGGTATATGATTTGATGGTGAAGATTTGAGTGATATGGATGTAAATATGAATGTTTAGGTGTTAGATGTGGAAATATATAAGAATTGTGTGGTGTGGATGTAAAATATTTTTTCTTCGAGGAAATGATTTGGAAAAGAAAAAAATGAGAGCAGTATTTGGACTTCATTAGAGACTTAATTTGTTAAATTATTTTGAACAAGCTCATTAAAAAAATGTTTTGTAAATTAGCAAAATAATATTAGAATTTAGTTACAATGAATAATAAACATGAATTCTTATTATATGCAATCAAAATAATATGATTTAACGAAGGAAAGTGTTAGAAACGGTGGAGCTCGGTCCACTATGTTTGGGCGGTTACTTTGTTTTGGAGAGTCATATCTCTTCATAAATAATCACTCCTGTTTTCCTTTTCTGTGAAGCGAAGCATCTCTTCGCTCCCTCCTGTTCGTGATAAAAGCTTCGGATGACTCTCCTTGGGTTTAGAAGTCACGCTTTGAGTTCTTCTTTGGTTTCCTCAGGATAGAGGAAGGTTTCCAAGGGGCAGAGGAAGAGAAGTGCAAGGAGGAGCAGTTCTTTGCGGCAAAAGGAAGAAGGAAGAAGAAGATTGTTCTCCCTAGGCTTCTTCTTGGTGGCTTGTGGCAGAAGAGAAATTGAGTTTATTTCTCTTGTAAGTTTGTCTTCTTCGGTGTATCTCGGTGTAGAGTTTTCTTCGGTGTATCTCGGTATAGAGAGAGAAGAACAAAGAGAGAAGAAGAGTGAGAGATTCCACTTGTAAGTCGAGGTAATCAACAAGTAATAAAATCATCTGCAACTCCATGGACGTAGGCAATTTGCCGAACCACTTAAATATGTGTGTTCTGTTGTGTTGTTCTTTTCTAGTGTGATTTTTCTCGTTCTATTTTTTACTTCGTGGATCGTTCTCTTGTTTGATTTATATATATCACATCAACCGATATATATAGATCTCGCAACAACAACAACTAGTAACAGAGCTTTGTTCGGATCTGAGGAAGCATGATGGTTGCAGATGAAGTGAAGGTTTCAAGGATCGAGAAATTTGATAGCACAAATTTTGGTTATTGGAGAATGCAGATAGATGATTATCTTTATGGGAAGAAACTTCATCTTCCATTATTGGGGAAAAGACCTGAAATGTAGATGAGGTTGAATGAAATTTGTTGGATCGATAAGTTTTGGGGGTTATTCGATTGACCCTATCGAAGTCCGTTGTACACATCGTCGTCAAGGAAATGATGACTGAAGATCTCATGACAACCTTATCAGGTATGTATGAAAAGTCATCTACGAATAATAAGGTGCACTTGATGAAGAAGTTATTCAATTTAAAGATGGCGGAAGGTGTTTTTGTTGCTCAACATCTGAATGTTTTCAATATTATCACAAATCAATTGTCGTGTGAAAATTGATTTTGATTATGAGATATGTGCATTGATCTTGTTGGTTTCATTTTCGGATAGTTGGGAAGTCATGAGGATAGCAGTTAACAGTTCTGCATGTAAATCTAAACTAAAATACGATGATATTTGTGATTTGATTTTGGCTGAGGAAGTTCGCAGGAAAGATTCTGGCGAAGTCTCAGGTTCGACTTCGGCACCAAATGTTGATTTTAGAGGGATGTGACATGACATGAACTCAAGTATAAGGATATCAAAATCAAAGTTTAGTAAATAGACAACCTGTTGGAATTGTGGCAAGGCTGACCACATAAAGAAGAACTGCAGAAATCCTAAGAAGATGAAGAATGATAGTGCAAATGTGGTAGCTGGAGAATCATATGATGCACTATTGTTGGCAGTTCATAGTTCTGTTGAAGACTTGATGTTGGATTCACGGGCTTTGAATGTGGTATGAAATCTACCATAAGCCACAGTACATGACAGTGATGGAAGTGAAGAGGAAAGTGGATATGCGGCACCCATTTCTATTGTTCCACAGACAAATGTTGAAGAACCACAGAGCTATGAAAAAATCTTGCAAGATGAAAGTTCGAGCAAGTGGGAGCTGACAGAACTTCCACCAGGGAAAAATGCATTGCACAACAAGTGGGTGTACTAGGTGAAGACTGAGTGTGATGTCAGTAAGAGGTACATGCTAGACTTGTTGAAAAAGGCTTTCAACAGAAACAGTATGTTACCCATGCAGTGGGAGTTGTAAGAAGAGACAAGAGTGACCCAGGAAATAGCTTGAAGGTGTAAAGCTATGTGTAGTCTGTTGATATGTTAACTAAGGGTGTTACTCTTGAGAAACTGAAGTTGTGCACAACTTCAGTTGGTCTTCTGGAGTAAAGACAAAGACTTTGAGTTGCAGAAGTTGAGGATTCAAGGTGGAGGATACATATTAAAGAAAAAGGCGACACGGCCAGTGGAGGATATCAGTTTGAGGAAGGAGATGTTGCAGCCTGTGTACCTGTCTCCAAGTGGGAGAATTGTTAGAAACGGTGGAGCCCGGTCCACTATGCTTGGGCAGTTACTTTACTTTGGAGAGTCACACCTCTTCACAAATAACCACTACTGTCTTCCTCTTTTGTGAAGTGAAGCATCTCTTCGCTCTCTTCTATTCGTGATAAAAGCTTCGGATGACTCTCCTTGGGTTTTGTAGTCACGCTTTGAGTTCTTCGGTTTCCTCGGGATAGAGGAAGTTTTCCTCGGGGCAGAGAAAGAGAAGTGCAAGGAGGAGCAATTTTTTGCGGCAGAAGTAAGAAGAAGAAGATTGTTCTCCCTACGCTTCTTCTTGGTGGCTTGTGACAGAAGAGAAATTGAGTTTATTTCTCTTGTAAGTTTGTTTTCTTCGGTGCATCTCAGTGTATAAAGAAGAAGAGAGAGATGAACGAAGAGTGAGAGATTCCTCTTGTAAGTCGAGGTGGTCGACTGGTGTAAATTCCTCAAATAGTAAAATCCTCTGCAACTCCGTGGACGTAAGCAATTTGCCGAATCACGTAAATCTGTGTGTTCCGCTGTGTTGTTCTTTTCTGGTGTGATTTTTCTCGTTATATTTTTCACTTCGTCGATCATTCTCATGTTTGATTTATATATATACCACCTCAACTGGTATATCTAGATCTCGCAACATCGACAAAAAGTTTACATACATACCATAATTTTTATATATTTATATATATAACACTCAAAACTTTAATATTTACAGTTATAAACTTCATANTGTTCCGCTGTGTTATTCTTTTCTGGTGTGATTTTTCTCGTTCTATTTTTCACTTCGTCGATCATTCTCTTGTTTGATTTATATATATATCACATCAACTGGTATATCTAAATCTCGCAACATCGACAAAAAGTTTACATACATACCACAATTTTTATATATTTATATATATAACACTCAAAAGTTTAATATTTACAGTTATAAACTTCATAAAATTTTAAGTTTTGCTGATTTTTCTAATTTCTTATAAACTTTGGTTTAAGCAAGTGAGATACAAGAAGGTTTAAAATTTTTTTTTTTTTAAGGATTTACATTTCTATGAATGACGGAGGATGTTTTTCAAATCTTCCTTGCTGCTGGATCATATAAATAAGAATAAAGAAATTTACATACATACCACATAATTCTTATGTATTTACATATCTAACACCCAAATTTAGATATTTACACCCATAACATAACACCTTTGTCTCATGAAACTGTCATGAAAATGTGTATTTCACTTTTGAAAAATTTATGATTGCAGTAGTTTGTATTATGTTAAATATTTGAGTGATCTGCATGTGAATATGAGTGTTTAGTTGTTAGATATGTAAATGCACAAGAGTTGTATGTTATCTACATTTCTGTTGGTGTAAGTCCTGGGGGCTTTGTTCTACTTATTTGAAGCCATAAGAATTGTATGGTATGTATATAAATGCATAAGAATTGCTTGTGGTGATCTCTATTTTGTAGGAATTTACATAAACTTTTCCTTTAAAATGTAATCCGTGGAGCCATTTGACACCCTTCAAAACTTCGTGAGGCCCGTAGAACCCGAACCATTATGGAGGGCAAACATTTGAAGATAGAGGACGAGAAAACCTGTGAGCCGATGTTAGTTCTATGCTTCTTAGATTGTATATGGCCAGGGGCTCGGCTATCTGTCTTTTTTTTTTTCTTTACATGAAAAGATTCATTCATCTACAATTCTACATAACATATTGATCCTATCTCACATATTCAGCACAAAAAGGGGGATCCGACTTGTGAGGATCACCATTCTTATCAGACCGAAGTCTGCCTTTCTTACTCGACTTGTGTTTAAGACTCGTGCATCATAAAAAGATCACATATCTCTCTGATTGCTTTCACAATAAAGTTAAAATCATAATGATCATTTAAAATGAATTAATCTAATGTTTCTCGGTCGATCGGATCTGATTAATCAAGTCAATCATTTTTTTAAAAAAAAATTACAATTTTGACTCATAACTTGCTCCTTGATTTCAATCCAAACTTTAAGGCATCTTTTTGGAACCTCAAGGGTTAAAATTTGAAAGCCGCCCCTTTTGGCCGTTTGCCTCCTCATCAGACCAACAAGCAGCAGTCTCTCTCTCTCTCTCTCTCTCTCTCTCTCTCTCTCTCTCTCTCTCTTATTGATAACAAATCAAAATCATATTTGTTCATTGACTAATTCAAATTCATTCTACCTCTTCCAGAGCTGAAAAGCCATCTCCTTCTCCATTTAAGAATCTCAAATTCCAGAACTTCTCAACAGCTACCAGCGCAGAGTAGGAGAAATGAACCAGGTTTCTGTAGCTGCTATGAGCTTTAATAGCACAAACTTCATCAAAACCTCCTTCACCGAAGAAGAGGAAGCTCTTGTGGTTCAGTCATGGAACGCAATGAAGAAGGATGCAGCTGCGCTTGGTCTCAAGTTCTTCTTAAGGTAACTTGTCTGTAGGGCTATAATCGAGCCAAATATATCATAGTTCGAACTTGGCTTGATATAATTAAATGTTGTTTATTTTCGGCTGGAGCTTGTGTCGAACTTTCATATATTGTTCAAGCTTGACTTTTTAAATTTTGCAATTTTTGAACTTGATTTGTTTATGACAAGTGAATGAGTATTTAAACAAGCTGAAAATTCAAACGATTATCTAGACTTTCATACAAAATTTCAATAATTGATTTTTTAAATTTGGTCATAGTTATTAATTTATTGATGAAAAACTCAAAACTTTAGAGTCATTTTGCTCTGAATCCCTTGCTTTGGGGTTGTTTAATAGAATGATTTGTGTAGCATTTAAATATAATTGAATGTAAACTTACCAATATATCATATATGATATGAGCTATCATTGAGCTATCAACAAACTAGTTATTATTTTAGTTAATTATTTGATATTTAACAAGTTAATTAATTGTTGAGCGATAAACGAGTTTGTTCGTGAACACAAATGAACAAGTTCAACTATATTCATGTTTAGTTCATTTAAGCTTCTTGTTTTTAAAAATTATTCAAGCTTGTTCATTTACTAATTTGAATGGACGTGATCGACTCTTAATCGAGTCAAGTTCAAGTTGTTCATCGAGTGCATTGGATCATTTACAACCCTGCTTGTTTGTCTGTTGTAATGTCTTCATAACCAAACCATGCAAACTGATTACTGAATCAATCAACACACTTGATCTTAATTATCTTCAGAATATTTGAAATTGCACCTTCAGCTGCAAAGCTCTTCTCTTTCCTAAGAGACTCGCAGATTCCTCTTGAGAAGAACCCTAAGCTCAAAGCCCATGCAATGTCGGTCTTCATCATGGTACGTACTTTGTTAACAAATCTCTCTATCTCGCCTTCTAACATCTGATAAGCTCAACAATGGTTTTATTGAGATGATTAGTGTGGTTACAGACATGTGAAGCAGCGGCACAACTGAGAAAGACAGGGAAGGTTGTAGTGAAGGAGACAACCTTGAAGAAGATTGGCACCAAACACGTCGCCTACGGTGTAGTCGATGAACATTTTGAGGCATGATTACATTGAATCACTCTATAAACTTTCATTATTTTCCGATCTTGTTTAGGAGTCTAAATGAGCCATGCTAAGGATATGTTCATGGTGTCTGCATGTCGATTAGACCTTAACTAATGTTAATCGAGATGATTCGATGAGCTCTCCAGTTGGGTCAAACTAAGCTCGAGTTTGAGGCTCGTGTAATATATGAGCTCAAATCTAAGCTTGAGCTCGAGCTCATCACTGTTCTTTAACGAGTCATGCTTGTGTCAGCTTGGCTCACTTACACCAATGCACACATGTGCATTAGGACTGATTGGCATGAAAAATATAAGGTTATATTAGAAATTTAATTGTTGAATTTAATTAATATTAGGTTACAAGATATGCGTTGTTGGAAACAATAAAAGAGGCCGTTCCTGATATGTGGAGCGCAGAGATGAAGAGCGCATGGACCGTTGCCTACAATCACTTGGTTGCAGCCATACAGGAAGAGATGAAGTCGCTATCTTGAGTTGGAGAAATTATTACGTCTGGCGGTGGCACGTCCCGACGATGGTTCGGATGTGTTTTTTAATGGCAATTTTACATACAAACCACATAATTCTTATGAATTTACATATTTAACACTCAGTTTGGTATTTACATCTATAAATCAAATGTCATAAATTTATGTATCAATGTTAAAATGATAATGATGGTGATCATTGTGATGTGCTGTTAAATATTAGAAAATTTAGAGGGTAATATTGTAAATATATAAGAATTATGTGGTATGTATGTAATTGTTTATTTTAAATAAAATAAAGTTTTTGTGAGTCTTAAATGTTTTATGAGTTCTTTTTTTTTATATTTTTTTTTATTTTTTGGAGGTTAAAAATATAAATATTGTTCTCTTTTTAAATTTTATTTTTTTATTCGCTATCTTATTTATACATGAAATATATATTTCATTTTTTAAAGTTAATTCAGCGTTATTTTTATGTTATGTCAAATATTTGGGTGGTATAAATATAAAAATAAATAAATTTTAGGTGTTAAATGTGTAAATACATAAAAATTGGGGTGCTATGAATGTAAATGAATCATATGTACTTATTATGACATCGTGAGCAAGACCTTTGTATCCAACGGGTCTTGTGGTGCGAATCTTGGGACATAGATTTGGCCTGTGGTGTCAAAAGTCATGATTTCCTTATTTATTTAGGTAACTACATTTTGATGATATTTTCCTATCACTCCTGGCTAGGTGCGGTGGTAGCTTTTTAGTTGCGGTCTAAAGCTTTCTAGTTGCGGTCTAATTCTTTTGAAAACAAAAAATGTAATAGTCATTACAGCTTTTTGAACATTAGATTATTATTCATCAGTTTAATAACTATTTTTAATAAGCTACAAGTGCCCTAAACAAACCTAAATATGATATTTGTATAATTTGATATTCTAACAAAAAAATATTTAAGTATTTACTAATTAAATCAACTTAGTTCCACAAACGTAATAACATAATATGATGGATTAGCCACTTTCATGATTGAAAAGACAACCCCTTACATTATAATACAAGATATTTTCATCTAAAAAAAATTACTAGGCATATTTTTTAACAACAATTTACTCTGCAGTAATTTTTATAGTTGTTTCTTCAAATAGTTGCAGCTGTCCCTAGCAGAAGAAATTATTATGTTCGGGCACCACACGTCAGGACAATCATTTATGAACTACCACATCATCATACATTTGATTCATGGGCGATAAAGATATCCTCAAGTCCTAATAAATTGTCAAACTGAGCCTTAATTTCTTAATTGTCCTTATGGCTGCGAATTTAGCTCGAAGATCGTTAATTGCTCAAAAATTGCTTCAAATTTTGTTCTTAGATAGAGATCAAATTGGAATAAACGAGTCAAGCAATGAGACAAAATTTTGGATCGATTTTTTTTTCGAGATGACCTCAGCTCAGCACAGATCGGATCATTAACATGCTTAGTGATGTCAATGCTATGAATTTAACGAATTTAGATCGAATATCATTAATTGCTTGAAAATTAATTATAATTTCAAAATGGGATCAAAATAAAAGAGTCAAATCAAGAATCTAAATTTTGAATTTTTTTTTTTTTTGAAATTAATTTTGAGTTGACCATAACTTATCTTCATCCTTAAGAGCCCTATGTCCTCTTGCGCAAACCAGGACCCCTCCTATATCACGTGATCTCCTTCTCCGTGGTCACACTCACTCTCTTCCATGCCAATCCCTCCACTTCTCCCTCATATCCCTTCACACTGCGCCGCCGCCGCCCTCCTGCTCCTCCGCCTCCTCCTCCTCCTCCCTCCGGCCATCTCAAAGCCGCCACCTTCCCACCACCCCTGCTCCCCAAATCCCGCAGCCAGCCATCCCTGCCCCCCTTTTCCATCCCCACCCTCCTCCTTCCCCTTCTCCTCCCACCCCGGCTGCGGCCACCCTTCATTCCAGATCCACTGTTCCTCCTCCTCCTCCCTCATCTCCATCCACTCCACCTCCTTCCGTGTCCTGTCCATTCACCCCAACAACACCATACTCCTCTCCCCCTTCCTCCCCATCCCCTCCTCTCCCACCTGCCCCCCTATCCCCTCCTCCCCTCTCCTCCTCTCGCCCTTCCGTCCCTCCCTCCAGTCCTGCAACTCTCTCTCCTTCCTCCTCCCCTGTCACCAAAACCTCTCCTCCTCCTTCTCCTCATGCTCCCTCTCCCCTTTCCACCTCCGCCTCGCCGCCGACCCTCTCTCCCTCTTCCCCACCTGCCCCCGCTCTCCCGCCGTACCTTCTCGCCGCTGCACGCCGGACATTCTGTCAGCCATTTCCACCTTCCTCGAAAATGGCGTGCTCCTCGAATGGAACCCTAGAACGGACCCCTACTTCGCCAAATGCTCTGATTGCCGCGATTCAGTAACAGGTCTCTGCGGCTTCAACAACTCATCCCCATCCAAACCCTTCCTCTGCTTCCCCTCCCCTTCCCACCTCCCACACCATCACCCGCGTCTATTAACCCTAATCTTCCTCGCCGTCGCCTTCGCCATCCTCATTTCCACCTGCCTCCTCATCGCCGGCGTTCGCCGGCGATCGCACAACACCTCCGTCTCCGATCTGCTCGAACGGCACCAGATCCAGCAGCCCCCGATCTACACTTACGAGCAGCTCCGATCCTGGACCAACGGGTTCGACTCTCGCCGCAAGATCGGCGACGGCGGGTTCGGTGCGGTGTACCTAGCACAGCTCGACGACGGCCGCATTGCCGCCGTAAAGCGGCTTCACCGGCGTCCGGATCAGCCGACGCTTGCCGCGGCGGCGTGCACTCGCTCGTTCTGCAATGAGATCAAGATCCTCTCCTCTCTCCGTCATCCCAATCTCGTCCGCCTCCATGGCTACTGCTGCGATCCCCGCGGCCTCGTTCTCGTCTACGACTACGTCCCGAACGGAACCCTAGCCGACCATCTCCACGGCACAAGAAGTTTATACCGTAAGATCGCCCTAACCTGGCCCGTCCGCCTCGACATCGCGATCCAAACTGCAGCTGCCCTAGAATACCTACATTTTGCCCTTAAACCCCCCGTCGTCCACCGCGACATTACATCGAGCAACATTTTCATCGAGCGTGATATGCGCATAAAGGTTGGGGACTTCGGCTTGTCACGCCTCCTCGCCGGCGGAACGGCGGCCGCCGGAGGTCGCGGAGGAGCGATGGGAAGAGAGGAGGGAGAAGATGGATGCTGTACGGGGCCGCAGGGAACTCCAGGTTACCTGGATCCGGAGTACCATAGAACGTTCCGTTTGACGGAGAAGAGCGATGTGTACAGCTTGGGGGTGGTGATGATGGAGCTGGTAACGGGAATGAAGGCAGTGGACTCGAGGAGGGATAAGAGGGAGGTATCTCTGGCGGAGATGGTGGTGGGGAGAATACAAGTGGGGGAGCTTAGGAGGGTTGTAGATCCGGCGATGATTTCGCCGCCGGGAGAGGATGCTCAGATGAGGAGCATCGAGGCAGTTGCAGAGCTCGCGTTCCGTTGCGTCGCCGGCGAGAAGGATGATCGGCCCACCGCCAGGGAGATTGTCGAGCAGCTCTCGAGGATTCGATCGAGGTTTCAGGAACAGCAGCCGCCGCCGCACCAGCCCAGGGTTTCTTGATCATCAAATTGTCAATTTTGGTTTGGAGGATCATGGGCTTTCATGTACTAGAAAATATTAGATGATTGTTCAAATGAGTTGTTGTGCGATCCATTCCATGATGGTGTAGCCGCATTTGGACCGTCATTGGACAGGCGCCAACCACACATTGGATGATTTATCCATTTTTGTTTAGGTATTCAACTCTGGTTTTTTATGAGCTAGTGGAGAAAATATTATGTTCATTGTTACGTGCAGATGGTGTGGATCGGTGTGGATTGTATCTTGGCTTGTAAATGAACTAATGCACTCGATGAATAACTCAAACACAGCTAAATTATCGCTAGATCATGTTCGTTTAAATTGGTAAATAAACAATCTTAAATAATTTTTAAAAGCTCAAAGCTTAAATGAATTAAATATGAACATAGTCAAACTTGTTCAGTTATGTCACGAGCAAATTTATTTGTTGTTCAACAAATAGCTTATTAAATACTTGATGTTGATATGTATGATATATTATTTAAATTTAATTTAATTAAATAGAATATTAATTTGTTTGTTGATAGTTCCATGATAGCTCGTATCAAATATGATATATAAATACTTGATATTAATTTTTTGTATATTTTAAATTTGTCATTTTTAGTTGTTTGGTAGGATTTTGGTTAAATCATGCTTAAGTGTTACACAGATCATTCTATTAAACATCTCATAAGCGAGGGATTTAGCAGTTTATGAGTGATCAAAATTAGGCCTCCTGAGAAGTCACCAGCGAGACATAATCGTGAGGTCATTAGGCCAAACAGAAAATACATTGATGAGTGAGAGTTCAAGCTATCACAAATGGTCTCAGAGCATACATCAATCAAAAAATTGGAACCATGTGCCATACAAAACGATGTGCTATGTCTGGGAGCCACCTCTTGAATAGTGAATGAGAAAAAATGCTACATAATAAGAGCCATCTTTTGAATATGTAGGTGCCACCTCTGAAATCTCATCTACCTAGTGGATGATTATGGGTATAGAGTACTAACGATGAAATTAGTTACTTAAGTTGAGGATATTGTGAAACCCCTTAAGTAGATTGAAGTTGAACTCTTAAACAACGAGATACCTTTTGGTGCGGTTGGAATTTTTATCATACACTCCAACATGTTTGCATGGGAGCACTCTTAAGATGGATGACCTCTTGAGAAGTTATACTAATCAGGCAAAAATCGTGAGACCATTTGGCCAAAGCCGGCAATAACTTAACGGGTGAGAATTTGGGCTGTCACAAGGGCATTGCTGACAAAAGTTTGCTATAAGGCCGAGGAAAATGATATTTTGATGCTACTTAAAAATTGAGTGGCATGTGAGTGGATGATCAAGTTTAGGTTTTAAATCTATAAATGATTGAAGTTTGATTTTTTTTTCCATGTTCAAGTAATTTAAAGTTACATATTATTATCATTAGAGATGACTACTTCTTAAAATTCAATAAAGGAAAATTTACATGCATACCAAACAATTCTTATGTATTTATACATCCAACACATGAAATTTGATATCTACAATTAAAATATCTTAGGGTCATAGATTTATAAGTAAAAAACATTTCGCTTTTAAATAATAATAATAATGTTACTTTTAATGTGATGTTAAATACTGAATGCGTAGAATAATTTCTTGAATTTAAATAAATCTGATTAGTTATTAGTGTCATTAAAAATATGTATCAAATACTCTAATTGAAAAAAAAAATGATAGCAATAAATCTTGTTTCTACCTAAATATTAGTATAATATTTCTTACTTTATGTTACACTGTCAAAACTGACTGAAGAGCATTGAGATCTACCGCGATCAAAATTTTTATAATAACATTATCTTATAACTTTTTTTTAGCATCACTCATTATCAGCATTATAGCTGTCAAAAAGCTCATTCTTCACGAATAGCTCATGTTCGACTCATTAAGTAACACATGTTCGAAGCATTCGTTAAGTAAATGAGTCGAACATGAACATCTCTTTGTTTGATTCTATCCAGCTAGCATGAGTATGTGATTCTACGCCTTCAATTCCAACGAATTTGTGCAAATTTTGAACTAAGCATGAGTCAAACCTGAGCTCGCTCAAGCTATGTCGTTTATAGCCATAGTCACCAACAACCAATGCATTGTTCACATCATTTACACTGTTCATTTGTCTAACCGTGTTGCCTTATAGTTTTAATGATTTTTTTTCAACAAGCATGCTCACGAGGAAGTGTTCGCCCCTGGAGACCTGGTGTTGAAAGTCGACCCAGCCGCAATGGGGCAGACTATCGAGAAGATATATCATGTTGAGAAATTTAGGGCAAAGAAAAACATGAATCGACACAAATCCAGAAGAACACACCGAGATTTAACGAGGTTCGACAAGTATGCCTACATCCTCGGGAGCAGAGTGACGAATTCACTATTTTAGAGGAGTGCAGTAAAGATGCCTATGTCTATGTGAGCAGAGCGACGAATTCACTATTTTGGAATTGAAGATGTGTCTTTTGGAATTTAGTGGGTTGCGGGGGGGAGCGATTACGTGTTAGTAATTTTATCTATATATATATATATATATATATATGATGTGTAACCCTATAAATATGTACTGAATCCCTCTGAAATAGTGAATTCACTACTCTGCTCCCGAGGACATAGATATCTTTACTGAACCTCGTTAAATTTCATTGTGTTCTTCTGATTTTGTGTCGATTCCTATTTTTCTTCGCCCTAAATCTTTTAACAATTGCTATCAGAGCGAGGTTCTAGGGCAGACAAGGAAAAAAAATTTCGGCGCTGAGATCGAAGGCGACCAGGCGAGATCTACAGAAGGAAGTTCGCGACAGACAGATAGCGAGCAGTTCCCACGATTGAGCAAGCTTTGGGGAGGTGAATCTTGGCAGGAAGTGTTCTCGAAGGGCCTCAGTGTTTTGCGAAAGAAGTTCGACACTTCCAGCGAAATTCGAGCGGACACCAGACTACGAGTTCGAGTAGAAGGAATCGCAAAGGTCTTCCACCGGCGAGTTCAAATTTTATACCAAGAGATTCTTCTGCATGTGAGTTCAAGCAGGCTTAGCGCACACAGATAGAACGAGTCGCGAAGGTCGAATTCGAGACAGGCGAATTTGACACAAGAGAATTCGACACAGACGAATTTGGGAAAGGAGATTTGAAGGTTTCGCGAACAGGCGCGATCAATTCATCCGAGGGAGATCAAGAGGAGTTCGCACCAGGAAAGTTCGCTAAGAGTGGTTTGCAATCAGTGCAACAGAAATTTCTGAGGCGGTTTAACGACAGTTCGGTTTTGCGGAGGAGAAGAGTTGGTGGAGAACATAGGAGTTCTGTCGTCGAGAGTTCGCAAGTTCTTTTTGAGAACAAAGGACTTCGGGCAACGGGGAGTTTGCAAGTTTGTCGCAGGAGTATTTACGACAGGTGGAGTTCGACAAGGTACAGGCAAAGCGAGCTGATGCGACTATTCGCGAACAACAGTTTTGCGAAGGTATTTCATGAACAGGCACGAGGTGTTTTGCGAACAGGAGAAGGGTTTCGCTCGTGAGACAGCAGTTTAGTCAAGGTGTTGACGTGAACAGGAAAAGTGGTTTGTGTGAAAATTTTGATTCACGAATCACAGCAGAATTGCAGGAAAATTGTTGCAATTGATAGAAAAATTTCAGGTTTTGACTTTATTTGTGGTGTGTTTTGTTTCGACACAAGGCATGAAAAGTTTGTTGCAGGATTAATTTCAAATAGCAATGTCTAGTGCAAAATTTGAGATAGTGAAGTTTGATGAAACCGGGAACTTCGGAGTATGTCGAACAATTGTGAAAGATTAGTTGGCACAACAAAGAATTTTGAAGGCTTTGCGAGCTGTGAAACCTGATAATATGTAAGATGAAGATTAGGAAGAATTGAAACTATGAGCGGCGGGTACCATAGGTTTATGTTTAACATATGAGATTATGTATCATGTTATGTATCTGAAATCTTCAGGAGAAGTATGGAAGAAATTTGAATCTCAGTTTATGTCCAAATCTCTAACGAATAAACTGTGTCTGAAGCAAAGACTGTATGGACTGAAGATGTAGGCAGACACTGATCTGACACAGCACTTGAATGTCTTCAATAAAATAATCACAGATCTGACACGGCTTGATGTGAGTACTAAGAATGAAGATCGAGCAATGATTTAGTTGTGTTCATTGTCTTCTTCCTATGAACATCTGGTGACTATTCTTACATATGGGAAAGAAACAATCAAAATTGATGAAATTACTGCAGCATTGTTAACTCGCAACCAGCGGAAGCAGAATGCAGGGAAAAACTCTCATGGTAATTGTTTATATGGTAATTATCAAGATTGTGGAAGGAAGAAGAAGAATGAGAGTTCTGGAATGTGAAATTTCATATCAAAGCCTAAAGGCAGAAAGACTATTCATTGCTACAAGTGCAAGGAGCGGGACATATGAAGATAGATTGTCCAAAGCTCAAGAAGCAGTTTGATGAGAAACATGATGTATCTTCAAAGTCTGTGAATATGGTGCAGAGTGACAATTGAGATCGCAGTGATGGTGATGTACTTTCAGTTACAACAATTCTGTTGAAGGATGCATGGATTCTTGATTCAGGACGCTCTTATCACATAACACCTAACATGAAATGATTTAATTCATACATGTTATTTGGGTGATGATAGATGTTGTAATATTGTTGGTATTGACAAAGTCAGAATTAATATGTATGATGTCACTGTCAGAATATTATGTGATGTAAGACATATTCCAGATTTGAAGAATAATTTAATTTCCTTGGGCACTTTTACACAAAAATGATTTTATTCCTAAGGTAGATGAGGATAGAGAAACCATCATAATTGTTAAAGGTGCATTGACTGTGATGAAAGGAAAGATCACTACAGGTAATATCTATAAACTGTTAGAGAGTACAGTTGTAGGTGGAGTTCACTCTGTTGAATCATATGATAAAAATGCAATAGATATGTTGACCAAGCCAGATACTATCAACAAGTTCTTGCATTGTTTGAACTTGTTGAATGTTTGCAATTGTTAGACGGAATGGTTATCCAACCCACTTCGGTGTAAGAAAGTTCATGATGTATTTTCTCTTAAGGGGCTGAATATTCGCCAAAGTGGAGATTTTTCAGATATATGTATTTCTCTTAAGGGGCTGAATATTCTCCAAGGTGTAGATTTGTTAGGTATATGTGTTTTTCCTAAGAGGCTGGATATTCGCCAAGGTGGAGATTTGTTAGGCATGACTCATATACCAAAATTTGAGTGTCCTCTTCATTCCAGGAGACACACCTCTTTAATTCCAAGAGACTCCAAATTCTTGTATATGAGTCATACCTAACTGATCAGGCCTAGGATGACCCCCATATCATTTACCAAAGAACTGAGCGGAGCATACAAGTTGAAGACATTCACAGGAAACAAGTTCCCTCAAACTTAGAGCTGTGATGATCTAAAGAAATTCTTCCCATAAATTTTCATGACAACTTTTGGGTGAAACTAAGTTATGGTTGTTTTGTATGATCTATTTCCCTTCTTTTAATACATGAGCTCTAACTTTATAAGTAAAACACATATTAATATTATTTTTTGTTGCAAAATTTTCTTTATGCTAAAAAATCTGACACTGTTACGCTCGAGGAACTGACACTACAAAAAGTTAAAAACCGTAAGTATGTATAACGATTAACCCTCGACAATGACAAGATTCGCAAGGGGTGTGTAACGATCGATAGTGGCCCATTGGACATTTTGACACCCGACAGCGATGAGCTCCATGAGGGGTACAAAAAATAATCATCCTAAACCAAACCATAACACTAACAACACCTTACAACGACAAACTTCACGAAAGGTGTGTAAGGATTGATAATGGCTCATAGGACGTTTTGACACCCGACATTGACAAGTTCCGTGAGGGATGCGAAAATGATCATCATAAGCCCAACCATAGCACTTACACCCGGTAACGACAAGCTTCACGTGGGGTGTGCAACAATTTATAGTGGCTCATAGGACGTTTCAACAACCGACAGTGTCAAGCTCTGCGAGAAGTGTGAAAACGATCATCCTAAGCACAATCATAGTGCCAACACCCGACAACAACAAGTTTCGCGAGGAGTGTGTAACGATTGATAGTAGCCTACGGACTTTTTGACAACCGATAAGGATAAGCTCCGTGTGAGGTACAAAAGCGATCATCCAAAGCCTAACAACGACAAGCTCCGCAAGGGGGGGGGCGTGCAACGGTATATGTGTGTGTGTGTGTGTGGAGTACTCAGATGTTGCTCGACCATCTGCTTGTTAGTTGAAATTCTCCTCTGGTCTAGGGTTCGATTGCCCCTCATCCAAAGCCTAACAACGACAAGCGCCGCAA
>NEWO01000145.1:461268-490023 GCA_003013225.1 Phalaenopsis aphrodite
GTGCGTGCCTGCGTGTGGAGTACTCAGATGTTGCTCGACCATCTGCTTGTTAGTTGTAATTCTCCTCTGGTCTAGGGTTCGATTCCCCCAAGTGTAGGGTGTGGTACTTGAATTCTTAGGCGCATAAGGGATGATCGGACTCGAATAATAGCCTTGGACCATACAATTGCCAAACTTTCGTGGGAGGCAGCAAACCACCCATGAACTTGAACAATCATTAGATGAAAGAAAGAAAGCATAGGTATCAAAGCCTCAAGCTTACAAAATTCTCTATATCTTGAAGTTCATTTACAAAATCTGAATCATATGTTTCCTTACAAACATGTCTAAACGGCAAAACAAAAAAGAAACAAAAAGAGACTGCTTCAACCTTTAACATTTGAGGATTCTCCGACATCGTCCTCTTTGATTTCTTCTGCACCCGCACCCCCGACATCATCAAACTTTTAGTTTTAAGATTCCTCCTCTTTGTCCTCTGGATCCAAAAGGAGCATGTGAAATTCCTGCATATCCTGGCACTTATGATCAAATAATTTATGTTTCACGAATCTCTCGGTAGCTAGGGATGAGCCGACGGTAATCTGGCATGAGAGACCCTCGACATGCTCCTTCTTCTTCTTGGCCAACCCAAGCTTCTAGTTAACGACCTCATGAGATGCAAAGGTTAACCTGAACACATAATCCCATAAGAACTCCCTCCTCCCGACTTGAGGCGTTAAGTATTACATAAGTGAAAAAATTCAACAATAAAATGATGAAATTGTCCATCAAAACATTTGATGTTATTAAGCATAGCTTGACAAACCACCACTTTGTAGCATTGTTTAGAGTGGCGACAAAAATGTAGCAATGTGTGTAGCCAAAGATAGAGGTCAATGTTAGCATCTTCAAAGCAGGGTTTGCAACCCCTTGTAATGATCTATTTGCGACAGCTTTGGCTTGGCTGGCAGAATCGTGTAGAATTAAGTTAAATGTCAATAATGGAATATAAGTATCATACTCTGAGAGTTTCTTGAGTGCAATCCCAATGGGGTGCATCCCTCGAAGTTCAATCACCTAGATCAAAGCTAGTGGCATTTACAACAGTGTTGCCAATATCATTAAGTACAATGCCTCTAAGATGGCATTAAGACATGGTGAATCCATCTCCTAAAGGTGGTTAAAGCGCTTATTGAAGCGACAAAATGCAACACCATGTTCAATAATTCACCCATTTTGCACATTTCAATACTAGTTAGTCATTGAGATATGCATTCCATTTCTAAACGTGTGGCCATCTATAAAATCAAATGCTGACAAAAAGGTCATAACAATAGCACGAGATTCCGACCAAATGCACCACTATAGTACTCTATCAATCTATTTGCAGGACATCATAAAGCATTTAAAATTAAACTATGGCATTCTCAATATAAAATGCAAATCTAAAAAAAAGCCAATTGGCTTAAGCTTCATTTGATAATGTTGTGATTCTAGAATAAACTTCATTTGATAATTTTGTGCTTCTATACTACTATCAAAAACAAACACAAAACAGTTTTGGGTAACATAGAACACAATCTCATACTCCTGCCGATGCCCCCTCTTCATAGCTTCGCAATAGCAGTTAACACGCAGGAGCACATACATCTTCACAATAACAATCAAAAACTTAGTCCAAAAGGCACAAAAAAACACACATCAGCAAATGAAGCCTTAATTCTTATTTTTTTGATCTATTGGTGCCATATCTTCGTCCAAACAATACCTTGCCCTTGTACTCACCAAGGATGAGCTTTTCTTGTGATCTTGTTGGCTTAAACACTTGTATATTCAAGGGATCTAGTAAATCACTAGAAATTTTGAGAACAACGCCATTATCTATAGCCTCATCATAAAGACACCTTCCTACATCAAATTTTCCATTTCTACAAAGCTTCTCTATCAACAAATCATATGTTGGTCCCATGCTCTCCCTACATTGACATTTCATCTTCTCAAACATTTCTAAAGCACAATTTACTTCTTCGATTCCACAAAGAAGGCCAATCAAACTATGGAAGAACCGAGCTTCAACCACCACTCCATTCCTAATCAACTGATCCAAAATTCTATTGCCTCTACAAATCCTCTTTGTCAAATAAAGGACCCTGATAACTAAATAATATGTGACCTGATCTGGGGAAGATATCACCTCCCCTTGCATCATCGAAGAAAAAATATCGCAAGCTTCCTTCACCCTTCGAGCTCTACTTAAACAAGACAACAAAATGTTGAAGCTAACAATGGTTGGGGTGACACCAGAGGATCTCATCTCCATCATCAAATCTGTTGCTTCTGAGACAAGACCAGATGGGTTGAGCTTAAGATTTCGATAGCAAATGCAGCGAAGAAGGTCATTGTATGATGCCAAACCAGGAACAATCCCACTTGATTTCATCTCCTTTAAAATCCTCTTGGCTTCCTTCACATTCCCATAAATGCACCATCCATGAAGGAGGCTCCGGTAAATGATCCCA
This sequence comes from Phalaenopsis aphrodite, assembly GCA_003013225.1. Classification (NCBI taxonomy): domain Eukaryota; kingdom Viridiplantae; phylum Streptophyta; class Magnoliopsida; order Asparagales; family Orchidaceae; genus Phalaenopsis; species Phalaenopsis aphrodite. The sequence goes on from NEWO01000145.1 coordinate 463,767, forward strand.
ATATTCTCCTCCTTTAACTTGTCCCTATGATTCCAAACAACACCTTCAGCCTTCTTTGCATATCCTTTGCTGCAAAGCACATGGACAATAGCTGTGATGAAAGAAAAGGTGCCGTCTATACATGGCGTCTGGTTCTCCACCATGTTCCTGAACAAGAGAATAGCCTCATCCGCCTTACCGGTCTTGACAAGTGTCTCAGCCACCATGACAAAGGTTTCAGCATCCATCCTGCATCCCAACTTCTGAAGCTCAGAAATGGCAATGCCCATGGCAGTCAGATCCTTCATCTCTGCAAATGCCCGGATAGCGCAATTGAAAACTACGTCCCCAAAGCCCTCATGACTCCTGCGAAGAAACCAAATGAAAAAACGCAGAAGTCTTCTGCTCCTGCTTCTGCCACTGCCAATACTAGTTGAGGCAGGAAGGATTTTGAAAGAATGGATGACCTGGGTGGCTAGGTCAGGGGAAATCCTAATGTTCATTTGTTCAAGACTGGCCTCCATGTCATCCAGACTGCCAATCCCAAGAGCTACGTTGTCAAGAAGAAGCTTCGTGGACTCAAGAGCAGCACAAGAAGAGGATTGCCTACTAAATTCGAGCCAACTTTCACGGAGGAGATGAGGACTCGAAAAAAATGCGCCTTTATCGATTGTCCGCAGGGGCATACAGAATGGAGGTTTCGCGTGTGATTTCAAAGAGAGGGAGAAAAAGAAAGGGGATAAAAGTCGAATCTTTTTTAGCAAAAACATTAATGTGCTGTCTGGAAAAGGATTTTTAAAGCAGAGTTTATACAAGATTTGATCTAAATCCCTCCAGACGGTCAGTTTGGAGAAAATAAAACTGCGGGTTTCATCAATCCGGATTTACTAAATCCTGCGAATGGGCGGATTTAGTAAATCCGGGAAGGGCGATCCGCGCGAAAAGGGAGATATGAATTTGCCTTCCTCCATGTGCCTCCATGGTTTCGGGTAGGAGCAGCGCGGAAGGACAAGAAAAATGGAAGTTTTGGGTCTCTGTACGCCGCGATCCCTCCGTCGCCTTCCCAGTTAGCTCTAATTGAGATTGTATCGCCAGGGATTCGTCATGAAGGCGAGGGTTTTGGATGTAACAGGGAGAAGGGACTTCGGCTAAACCGGAGAAGGGGAACGATGTAGGCAAGGCCGCGAGGGTTTAGGCAATCTTCGCTCTTCCGGCAAAGGGGCGCAGGGGAAATGGGATTGCGGCTTTAGTCTAGTTTAATTTAATTTAATTTTATTAATTTAATTAATTAATAATTGATTTTTTTATTAATATATTATCAATTTAATTACGACTATATAATATTTAATTATTTAATGATTAATTACTAAAAAATATATTTTTAAATCTCAAATTACTTAATAGTTAATCAATTTAAAATATATTATTAATTAATAAATTAATCATTGATTCATGTTAAATAATTGTTTTAAAAAGTGATTACATTAATAGTTTTTTGCTAATTAATTAGTTTGGTGAATAATTAATTATTAATTTGTATAATAAGAAATAAAATTTTAATTAAATAATTATTTGTTATAATAATAATAAAATAATCAAATTTTAATTATGATTTTTTATTATAACAAATTTTTAAATCCTCACATAAGTTGTCAAATATTTTCACAAGTTTCAACTGGATTTATTGGATCCATTGCCATACAGCCCCTGTGGAATTCTTCATGAATTCCGAAGAAGCTGCTCAACGTGTCACTCATAAGCATGGGATTGCATAAGTTCAAAAAGCAACTACAATTACATATATTAAAAATTATAACATGTGTATTAAAAGATGAAAGGGAGAACAGTTGGAAGACAACATAAACAAATATAAATGATGGTTAAATAATTAAGAATAGTGTTACTTGCACTCAAATCATTGCAAATCTCCATCCAAGATGTTTGACGTAGAACCCAAACAGTCGACATGAGCGATTATTACATGCGAAGAGCGCACGTTTTACGCGCGCTCTCCGATCACAGCCGCGCATCGCGGCTGTATGATAGTGAGACTCACTGTCATACAGGTGTGATGTGCGGCTGTGAACGGAGAGCGCACGCAGCTCTCCGCACGCAATAATTAGACCAGTCGACATAGCATTTATCCAAACAAATGAGGAAAAGTTTAACTTGTAAGCATGAGCAGAGGCCAAAATGGGAAGGGTTCTGAATGTGCCACGATGACTAGAAAAATCAATCAAGAGAATACTAATTGTGTAGTACTTCTCAAATCAAGCATGTTAAGCTTCTATAAATGGGTGGAATAAGCATTTGTATTATTTCCAGGAGGTTGAATACACAAAACCACCGCAAATAGGGACTGGCATATACAAAAGGTCTTCGGGTGATCGCCTACATAGATTTCCAAAACAAAACAAAAGGGATTAAATTCAAAAGCTTTAAAAAAGAGAGCATATTGTCACCTCCCAAAATAGCCCTTATGGGTGGTGGGCAGCCCAAAATTTAAATACTGTTTTTCGGCCATACACTTAGCCGATATGAGACTATTTGTCTGTGACATTCTCCTCCACCCAATCACATGACGCCCTTGTCACGGATCGGCTCCACCGAGAGTCTCACTGGACCATGGAGAGTCCACACACTTGGCAGACACTAATCTGCTCTGATACCACTTGTCACCTCCCAAAAGAGCCTCTTATGGGTGGTGGGCAGCCCAAGATTTAAATACTGTTTTTCGGCCCTACACCTAGCCGATGTGGGACTATTTGTATGTGACAATATGCAGTAGTTGCACTTGTCAACGTATAGACAGAAAAATCCAAAATAGCAATAGAATTGATGTGTGCTAAAAAATTCGCAGTGGTTCGCGGTGGTAGAGTAAATAAATTATCGTCTTAGCATTATATGAAAGTTCAGTACACAACAGATGAAACGGAAAAAAACTGTGATGGATCCATAAATTTTTACGTGGAAAACCCGTAAGAGAAAAACCATAGAGTCTGGCGCAGTTGCAGAAATCCACTATTGATTGATGATTACAGAAATCCATTGTCCCACAGACGGGAAATGGTAATTATATTTTTCAAGGTACAACTGACGGCGTCTGGTTGGTGGTGATTGATGACGATATGTGGAGGTTGACGACGATCGGCGGGGGTCGACGGTGGTCAATGAAGGTCAGCGGTGGTCGTCGGAGATCGACGACGGTCGATGACGGAGGTTGGCGGTGGTCGACGACGAAGGTCGGTGGTTGTCGACGACTATTGATGGTGATGCTGAGCTGCAGCTTCTCCTCAAAATCTTGTGCTCTCTTTAGACTTTTTTCCCCTTCATGAGAGGGATGAAGCTCTATTTATAGTGTTCTGGGTGTAATTAATGCAGAAATATGAGTCATTTTGATCAGACAGTTCAGAGAGCTTCCCTCGATCATACAACATTTAATGGACATTTGAGTGTCTTAATGATTTCAGAATTGAGTGATCTTGGGCTCATTGGATTTGTCTTGTCGAGCCGCTTGATTTGAGTATAAACTAGTCATATTTGACAGTCGTTCGACTTTCCAAATGTGTCCGAAAATCTTCTAAGGGTGGTTTAATTACTTGATAAGTGCTTGATTTGACACATATTGAATTAGTTTTTATATCCTTAGGTCCGTCTCATCGAGCTGGTCAGTTTGACTATAAGTTTGCTAAAATCGGAGCTCTAGATGACTTTTTATCAAGATTTGAACGTTTCTTGTTCAAAATATCATCTTGGGATCCGTGTCATTCTTCTAGATTCGTGCATGATGATGAAAATTTATTGTTTCCGTATCAGTTGCCCTCCTATTTTTTGACGAGAACATTTTTATCATTCGAAAATATCAAAATTAGAAACATTTAAGTGTTGTATATATATTATTTTATTAGTATCGATATAAGAATATTTTTTCTTCTTATATATTAAGAAGTTGAAGATAGTTCTGTTGGTAAGGTCTTCTGCTTCAAATCCTGCCTTAGACAAAATATAGAATTTTTATATTCAGAGAGTTAGGAAGCAGAAAAGTTGGGGAGCCCGAATTTTCATGCAATTCAAAAAAATTGATTTGATTTATTATTATTATAATAATTATTCTTATTATTATTTTCTTTTGGAAGATGAAAATGTTTTTTTTTAAGATGAAAAGTTATTTTCTTTTTTTTTCATGTCATTTAATGTTTTCACACCTTTTTTAGCCTACTTAATAATAAATATTTAATTTTTTACTGCTTTTTGAAGTCTATTTAATAACAAATATTTAATTTTTCACTTCTTTTTTAAGTCTATAATGATAATCATTAATGGTTAAATCTCTTTTGGAGCCTATAAATAGAGGTCTGATGGAGTGGGTAGAGTTAGAGTCTCCAGCTGATCCGTGATTTCCCAGAAGAAGAAAATTGTCCCGAGTAGCGGTGAAGAGTTGCAGGGCAGAGTTGCGGCGAAGAGTTGCGGCACATAGTTGCTGGGCAGCGTTGCGGCACAACGTTGCTGTGTACTGTCGCAGAAATGACAACAACTAGAGAACCCTGTTCTGCTAAGAACTAGAGAAAAAGTCATAAACCAGGGGATGTTGTATCAGTTTTGAGGGAGAGCAACTTGATCTTTTTTTGAAAGAAGTATTACTTCCTGAATGATATGGTGGTGAAATTGACAACTTCAACTGATCGAATGTATTCTCCTCCTCCCACGTATGTTGTTATTCATGTGGCAGCCTTGAGAGCAGGTTTAAGATTTCCGTTGGCACTTGAGGTTATTGATATTATGAAGGCGTTTGGGGTTTGCGTTGCCCAGTTGTCTTGTCGGGTGATGACAGTCATTATTGGGTTAATTGTTTTCTTCAAGAGTCGTGGGTCAACGTTAACACCCGCAATTTCGGCACGGATGTGCGGGCTCTTTAGCGTTACACATGATCGTGTGATGTTTAAGCATAAGATGTTGGATTTTAAGGAATCGATGAGATAATGGTCCGTGAATATCTTTTTTTGCACAAAATGATTTAGAGCTCCGCGAGAGGCGAGGAATGTTTCAACAAATGTCTGTCTCTCTTCAGACTACCGAGGAGTGAATATTGCAGATGCTGGAATTTCATGACTTGAAGGATCTGTTGTTCGAGACACAGTATATTTACGAATTTGTCAGTGAAGAAACATTATTCAAGGTTAAGCTTTATTTCCTCCCCGAACGCTCTATGGCTGTAGTATTAAAGAAATCTAAGAAGAGATCTTTTGAGCCAACCCTCGCAGAATCATTAAAGCGGCTCTCAATGAGCAGTGACTGTGAAGTTCTGCCTTAAAAATAAAAGAAGGTTGAAACATCATGGGAACCCTTGCCAAACCCTTCAACTATTCACGTTTCTGAGAATATTTTGTCTCATGAATGTACTGAGCTCTTGGAAGCCGAGAGTTTTGTAAGTTTCTTTCATCTTTTGCTACTATATAATTATTTTATCTTCTGACCCAAATTTCTTTTCTTCTAAGTAGATAATATGGTGGAAACCCAAAATGGGCTAGGACTGGCAATAAGAAACTGGAATTCCGAGTTTGTTAAGATCAAATATTTTTAAGGCAAGTACAACCGTCGGTATGAATTTGGGGTTGAAATAATTACATCTTTGGAATCACAGTTGACAGAGTGTAGGACATAACTTTCAACAATGGTAACTTCCCTCTCGTTGCACCTTCAGGATCTGGAGAAAACTCGGGAGGGGTTGGTTGAAGCACGAGTCAGCTTTCGTGAAAGTAATAAGAACGTGAAAGCCCTTTAGTCGACGATGTTAGCCCAAGAAGAGGAGATCTGACTTTTGAGGTCCGCAAAAGAAATTGATGTCTCATAAGTTAACCGTAAAGCGGTTGAGGACTTTAAGAACTCTCTTGAGTTTAAGACTATCATTCGAGACTATGTTCAAGAGGCTCGTGATTGGGTGCTTGATGTTGAGGTAAAGGAGCAGCAAAAGTGGTTCACCGAGGAAGGATTCATACGAGGTTTTCTGAAGGGGAGTCGAGCAGTGCAAACTGGTGAGGCTCATACCAACTTGAAATTCAAGCCCTCTATTGATTTCAAATCCTCAACCACTTGATTGAGTTGATTTGAACCAACATTTTGAAGCTCGGATTGAGTTCCTATAAAAATTGGTAATACAATAGGAAAACCCTTCGTGACGTAGGGTTTAATCCCTTTAGAATGCCATGCATGATTCACCGCATAATTCACCACATACACATTCACTCCACACACACTTATGCATGCACATTCACACATACACACACATCTACAATCACATCATATCCACACTCACACATGACACTACACCACTCATGAACCACTGACCCAATGAAAATATGTTGAGATTTTCATACATATTTTATATTATTTTTTATGATATTGCACTTTAAAAAAATGTATTTTTGATGTTTTGTTGCAGGAATGATGAATTAGGGTCATTGGAGCAAAAAGATGCAAAAAAGGAGCGAATTTAGAATGAAAAGTACCAAAATGTAGAAATTTAAACTAGGTCACCGACGACGCCCTCGACCCCGCCGACGACAAGTTTTTCCTGAGGCTACAGGACAAAATTCTTCAGAAGTCCTCCGACGGCGCCCTCGAGGCCACCGACTGCGAGCTCGGCGGTTATGCCTACTCAAGCTTTGGATAAGGCCAAATTTTGAAGGGATGCTTAGGCAACTCTTGGGAAAGCTCATCCATAACTTTAAAAGAATATTTTAGCCAAAAAATTAGAGATGTCCTGGATGTTAGAAAGATCTTGGAGGTTAGAAAGGTTTCATTAGTGTATAGAGAATTTACTAGAGTGTATACATTGTGAGGAATTCTTCGAGAGATTGTAAGAGTGGAGGGAAAGTGAGAGATTTCTTCCTCCTTGATGCTTCAAAGAAGAATTCTGTGTAAAGAAAGGAGGAGATTCAGACGAACTTCAAGAAGAGTTCTTGGGGAGAAATTAGAGATAAGTTATTTACTTGTTCTAGTTTGTATGACTTTGATTTTATATATGAATTTCGAGTTTTATCCAAATGAGATCTGAGTAGTTTTCTCTGTCTTTCTCCTTGTCTGGAGATTTGTGAAATGATGATTTGAATTGGTGAAGTCATAAAAATGTTTAAGAAATTGTGATGATCTTTTCGCTTCGATCTTAATTTACTTTCAATTTGACCAATTGATTTGTTAAAATATATTGAGTTTTACAACTAAAGTGAAGATTACATCCAAGATTCAGGGAGGTCAAAGCCCTTGGAAGTTGGGTGCAAATAAATAGGGAAATAATATTATCGTGCGTAGAATTGGAGATTTTAGAGTGACATATTAAAATCCCCAATTTGGTCATATTATTTGGGTGCTAAAGTGTAGATGTTAGCCCTCAGGTGAGGGGAACGTGGGAGCTCCGAAGTGAGAGTCGGTAGCCTCCCAACCTAGCCGCAGACTCAGTAAACAAGCGTAGGATTAGTCAACGTTCTTTATGCCTGGACCAAATGGTAAAGAATATGTTTGCTCCTATTTGGCACAACATAAATTGAATTAATTCACTTTATTCATTCACTACAATTTCTTGACAAGGAGAATGATACTTTCTTATATATTGAATATCACAATTAAACCCTCATTAGTATCATTAGTTATTTAATAGTTATTAAAATTATCTGTTTTATTTTAATTGCCTATTAGGGACAGATAAGCAAATTGAAATTCGTTGTTGTGATTAAAGTATTGATTTCTAAAATCTTAGTTTGTAATTCTAAACCACTTCCTGTGGGATCGATATCTAGGACACCATTAGAGCCCTATATTACTTGAACGACACGTATACTTGTGTTGACAAGTGTGACTTTACAATTATTGAATATTTATTACGTTCATATTTATCTTATATTTTAAGCATATAAAAAGTGACATGGTCAACCATTCTCCCACAAAAATTAACTTCAAACCTTCAAAATCCCCATGAGCCACAATTGAAAGCCCAAAAGCAATTTTAAACCAAATCCACCCAAATCCACCAAAATCTACCAAAATCTACCAAATTTAAAACCCACATGCAAAACCCAAATCCACCAAGCTCAAGTTTAAAATTCCACCATGACAATTTCAAAACTTCACTAAGCTCATCATGAGCAATTTCCACACCATCAAACCTAAACCCAAAATCCATCATGCAAGCCCAAACTAATACATCATGACCCATTTCAAAAGCAAACCAAACCAAGCCCAAATGCCAAATTAATTTAAGACAAAAGCTCACATGAGAACCCCATATCAAATTTAATTTAACCTATGGTGAAAAATTTTATGATTAAATTGGCTAATTATGAAACCCATGAAAATCTATTCAAGAGCAAGCCACACTGAAGTCAAGGAGCCATGCATGAGCTTCATGCAAGCCACCATAACACTTATGGCCAATGGAGGACCCACTTTCAAGACCACTTAAAAGCACTCATCCACTTCAACACTTCACTTAAAACCATGATTAAACCATAATCCCCATGATTGAGACCCATCAATCCAAACCCGAGCCAAGCCCCTTTCCACGGCTCAAACCAAAGTCAAACCCAAAAACACCTTTCCCCCATTCCTTTTCAATTCAATCCTTGGACACTTGTCACAACCCAATTAACTTCAACTCCTTCCACCTCTGACTTCCCACAATCAGATGGTGACCACCCAAGCTCCACCACCCCACCATGGTGATAGTTTTGGGTGAAATCGAGAGAGAGAGAGAGAGAGAGAGAGAGAGGGAGAGAGGGAGATCGATAGGAGACCTTTAGCATTTTCTTTTATAGAGCATCGAGGTAATGGTTCAATCACACAAATCAAGAAGGCAGCAGGAGAGGCGAGAAGAAGAAAAGAAAAGATCACAAATTCCTGAAGGCAATGATAAGGAAGGAAAGTAAGTAAATCAAGAATTTGAATTGGGAAGCAGTGAAAAAAAGAAAGAAAAATTACATGGTAATATAAATTTTTGGTTCTTACACGCGGTGTTCAGGAAATCGTTGCCCACTGTGTAATCATCCACTTCCTCAAAGCTCCATCATTGACTTTGCATCCAATGCCTTCTTATCCATTGGAAACTCTTCATGCAAAGCCCTTGTATGAATTGTTTCCATTCATTGACTCCTCCTCTGTACCTTTCTTGCTCTTCTCACGGAGAGACATGTCTAACAAATGACATTGAACAATTTTCTTCCATGTCAAAGAAAAATTCAGAAGAACTAAACAATTTGTTTCAAGTCGACTATAAATGGTGAGAAGATCTCGTTGTTGACGAGCGAGTCAACTGTTCTCTTAAATCGAGAACAATTTTCTAGATTTCCTATTGGAATAATGATTTGAGAGATCCTACGACGATCGGTTGCAAATCAGCCTCATACTCCCAGCCAGATCAGTCCAATCCAGGGAAAAAATTTGCCTACGTAAGATGCACGTAGCGATGCACGCGATACCCAATCAGAAAATGCCACGAATTTAACGGCGATCCCACTCCATTAAATAAATATATTAATTCGGAATAAAACCGCGTGCGACTCGTTACCCGGCCCGCGGTGTAACTCCTTTGTACCTCGATTTGTAACTTCAATATACCTCCTGCGGTCGGCCTGCTGTAACCCGATTGTAACCACAGTATACTAGCCATATACCTTCCGCAAATTTATCTTGGGTATACTCCGCGATACAGTTTCTTGTAACGCTCTTATAACCGGAGTAAACCTGACTGAAACATCCGAGGTACAGGGCTCTGTAACACGCTTGTAACCGTGATATACCACAGTTATACTCCTCGGTACAGAGCCATATAACGTGTTTGTAACTGTGATATAATGCAGATATACCTTCCGCAGTAAATAAAAATGTAACGCGAGGGTAAGTTTTTTGTAACCTGCTTGTAACCTTACCATTATACCGCGGGTGTAACCTGCCTGAAACATCCATATAACGCTGAACCACTGGTATATTCGTATTGTAACCTTTTAAGTAGAATTTGTAACCTTCTTATAACCTCAATAAATTGAGTTTTATAACCTCGGTATAAGGTAGAAACCTTCACAGTAACTCTCCATTTTTGAAAACAGGCAATCGCGTGTGCTAGGGTTTCCCGTCGTCGTCTTCCTTTCGTTTTTTTCCTTCGCAGAGAGTGTGGATTGCTTAGGCTAAGGATCGCTAAAAATGGAAGACGTAAACATCGAGTCCACGAAGACCACTTTGTTAGAGGTAAATGTCGCGGAGTTGGGAGAGCCTAAGAAACCCGAATGCGAGGAGGCACCTCAAAAGATCAAAGGCGGCCGTAAGGACAAGAATGAGTCAAAGAAGAAGAAAGATATTGAGTCTAGGTAATTTCTAGGGTTTCATTTCAAATCTGTAAAGCCTAGGTTTTCATTTTGAATCTTTAAAGCTTGATGGTTATGTTTTAGGTTTAATTTTGAAATTCATCATTTTATCATCATTTGATATTAACCCATTATGATGTATTATTGTAGGTTATTCAGTGCAAAATCAATGAACTGCAGGTGTCGTCCTTCTGAAGTACGAGAAGTCCTTGATAAGATTTGACCATCAATGGACGAGGAAACATAAACTAAATTGGAAGAACTAAATTTATCTCAGTTTTTTGAACTCCTGCTGCACCCTCAAGATCATATTCTGACAATGCACATAATAAATTGTTGGAATATTGATCGAATGACATTCCACCTCGGAGGGAAAGAGGTAAAATTTTATGCTGATGAGGTTGCACTCCTGATTGGCATGTCAAATAGAGGTTTTCCTGCATACTGGAGTAATGCCCCGCCTGCTAGGATGGATGCGAGACAAGTAAAGACCGCACTACTGAATTATTCAACAGGGGAGTCCTCAGATAACTTTTTACAATTATTAATAAAATTTTTAATGTCAAATTTACTTTTTCCCTCAAGTAACTTCAGAATGTCATAAGAGTTGTTATCTATTTGTGAGGATATTGAATCATTTACAGCTTATAATTGGTCAGCAACTGTATGTAATTTCCTGACCGAACAACTCAATATCTATGTCACAAAAATAAAGAAAGACCAGCCGTTGGGATACATTACTGGGTTTGTATTCCTTCTGACGGTTAATATTATTCACATAAGTTATGAAGATTAATTTTAATATAATTAACATCATTTATTAATTAAGTACAGTTAATTATCTTATCATGTTTAATGCAACTGTGGTTTTATGAGCATACCTCCTTAATCCTCCCAGCAGTGCCTGAGATTAGGCCAAGAACGTTGAGGTGGTCAGTTAACGTAAAGTGGAATTTGGTTAAGATACAACTAGCCTTTAAGAGGCTGACAATCACTGAGGTGAGTTAGTTATTTATTTATTTCATATACAGTCTTATTATAATTTGGTTATAAATTCATTGTGTTTTACTCTATTTATTGCATTGCAGGTTTATGATCATTTCATTGAAATAAAAGACAGCGAACATCAATTACTTGCCCCGGCTTGTGATGAAACATTCAACCCCAAAAAGCATTTCCCACAACAGGACACTCATTCCCGACCACCATCTCCCACATTCATTCTTATTTCTGATGTAGTTTCTTACCGCTGCGTTCCAGAGTCAACACATGGCCACACGTATACAGATACCAACCCTCCTATTATTGGTCTCCAAGAAATACATGCACTGCTTAGAGATCATCATAAATTGTTCAAAGACTTCAAAGACGAAGTTGACAATCGTCTTACAAATATAGAAAATACAATTACATAAATAAAAGCTGAAGTTGTTTGTTTACATAAAGTAATAAAAGAACTAGGTGAGGAATTATCATTGAAGCGGGTCATAGCGTCCCCACTAGGTAGCTTAATTCGAAGGATTAAAGTTAGAGAGGATAGAAGGAAACAACAACTCAGCTCCCCCTATATGGTATTTGAACGAAAAAAGAAAAGTAAACCATCTCAGGCAGCAACTGAGGAGATTGAAGATGTATGTACATTTCAAACTCATGATAAATTTAAATGCTTTTTAAATTAATATAATTACCATCATCTATTAATTAATAGGTTGGAGCTGTGAATAAGGGTGATGCAGGTCAATCACATCATTCGCCGTCTATTAAAGAAGAGGCTGAGGATGTCAATAAGGGGGAATTAACAACTTCAGAGCCTACTATAAATGATGATATTATTGTTGACCAACCAACTGCAGATAATAACAAGGAGATGGAATTGGAGGAGAAAGAGGAGGATCAGAAACATATTGAAACACATTATGTTGATGAAAATTATCCTGATAAGGTATACATTTTTTTGCTTTATTAATTTCTATAAAGAAAATAAATATTTAAACTATATAGTATCATTTCCTTATTTCATAGGTTTGTCCAGCACCACTAGTGGTTGATTTTCCTGTCAGAGAACAAATTCCGGATTATATGCGAGAAGAAATCGACCTTTGCTGTAGCAAATTCATCGACTTGTTAGTGTGCTATATTTTTAAATTGTTCTATATGTCATACTTTCACATAGAATTGACTCATCATTCATATGTTTGAAATGCAGAGGTAATTTAGTTATTAATATGGGACATGTGTCGTTACCCTGACGTTATTTGGATAAACTCCTCAAGAAGGGTTGGTTGGGAAACAAACATGTCGATTTTTTTGCAATGCTGATGGAGGATAAAAGATGTCAGTCACCACATTTATATAGATCTTACTTGTATGTCTCTCCATGCCACTGCGTAAGTTTTCACATACCTTTCACCTATAACGTATTTTAATACATCTTACACACCAACCTCGGTTCTTATGTGATATGTCTCTCCTTTTATGCAGCTGTATAAGGCTGGAAATGTTAAAGGATTTGTAGAGCACATAACAACCTCAACTGCACGAACACTGAGTTGATTTTACTTCCAATAATAAATAATCAACATTGGACATTATTAGTGGGGGCAATAAAGAAGCGTAGATGGAGATTTTACGACTCCTTACCAAATAGAATGTATATGAATATCACTGACGCCATTGTAAGTATTTGTATATACTACTGAGTGGTAGTGAAGTTGATTTAACAACTCATACTTAACTTCAAATAATTCTGTAGATTAAACATTTATGGAATGATGCTGGCCACACTTTCGATTTTGATATGAGAAAATGACCGGTACATATTACCAGGGGCATACCAGTACAAAGCAACAGTAATGATTGTGGAATATTTGTATGTAAATATATGAAAGTACTCGTGTAAAAGAATAAAGCTGATTGGAAAGAATACTTGGAATGGCAGAAGTCTATGCCAATATTTAGAGCTGAAATGAGATATGAGATATGCAAATTTGTTATAACAAGAACATGATCACAGGTTGATGTCTCTCACCATTTAACTCTTTAGATATCCAAAGAAATCATGTATACTAATTGCTTGATTTGTGTAGGTACATCAACAGAGTTTAAAGGATGCATGCTGCGGGAGTTCAAATTTATTGTGAGGGGAGTAGCAGGGCTGATAATACACAATGATAGATAGTTTTAGAAATCTCGTTGTTGATGGACCATCTTAGATTTCTTTTTCTGGCAATGTAATATACGATGTAAAATAGATTGTAAATTAGGCACTATGTTTGAATTTATCTGTGATAATGTACTACAAGACTTTATCATATGAATTTATCTGTGATAATGTAATATACGTAAATTTTATACTATGTTTGAATTTATCTGTGATGTATATACAAAAGTTTTAGATTAATTTTACGTAAATGGTTGCATCATATCTGTAAATGGCTGATAATGTAATATATGTAAAAGGCTGAATCATATCCGTAAATTTCTATGATAATGTAATATACGTAAATGGCTATGCAACTATCTGTTTTATGCTTAGTTTTAATCACTCAATCCGATAAACAAAACTATTAGTGAACCAAGGAATGTAATGCAACTATCTAAATTTTGTTGCAGTTTCTATTTTATGCTTAGCTTTTAACAAGAAAGCACTTGAGGAAGAATTACAATGCAACTATCTGAATTTTGAATTTTTGAACACACTCCAGAGCTTCTTGTTTCCCATTTACGAATTTTTAAACACGTTCCAGAGCTTTGCCAAATGGTAGTTGGAATAATGAATGAAACATTATGATGCTTATGAGAAATTGATCATCATGCTCAGCAAGGGATCATCATGCTATGAGAAATTGATGTAAGGTGGCATGCATTTTAACTCTTAAGAAGTGAAACACGTCTTTCCATGCAAATGTAAGGTGTCATGCATTTGAAAATTGAAGTTTAAGATTTAGATATGTGTAAATATATAGGAATTAAGTGGGATGTATGTAAATCTTTCTACACAGTTTTGCGCCACAACAACTCTGCACAATGTTCAAAACCAATTAGACATATAAACTAGTCATTAACAGCAGATTACCAAGCATAACTCAACATAGAACTAACTCATCATCATAGACAACACATAAGCTGAGTTTGTGGCCCACAGTAAGCAAACATCAAAACCAATCCATAAGTGTCTTTGCCAATAAATTTAAATATTAGATAAAAAAATTTACAGTTTTTTCTAAAGTGGCATTTACATACATGCCACTCAATTCGTATGAATTTACATATCTAACACACAAAAATTGCTTTTTATATTAATACAACCAAATCTTTCACAATGAGAAATTACATAGCTCAGTAAGTCTAGAGTTAATTTTATATGAATGAAACATTATGATGCTTATGAGAAATTGATCATCATGCTTAGCAAGAGAAAAATCAGCAAGTCAATGCTATGAGCTTCTTCAGACATCAGGAGATAGTTACTATATGAAAAATCTTTTAGGCAATCAGTTACCAAATATCTCCCTGAGAAATTGATAAAGAACACTAATATTTCTTGGTAAATCATTCAGGCAATCAATTACCAAATATCTTCAAAATAAAGAATTCTTATCACCCACTAATATCCACGAGATAAAAATTCTTCTACAACTATGATTTGTTTAAGTAAGAATTAATTTCTATGGCTATGATGCCCACATCTTTTACAAAAATTCACTCCATGGAGGCATTGTTGCAGCATCGATTGACTCCGTCATCATGGCAGTGAAGGATTCTCTATTCTGTGGGGCAAAGGAATTCTGCAATGGATAACAATGTATTAGATAAAACTTGGAACCACCCGAAATAACATATGAAATCGAACAAACACCATTTCATTCAATCATATGTTAGGAAATTAGGAAGTGAGCACATGGGTTGATGACACTGTGATGATTCTGGTTCTTCGGATATTGAAACATTTTTTTTGTTTTCCTGTATATACAATATATATGGCTGAAAATTAATCGTCTGTTGAAACATAAGAAAATGGTTATGGTTTTTGAATATACCTTTGGTTCTTTTATTTTTCTCCCAGAACTCTTTTAATCTCGCATTAAATATATCTTTTGGCTGCATTTTGGCAGGATCATTAAGACTTGATTCATTGTTGACAGACTTTTTATTTTTCTTTTGTTTGCTCCTACCTCTAGAACCTTTACCAACCAGTATGTCATCAATATCCAATGACAGTTTCTTCATTGACTCTCTCATGCGCTGCTCAGCTTCTGGATTGCCCTTTGCTTTTTGGGTGCACTGATAAGCTGCTTTCTACATGTGTGTTTGGAAAATTAGGTTGTCTTTAATATCATGCGAGGATTGTGACTGTTGCAGATGCATGTACCAAGAACTATTATACACATCTCTTTTTGCATTTTTAGACAATTTCAATAATAAATATTTAACAGGTATCTTCTTAATATGTAGAAAGTCTAGGACCCTAAGAGAGTGTGAACATAGCAGGCCCATCATTTTGAACTTCCTGTAGCTGCATTTTATATCCAAACACGAACTGTCGAAGTGAACAACCCAAGTAGTGTTGAACATGTGGTCATCCAAATTCTTAATAAAGAACTCATTCTCATTGTTTATAGATGCACGTAATTGAAGACTACAGGACCCGTGTATAAACTTTTCCTCAAACATTGTGTACAACTTCCCTGAGTAAAAAATGTAGCTGCCTGCCTCAGTATTGGGCTGCTCTTTGCAACAGGAGTAATCATAGATTTGTTACATTTGAAATCCTCATCCTTTTCATTTCGCCACCATGTTCTCATTACATTTTCGATGCCCAAGAAACAATATGTAATAGAACTAGTTGGTTTTGAGACACCATGACATATGTTATTTGTTGACTCGCTCCTCTGTGTCGATAAAAATCTCATTCCAAATACATCCATATCAAAAGTTGTAGACCACTTATGTCTAATCTTGTACATGTCATCTAACCAACTATTGTCCTGGAGATTACCTGTCTCAATCATCATCCTCCATGCATCATCAAATTCCTCTTTAGACTCACATTTGCTCAAACATTTATAAAAAAGATTACTGACAATCCTATTTCGCACGCCGCAATGAACCTTTGTAGGCAATTTCTTGTATATGTGTCACAAACATAATTTATGTCGTGTATTTGACAAAATTTCCGCTATTGCTCTAGCCATAGCTTGATCCTGATCAGTGTAGACTGTTATTGGATGATTATCACCCATAATACGAATGAAGGTTTTGACAAGCCATTTGAACGAGTCTGTCGTCTCCTTCGGCAAGAATCCAACTCCAAATAAAACATTCTGCCAATTGTGGTTAACACCAACAATAGGAGCACAACATATGTTATATTTATTTAACCTATAGCTCGTGTCAAATATAATCACATCTCTAAAGCAGTCGTAATCAAGCCTGGATGTCCCGTCGCTAAAAAAAAAACTCATTAGCCTGCCGTTCACATCAGTTTCAAAATCTCATTCAAATATGTTATCCTCAGCACGTCTCTCTGCAAATAACTGCAATAAAGCATTCACATCACCATTTTTAATTCTACATCTCCTCTCCCTCTGAATGAAATTGAAAGCATCTGTCTTTGTGCATTCCAGGTTCTCTATACCCCCAACTTCTTGGGCTAGGAAGTTAAACACGTCTTTTGGTCTAATCCCAGATTGTGTCATGGATCTAAGCACATCAACATTTACTTCACTTATATTTCTACTGGAACGCAACAAGTGCTTGTCACCTGGGTTCACTAGTGAGTGGTTATGCGATTCAACTAATTTTTTAACTATCCAATTGCCTTTCTCATCAACTCCGTATCGGATCATTGCAGGACAGCCTGTTCTTGTTTCTGCTCTTCTATATTTAACAGTTTCTGTAATCTTCAGCTCTTTCTTGAAACCTGCTTTTCCACATACATAGTCCTTCGTCTTGATATTTATGGAGTTATTCCAAAATGTAGCGTGATCCTTGCGAACACTGAATCTAATATGATGAGCGTAAGCACAACATACTTCATAAGCTTCTTCCTCATTGTGGACCAACGTTTCGAGTAATATGTTTCTTCTTTGCTCGGTACAACTAGCATCGCTCATACCAAACTGCAAGCAATAGAATAAAATATTAGACTCAATATAGAGTTAAAAAAACATTCCTAAACTTCATAATGATACCTCAAAATAAAAAATAAACAACTAACCTAAAATCATATACCTCTAAAAACTTGAGTGCAATGAATGATATATTAATTACTTCAATGTTTACTTCACTGTTTTTATTACACATAATACCGTGCAACTATGCAAACATGCCTCTGTTTCAGAAAATCTAGATCTAATTATAATAAAATATACATAAAACAGAAGAAACATAACACAACATACATACAAAAAATAGGTATATCCGAAATATAAGAAAACCATTATAGCAAAGAAGATAAAGGAAAACCCTAAACTAATTATTATAAGAATACATCTCCAAACATGCCTCCATTTTAAGTTCTACTTCTTCTATTCTGTCCGGATAACACACATCTTCTCCTTCTGCGTCATGCACTGCGTCGAAGCACTCTCTGTAGTCGGCAACATACTCCATCTTCAAGCTCAAGAGTGGAAGGTCGAAAAGCCCGAAGCTGCCGCTGCAGGAGGAAATGACCAGCGAACAATGAAACAGTAAAACTAGCTGCTTAAATACCATGCTTCGCGCTCACCAATTTAAATCATGTATAACGAAGTTACATTCAGGGTACAAGCGCGGTTGCAACTGAAGGGGCATAACCCTCCGTTACATGACAGTTACAACGGGGGTACAATCTCTAATCTATGCGGTTACAAGCACTGTTCCACTATACGAGCTTGATAGTCTATTATATGACGGCTATAATCGAGTTACAACGATAGTACAAAGCTACTTCCGCGGGTTTCCGCGTTATATGGAGGTATATAACGAGTTACAAAGCTATTTCTGCGATTTCAGACAGGTTACGCCCGAGGAAGGTACAGATAGGGTATATTACAGTTACAAACGCGTTACATAGCCATGTACCTCAGAAGGTATATCTTGGGTATTCACCGATTACAAGCGCGTTACATGACCCTGAACAGAGGAAGATATATCTAGGGTATACTCCGGTTACAAGCGCTGTACATTGCCCTCTACCGAGGAAGGTATATGACTAGTATACTACGGCTACAATCGGGTTACAGCAGACCGATCGCAGGAGGCATATTGAAGTTATAAATTGAGGTACAAAGGAGTTACGCCGCGGGCTGGGTAACAGGTCACACGCCGTTTATATCACACATCGCTGAGTGCTTCTTTGGTAGGCCGATTCCTTACTAGAGAGGTCCGACCCACCAAACATTTCAAAACATGCGTATAAAATCCCATTTTATGGGATTCACCCTCTCCCCTCTCCCCCCTTCCCTCTTCCCTCTTCCCTCTTCCCTCAATCATTTTTCTTGTTTTGCCTCGATTCTCAGTAAGAAAGCAATGGGAATTCGTCGTAGCAGGAGACACTAGCCGGGGTTGAGAAGCGCAGTCATGATGCAAAGCCATCTCCACCAACTCCAGCAGCAGCTAACCTCCCTACTCTCCGCCGCCCTTCCTCAACCCCCAAACGATTCGCTCTCCTCCCAATCCTCTCTAGAACCAGCGGTATCCGGGAGAGGGATCGACGACTCAGCCCGCATCGCTGCCCTTGACTCGCTTCGACTCGCCGTCTTATACCCACCTAACGCCCTTCTTCTCCCGCACTGCTCCCATTTCCTATCCCAGGGCCTCTCCCAGCTTCTATCAGACAAGTAAACGTTTCTCAGAGTCTCATGCAATCTTTTTTACTTTTTTGGCTGATGAGATTTTCTGCTAACGATGGCTTGTAGGTCATATGGAGTTTGTCAGGCAGCGTCGATGTCCTACGCATCTCTCTGCGCGGTATTGGCTTCTTCCGCTTTGTCATCCAATGGTCTTCCCAACCACGTCCATGTTCATGTGCAGGTTCTGGTGGATAGGTTTCTTGCTTGGGTTCTTCCGTTGCTTCAGGGCTTACCCGTTAGAAATGGTTCGGCTGAATTGGCAATGAGTAGTCTTCGGCAGTTCCTTAGCGCTGGGGATGCGGTGAGCATTGAAAGATATGTTCCATCCATTCTTAAAGCTTGTCAGGAGCTGCTTGAGGATGAGAGAACCTCTTTGAGTTTGTTAAACCAGCTTCTGAGTATTCTGACTTTGGTCTCTTTGAAATTTGCCCACTGTTTCCAGCCCCATTTTATTGATGTGGTGGACTTGCTTCTAGGCTGGGCTTTTATGCCCGACCTCTCTGATTCTACCAGATGCTTGCTTAGTGACAGTTTCTTGCAGTTTCAGAACCATTGGCTAAGTAATTTGCAGTTTTCTTTAGGCTTATTATCGAAGCTTGTGGGTGATGCGGAAGTTCTAATCCATGATGTTAGTGTTGAGACCGCGTCACAGCTTGGAAGGTTGCTTTCTTTTTTCTCTTGTTTCTCCTCAATTCTTCAGGCAACTGCTAATGGCGTTTTGGAGATGAATGTTCTTGGACAGATTAGTGAACCGCTTGAAAACCTGACTCCGCAGTTGCTGAGGTGCATATTGATGTTTGGAAGGAAGTTTGGATGGTCTAAATGGATGGGGTCTTGGAGATGTTTGATTATTTTGGCTGAAATACTGAATGAGAAGTTTTCCCAGTTTTATCCTATGGTCGTTGACTTATTTTTTCACAACTTGAGTGGAGTTCCTTCCTATCAGGTGGTTGGATTGCTGAAGACAAACTTGCAGTTGCTGTCTCTTCAAAAGCTGGGCCTCCTTTCTTCATCTGTGCAGATTCTGCTGCAATTTCACTCACCTCTGTCTCATCTGCGGTTGCACCCGAATCATTCTGTTGTTGCAAGCGCAGCTGCCACTTACCTTTACTTTCTCAAGCATGGTTGTGACAACATTGTTTCTCAGGCAGTCACCTCCTTGTTTGAGGAGCTGGAACTATTAAAAAGAAAACTCGCAGAACTTCAACAACCAGTGGTAGATTCTGGTGCAATTCAGCTGGATACTGGAACTGGTGACATTCACAAGACAAACTTAGGCCATGGGAGACAATATTCAGAGCTTGATTTACTTTCATTGATCAAATTTGATTTGAAGGTGATAATTTGTTCAATGTCGGTTGATGCTGCTGGAGGTGTTGAAAACCAGACGGTCACAGATGCTACCAGAAGTGAGAGGTCATCTAGAGTAACATCTTTTATTCTCAACAAGTTTGATCCTTTTCAATTTCCCATTGATGGTTTCTATGAGCTGCAAGCCATTGTTATCAGGACATTGCATGAATCTAGTGAAGTCCAATTCCGAGTCAAGTTTAATGAAACTGCAAAATCATTGAAGAAAGCTTCAATTAAATTGAGCGATAAAGATCAAACAAGCTTTGAGACCAACAATAAGCAGCATATTCTAACTTCTGAGTATTTCGGAAAATTCAGTGGAATTATAGAAAGAGCCCTTAATGTTTATTCACCTCTGATGGTTAAAATGGAGGCCCTTGGCTGGATCCAATCATTTAGCCGGATAATTTTAACTCTGAAAGAGGAAGATCAGCTGATGAGTTATTTTGATGAACCATATCAAAATGCCACTATTGGTACAAACTTACTCTTTTGTATTCTAGATGCAGCATTTACTAGGGAACTGAAGGTGAGATCTCATATTGCTCCTGTCTTGGAACTCCTCCTGCATGCTGGGCTTATTCATTCTAAACACTTTTCGGTTGTCTCAGAAGTTGTCCTCTCCAAACTTAGTGATCCAGACGTGACCATAAAAAATGCATTTTTGCGACTGATTTCTATTGCAGTACCTGTTTTTATTTACATGCATGGTATTACTGAGAGTGGTTATTACTGCAAGTTTAAGCCTTCCACTAAACCATATAGGCACTACTTGAACTGGAGGGAAGATCTTGTGCTAAAGCAGATGCCTCAGAAGCTTCATTCTCAGCAGTTTGTTTCTGTTTTGAGTTACATTTCACAAAGATGGAAAATGCCTCTGTCTTCTTGGATACAGCGGTTAGTCTTCAGCTGCCGTGGAAGGAATGATGGATTTTCTAATCAAGAAGAAGTAGTTGGAGACCTAGTTTCCAGTGATCTTTATAAAGATGTCAAGTCAGAAGGATCAATTCTTCAGAAGCTATGTCCAGTAAACAGTCTGGCTGCCATTTGGTGGGGCATAAATGAAGCTGCGAGGTATTGCATTAATCTTCGTCTTCGTACCAACCTTGGTGGCCCTACACAGACTTTTGCTGCACTGGAACGAATGCTTTTGGACATACCGAATATATTGCAGCTTGATTTTGAGCAGAGTGAAGGCCATTATTTGGGCTCAGCTAATTTTCACTTGCTACCAATGAGACTACTACTAGCTTTTGTTGAGGCCCTTAAGAAAAATGCATACAATGCTTATGAAGGTTCTGCTGTTTTACCGCATGTAACCCGACAAAGTTCCTTCTTTTTTCGAGCAAACAAAAAGGTTTGCGAGGAATGGTTTTCTCGAATCTGTGAGCCAATGTTGAATGCTGGTCAGGTGCTTAATTGTCACTACGCAACATTTTATTATTGCTCATTAAGACTGCAGGATCTTAAGAATCTGGAAGCATCTACATTCGGGGACAATACTCAGGAGATACCAGAAAATTTTCAGAGCCTGCGAGGCAGATTTGCAGGAGATATACTGAAGGTTCTGCAATATGCATCATTGGCTCTATGTAAGAGTCATGAGCCTGAGACTTTGGTTGGTCTGCAGAAATGGGTTGGGATGTCATTCCCTTCACTGTTTACAGATGATTATCATCTTAGCACTAGTATGAATGAAAATGATATGCATTTACTTTGGATGACGGGTCTCATCTATCAGGCACAGGGCCAGTATGAGAAGGCTGCTGCACACTTCTCTCACTTGCTACAATCTGAGGAAGCACTTAGTTCAATGGGTTCTGATGAAATCCAGTTCATCATCGCTCGTGTGATTGAGAGCTATACATCCCTATCTGATTGGAAGTCCCTAGAAAACTGGCTTTTAGAGCTGCAGGGACTCCGTTCTATGCATGCTGGCAAACCGTATGCAGGAGCTCTTACGGCTGCAGGAAATGAAATGAATGCAATCCATGCCTTAGCTCGATTTGATGCAGGCGATGTCCAAGCGGCATTGGGCTATCTTGACTTGACTCCTAAAAGCAGCTCTCAGCTTTCCCTTAATCCTAATATAGCATTAGAGAGGAGTGAACAAATGCTTTTACGGTCGATGCTTCAAATGGAAGGTGGCACAAATAAGGTGCATGACGACCTTGATAAGGCCAAGCTGATGCTAGATGAAGCCTTATCTTGTATTCCACTTGATGGAATAACTGAGGCAGCTGCCTTTGCTGTTCAGCTTCATTGTGTCATTGCATTGGAAGAAAGTAAGATGTCAAGTGGTCAACAACTACCATCATTATTGGGCTCATTATGTCGATTGCTGCATTCTCCAATCAGTAGAATGCATCAAGACAGCAGCTTGTGGATGAAGATTTTTCGGACGTATCGAACAATAATGCCTACTTCTTATGTTACAATGCTTCTCGGTCAAAGAATGCTTAGTTTGGCTCGGAAACAGAGCAACTTCATGTTGGCTGACCGTATGAACAAATACTTAAGAGAACATCCTTTGTATGAGCATAAGCATGCTGAGTTTCTTGATGTGAATCTACAGTATGAAGGAATCCTACTTAAGTATGCAGCAGGAAAGCCTGAGGAAGCTTTACTTGATCTTTGGTCATTTATACATGATGATTTTCGGTCGAATACTACGTTTGGCTTCATGAACATTTCCAATACGAAGGCCAGGGCATGCTTGAAACTTTCTTCTTGGATGAGCCAAGAGAATTCAAACATAAATTTGACAAGTGTTGTTTCTAAAATTCATGAACTCACTTTGTGTAAAGCAGACGGCATCTCAATTTGTAGCAAAGAGGTTTTATTGTCTGCCAATGGTAGTCAAACCTCTGACATGATGCGGAATACTGTTGTTGAGGAGATAATTGGTTCCACAGTAAAGCTATCCTGCAAACTTTGCCCAAAAATGGGAAAGGCATGGCTTTCTTATGCTGCTTGGTGTTTTAACCAAGCCACAAACTCTCTTTCTGGGACTGTCTCTTCTTATAAGTCATGCTCCTTATCTTCAATCCTCGGTGAAGCAACTTCACCAGTCATATTTCAGCTAAATAAAGATGAGAAGTCTAAGGTAAAATCTATTATTACAGATATTTATCATCGTAGAAGTCATTTGGCAGCCAGAAGTGACCAAGAAAGCAGACATTTTGACTCCTCTTATCCTGAACATCAAGTTTTTATTGATTCGTTGGTACATGAAACAACTTACTTAATGGAAGCTGCAGCTGGAGCGCCTGGCTTAGAATCATTTGATGGTGAATGTCCATCTGTTGTTCTATTCTCTGAATTGCAGGCACTTTTTTTTCGTGCATTTGCAGGTATGGAGAAGAGTGCCATGACAACTTATATTCAAGAATTAATTGATATTTGGTGGTCACTGAGACGGAGAAGAGTATTATTATTCGGTAATGCTGCTCATGGCTATTTTCAGTTCCTCTCACTTTCATCTTCTGCAGCAAAAGAAAGCTATTGTACTGACATTTATTCTGACTATGCCATCGCAAAAAGTAGGAGCTGCACCCTCCGAGCAATACTATATATTTTAGTAATTCTTTTTAATTATGGCGTTGAGTTAAAAGAAACTCTTAATCATGGCTTTGCAACAGTTTCTCCATTGCCATGGCGGGTGAGGATGTTCTTTTAGGATTATGTGATTTCATTTTCATTGTCAAAATTGTTGTAGGTCTCACTTTTATCAGTTCAACGCTTCTACGTAGGAAATTACACCCCAGTTGTTTGCTCGGTTAAGTTCGCATCCTCAACAAGTTGTCAGGAAACAGATTGAGGGTCTGTTAATGATCCTGGCCAAACTATCTCCTTGGTCTATAGTTTATCCTTTGTTGGTTGATATCAATGGTTTTGAAGGTCAGTTCTCCGAGGAGCTTCAGAACATACATGCTTATTTGGTAAATTTACCAAACATTTTAAAGTCTGTCAAGTTATTTTTTGTTATGCTTACAGTTTTTTATTTATCTTCTATCTGAATTGTATAGAGTTATTGTTGAATTCCTAATGTGTCTAGCATCTGATGCAGTTTAATTTGTACCCAAAGTTAATTCAAGATGTTAAGCTTGTCATTAATGAACTTGGTAGCATAACTATTTTATGGGAAGAACAGTGGCTGAGTACCCTACAAGATCTTCGTACAGGTAATTGGGATTTAACTGCATAACATAATTTACATTTTGTATGATTTCACACATTTTCTTTTTAGTTGCACTGCATCTTTTATAATGAGAGGGAGAGGGAGAGGGAGAGGGAGAGAGAGAGATTTTTTCTCTTGCGTGCCTGCATGTCTTTATGTGTGCGCACGTGTGCCAGAGGGAGGGATTCGGGGCCTAACTAGGGGAGACTTTTGGTGTAGAACTTTGAAAACCAGAGCGTGTGAATTATTAAATGCCCCGCTTATCCAAAAGTAACAATTCTTCCATATATATGATAATTATAATTATATTCAACCTATTATGTATTCATCATCTTTATAAGGTGACTCATGTAGACTAATTTGTTTTCCCTATAAAATGTGGCTTGCATTCCTTTCGTGCAGCATTACTAAATGCTCGTCTTTGAAACAGCTTGCAATAATTTTTTTTTGAGGACATTTGACTAGAACTTCTATGAAAAACAGATGTTGGAAGGCGTATCAACATGCTAAAAGAGGAAGCTGCACGAATTGCCAAAAATATGAGCCTTAGTCATGCTGAGAAGAATAAAATAAATGCAGCAAAATATTCAGCAATGATGGCTCCGATTGTTGTGGCCTTAGAACGACGTCTGGCATCTACTTCTCGTGAAGCAGAGACTGTTCATGAACAATGGTTTCAGAAAGAGTATGGTAAACAGCTAAAATCTACTATCTTATCCTTTAAAAACCCCCCGTCATCAGCATCAGCACTAAGTGATGTGTGGCGAGCTTTTGATGCAATTGCAGCTGCTTTAGCAATCCATCAGAGAAAATCACAATTCTATCTAAGCGAGATGGCTCCAAAGTTGGGATTGCTTACATCTTCTGATGTCCCAATGCCTGGTTTTGAGAGAGAAATTTCACTTCTTGAGGCCGGTGGAAGTACAGCTTCTGTGCAGGGGCTTGTTACAATTTCTTCCTTTAATGAAGAAGTAGAAGTTTTATCAACAAAAACAAGGCCCAAAAAGCTTGTTTTACTAGGATCAGATGGTCAGAAGTATACCTATCTTCTTAAAGGGCGAGAAGATTTACGCCTTGATGCTCGAATCATGCAACTATTACAGGCAATCAATGGTTTCCTTGCTTCATCTTCTGAAAATCTTGGTAAATCTCTAGGAGTACGTTGTTACTCTGTCACTCCAATCAATGGCCAAGCTGGACTTATCCAGTGGGTAGACAACATGACTAGCATTTATAGTGTTTACAAGTCCTGGCAAAACCATAACCAGGTGACTCAGTTTTCTGTAACTGGCGCAATCAATCCTAGTAATCCTGTTCCACCAGTTCCACGGCCCAGTGATATGTTCTATGGGAAAATCATACCCGCACTTAAGGAGAAGGGTATTCGAAGAGTGATCTCTAGAAGTGATTGGCCGCAAGAAGTTAAAAGAAAGGTACTCCTGGATCTTATGCAAGAAACCCCAAAACTACTTCTTTGGCAGGAAATGTGGTGTAGTAGTGAAGGATTCAAAGCTTTTCATTCGAAGACCAGGAGGTACTTTTACTTATCCGAGTGATATTTC
>NEWO01000145.1:490893-508169 GCA_003013225.1 Phalaenopsis aphrodite
CCTTCTCAGCAGGGATGATATGTGACTGATCTTTAGCGATATCCGACCTTAGATGAGGATGCAAGCGATATCAAATAGCAGAACTTTGACCAAACATACTATCATGAGAGAAATAAGGCTAGTGTAGTTCTATTTCAACCTTTTGTCATTGCTCATTGTGAGTGATTCAATTCCATACCTCATTCGGAGCTGGTTGAGTGAAATCTCTCTCAACTAACACACAAACCACAAAGGGTCTGGTGACAAAAAACGTAGGATTATCAACTTTAAGAGACTTACCGTAAGCAGTTGCTAAGGAGCAGAGAATTTTCAAGTTGAATAAATGTAATTTTAACCCCAAAAACTTTATCTAAACAGGAATGATAGAGGACTGCGCTTTTGGATCAAAATTAACAGTCCACTTTAGAATTTTCATAAAAGGGTTGTCAATTTTGATAGTTTTTCGAGAAAAAATGCGAGTGTACATCGTGAGATAACTGAATAAGTATATGTCGACCGTTAAGTAAACCAATATTTCAACTGTCCAACAACTGCATAGCATCAAAATCTTTCTGAATGATCTTAAGTTTTGGGTGACCATAAAGAAATTTCGCCACTAGAGCAAAACGCCAAGAAGACACGAGAGTATTGATTTCAACCTCTGTGAGAATAAGAGTAGACTTCCTATTTTTTTTACCAACTTTTTTAATGAAAGTGTGATCATCACCACCTTCAAAAGCCTCGTGGAAAGATTGTGGAACATCGCAGGGCTTGCCAATACGAAAATTAGGCTCTGAACCTCAAGGAGGAGCACGAGTAGGAATATGAAAGTCGCCGGTAAGTGCAGCGACATAGGAACGGATCGTCGATGTCATCTCCAAAGCACCTGGGCGAGCCGCTAGAAAAAGGCGAGCAGACTTCGGAGGAAATGTCTGTCAGTTAGGGTGACAGAGACGTCGTCGAGTACGACAGAAACAACGCTAGCCGTGACGACAAGAGGACGAGCGTCGTCTACTGCGGGTGAGACGTCGTCGAGTACGTGAGAAACAACCCAAGAGAGCCTCGTCGAAGGACGTCTGCGAGCGAGCGTCGTCGAGAAAGAGACTTCTTGCAGGTTCCACTCTGTAGAGGAGACGACGTTACAGCTTGCGGGTAGATGTCGAACGAGGAGAAAGGTTCTTTGAAGAACCCTAAACACCCAGCAAAATGAGCATAGATTACAGAGACAATTCCCATGCGAAGCTTCTTTTTCCCGTTCGATGATGTTCACGGACTGCTTATATATATATATATATATATACATTTAATTCCTATGTATTTACATATCTAATACCTAAACTTTATTTTTTAAATTTAAGACCACTCAAATCTTTCATATCTATTACACACTAAAAAATTCTCCATACTAGAGAATTCTTAAGCCTTAACTTAGTATAAATTTCAGCACGCATGGTAGAAATATAAGAGATTGACATATGTTTTGCGTGAAAAAATCTTGAAAAGAAAAGAGAAAAAAAACACGAGTCCTTACCCAGTCAAAATAATCTACTTGGAAATTGAAAATACAAAATTCCACTTTTCTGCTGAATTAGGGAAGATGAGATTATAAAAATAGCAATCACAACTTTATAGTAGCAGTTTGATTGTAATAATCATAATTGGGTTATAAAAACTATAAATATATAGCTGGCTACAAAATCTGTAGTTATTTGACTGTAACAATCATTTATGGTGGTCAATAATGGCTGATAGTCATTCATGCGCGCTTCTCATTAAGAGTTATGCTTTAGTTGTCAACTTACTCTTCTCTTCCCCTCCACCTTAGAATGAGAGTTTATTTATAGTTTTTGGAAGGGCATTCCAACAAATTTTGACAGAATTAGAAAATATTCCATCGGATGATTCACATTGATTCTCTTAATTACAGTTCATTTTTGCACTATTTAACTGTCTTAATGACTTCATAATTAAATAATCTTGAGCAAGTAGGATTCAAATATAACCAAGCCAAATTTTGAGATAATTTGGTCTTCCAATTAATACACCAAATTCTTCAACTACATTTCAAGTCAAAGCTTTGAAAACCCGTATGAACCAGAAGGTCGGACTGGTTCATTCGAGAACCATGCATGGTATCAGTTCGGGTGGGAGTAAGAACCGGATTTGCAGCGAACGGACATAGAACTGCTCGAACCGCTGGTTCAGTCGGAAACTCGAAAAATCATTCTTAGTTTCAGAGAATCTGTCGACTCCCTCGTCGGCGCACGATCGCCTCATTGTTCGTCGTCGACTTAAAATAGATTTTTGCGGTTCTTCTGAATTTTCTTTCTCCATGGGAAAAAGCTTATCGAGGTCATTTATGAGACCTCTCACCGTGAGAAGAAAAAGAAAGGTACGAAGGAGAAGCTAATAAATGGAAGCAATCCGTATGATGGCTCTGCATGGGGAGTTTCCAAAGAAAGACATTGCATACGAAGTCAAGGAGAGTAAAAATGGAGTTTCGAGGAAGAAAATGATTACATAGTGGGCAAAGTTTTTCTTGGCGCCATGTGGTAGATTCAACGATGGGATAAAGAGCAACCAACTATATCGGAGGATCTCATGCCAACATGGCGGATAGGAGCCTATAACAACCTTGAGGAAACTAAGTAATAAGGTGGTTAAGGTGCCAATAGATTTTAGGTTCTTATGATATTTAATTTTTATTCAATATAAAGTTTTTTCTCAAAAATTATTGTGGCGTGCGTGATTCTTCTATTTTATATTTAAATTTTTTGAAAATTAATTGTTATTAAATTTTAATAGAACATGCTAAATTTTATTGTGGTATTGGTTATTTAAATTTTGAGATTTTTATTTTATATCTCACAATCAAATTTTTTTAAATTACATGGTTTATATCATTTAAATAAATTTTAAATCGCTACTCTTTTAATATGGTTTTAGAGAACTATTTCAGTTTTAATTTAAAAAGCATGAGGGCTAATTTGACACTTTTATGGACTTTGGGATTAAATGACCTCATGTAAACACTCAGAAAACTATTTTTACACTTTACTCTTCATTTAATTGAGTAAATAATGAATTAATACTTAATTAGTAGCTATTAAGGTATTGATTGTAGTTTAATTAGTTTAGCATAATTCTAATTAATGATTAATTAACTTTGCAAATAACTAATTAATGAATATTAAAATATTAAATAGTAATTAAGGACTATTTTGATGTGGTAATTACAATTAATATAATGTTTTTCAAATGATTCTTTTATCATGCTTACATAATATTTTTCAGTGATTTTCATCAAATATTATTATTTAAATTATATCTAAGTTAATGGACATGAATATTGAAAGAAATTGTCAAACAGTTTCATAAGATTTAAGGTCTGTTTGGGCCAGCTGCGACTTATTAAAAAACAATTGTGAAACTACTGAATAATGATCCGATTCTCAAAAAGCTGCGACGATTATTACTAATATATATATTTTTTAAGTCATACCGCAATTATAAAGCTGCTACCGCACCTAACTAGGAGTGGTGAGAAAACACAAATTTCAGCGGTAGCTTTTTGAAAAAGCCGTCGAAACTCAGTTTATCCAATCCGAAAAACAGCGTTGCGGTGCCACACCGCTATCGCATCGCCACCCCAAACAGATCCTTAATCGGATTTAATAAATCTCATGTCAAACATTTTTTAGGATTTGACCATCTTAAGTTTTTTTAAATTCGGATCATGGTTTATTAAATCTTATTCGATTAAATCTCTGAAGTTGCCAAACATCCACTTCTTATCTTTTTGATTTGTGGTGTGAGGTGTAGCTTAAAACATAAAAACGTTTGAATGTTTCTTGAAGTTGATTTCCAACACTTGAACTTTCAGCCAATTGAACTTGGGTCTTATTTCGACTTTCTGATTTTACCCTTCAAATGCAGTTTCAAACTAATAATAATAAAAAATTGCTACGATTATGAATTCATTGCTATGCTGCTTCACTTTCGTTTGTAACCGAGTTTTCTTTTAAAGATAGCCAACGGTTAACTTTTATCTTTTTTTTTTAATTTTCCTATTAACAACAAATTGTGGGGTTCAAAGTTGGCTAACTTACTATTTGTTAATTTTATTGGTTGTCTGTTCATGAAAGCTAAAGTTTTGTTAATCATCAGATGTAATGAACGCTTTATTTCAGGTGCCTTGGAATTGTGTTGTGAATTCACTTTTCTTATGCATTCTTCCTTATGTTTATTGAAATGATTTTTTTTATCAGTTTTGCAACCCTTAAGTACATAATACAGTCATTAGTCCTTTTGGTAGAAAAGCAATTACAATGATAATAAATTTTATATAGACAACATATGTAATTTAGCTATTTCATTGAAGAAATCTTGACAAAATAGGTTGCAATAGTAATTTTTTAGTTTAAGTAAAATCGGCAGCAATGATAGCATCTAACAGTTATAGGTAATCGCAACACAAAATTCATTGAGAAGTCCCATAGATTCCAAGGTTTAGAAAAGAAGCATATACGCCAGAGTATTGTTTAATAATTCTGCTTTCAGTTTGTCGATTTGATCTTGTTATCCTCACGGGTGAGCAAGCACTCCACTAACTTTTTTAGTCCTGTTCCAAAGGTAAATTTCAAGCTGTTGAGGCTCATGTAGGAACCATTCAACTTGGAAAACTTAAAGTCAAGGATGTTTTGCTCGGGGTTCTCACTCTTTACTAGCAAATCATTGACATATGCCTCCATGATCCTCTTTTGTTTTTGAATACCTAATCAATCATGTTGAATGCCATCACTTTATATCAAAATAAATCTTCTCTAATGATGAAGGAAGTTTTCTCCCAATCGACTGGGTGTATTTTAATTTGATGGTGGCTTAAAAATACATCGTGGAAGCTCATTACAAGGAAACAAATTATCTTGTCAACCAATGCATCTATCTAAGGGAGTGGGTAGCCACCTTTTTGGCAAGTCGAGTTTTTGGTGAAGTTCACACATAACCTCCACTTGTCACTTAACTTGTATACCATGTTTATATTTGAAATTCAATTAGGGTATTGGCTTTTAGGAGTTCTTGAACTTCTTGTCTTGTGGTCCTAGTTAGGATGACATCAAGCTTTCTAATTTTTTATAAGATTGGCTTGATATATTTTTTTGCATTCAACTTGTGGCAAACAGTTTTGATGTCGATGTCCAAGAGAACACCTATAGCTTCTCCTGGAGACCTTGTACTAGTGTCCTTTGTGCTTTGGATTGATGCTTTGATTCATTGAGTTCTTGAAACTTTCTATCATGACTGAGGACAAGCTGAGGGTGTTTCACAAGTGATTCGAGGAAGATTGTTCGATTATGCTATTATATTCTTCGGCGTTTATGTGATTATTGGTGAGTTTGGGCAACATCATCAACATTTTTTGGCTGCTGCAGACAAAGGATGTACTTGGATGGTCTTTCTTGTAGAACTTGGGTAAGAAGTGCTTAGTAGACTATTGGCTCATGGTCTTTGACTTCTAGCATTTTCCTTTGAAATCTCATAATGAAGTCCTTTGAGTGTCTCATTCGGTTGTTGCCTCGTCTTCTGAATAGCCTATGAATTGTTAGGCGGCTTTGTGCTGTGGAGTTTGATTCGGAGCCCCACAACAGATGGCAGTAGCAGCAGGCAACACCAGGATTTCCAGATTGAGCACTTGGCGCTTTAACGCCAAGATTCGGGCCCTCTTGCACCTAGTTAGGACGCTTATGCGCCCAATTGTTGGCACTTTTGTGCTCACCTCTCGTGTTTGAGGCCTTTTATCTTCCCGAGCCTCTGGCGCTAATGCGCCCAATTTCCTCAACTCTTGGTTGGTCGACGATTCGATTTAAGGAGCCTATTTCAAGCGGCGAATGGAGCAATCCTATGTTCGTGAGTTTTTAGACAAGTTCCTGGTGAAGGAGAGAAGTGTCAGAGAGGAGAATTTCATGTGCATTTCTCTGGTCGGATCGAGAGGAAGGAATTGAAACGATGTTTGCAAGTTTCCTTCATTGTTGAGAGGAAATCTGAATGTGTTTTTTATAAAATTTTCTGGATTTGCAGTTGAATTTCTTAGTGGTGTGGCTTCGTGGTTTTTTTCTCATTCTTGAGTTTTTCAATGTTAAATCCTTGTGTGCTTTCCTGGTTTGTCTTTGTTGTGCTTCATTTCGTCTTTTATCCTAATTTTCTCAAATCTGTGAGATTCTATTCTATGACGTGGTTTAATTTCTAATTGAACCTAAGTCTCAATAAAGCTGAAGAGGCTGCTTATTTTTATTTCCCAACAAAAAAGTGGTATTAGAGTGGGGTTCGATTTGAGTGAGAGCAATGACCAGGGAAGTAAGGTTCATAGTAGAGAAGTTCAATGAGACGAATTTTGCATGCTGGAGGATGTAAGTGTAGGATTTGCTGTATCATAAAAAGTTGTATTTGCCACTAAAGAGAATTGCTAAGAAGTCCGAGTCTATGATTATGGAGGAATGAAAAATGTTTGATTGAACGACACTAGGTCTGATCCGGTTGTCACCTTCCTTGACCGTTGCATTCAACATTGTAAATGAGAAAACCATGGTGGATTTTAAAGCGACAATGACTAAGATGTACGAAAAATTTTCTGCTTTAATTTAGATTTTTTTGATGAAGAGGTTATTCAACATGAAGATGGTGGAAGTGAGTTCAATAGCAAAACATCTGAATAATTTCACCACTATAATGAGCTAGTTGTGTTATGCGGGGATCAAGTTTGATGATAAACTCAGAGCACTGGTAATATTATCTTCATTGCTGGATAGTTTGAATGGTTTGATCACAGCGGTGAGTATTCTTCAGTGACTACGAAGTTGAAAACGAGCCAAACACGAATAAATTAAGTTGAAAATGAATCAAACATGAGTTTCGTAATGAGCTGAACACGAATTGTTCGCGAATAATGAGCCGTTTTGACAGCTCTAAGTAAGGGCAAAATTGAATACATTTTTTACCTGATCAATGAAATGACTAATTTTATTGATTTGGCTGGAATTAGAGTGGATGTAGGTCTGTGTCATCGCTGGCTTGGCCATATGAGTGAGAAACGTATGAAATTTTTACTTTCTAAAAATAAAATTTAAAGTTTAAAATTAGTTTATCTAAATTTTTGCGAAGATTATATATATGACAAGCAGAAAAAGTTTCTTCCTTCAAAAGAGGGTCAGTGGTAAAGTCAGAAACTAGAGTTCGTGTATGCTGAAGTTTGGGGCCCTACTGCAGTTCAGTCTATTGGAAGTTCTCGCTATTTTGTCGCATTTATTGATGATCACAAGAGAAATTTATGTGTTTACTTCTTAAAGAAAAAATATGATGTATTTGAAATTTTTATAAAGTGAAAGACTATTGTAGAAAATAAAACAAACTTGAAGTTGAAGTGCCTTAGATCAAATAATAAGGTCGAGTATCGTGATTAGAAGTTCAGGAATTTCTATGCTATAAAGGCGGTCAGACATGAGTTCACTGTCCAAAAAACACCGCAACATAATGGTGTGACCGAGCACATGAACAAAACAATCACGGAGCGTGCTAGGAGCATGAGTTGTGTGTAGGTTTGCCAAAATAGTTTTGGGTTGAAGCAGTAAATGCTGCCGTTTATCTGATTAACCTTGGTTTAAGCATGGAGTGACATAAAGGTAAATCTTTCTCATTTAAGAGTATTTCAGTGTTCTGCATATGTGTTTATTGATGCAGGTTCCAAGAGCAAGCTTGACTCAAAATCTGTCAAGTACACCTTCATTGGATATGACTATGATGAGTATGGTTACAAGTTCTAAGATTATCATAATCAGAAATTCATCAGGAGCAGGGATGTCATTTTTAGTGGCAGAGTGTACAAGGACAGGATCAAAACTCAGGACGGTCTGTTGGTTTCTTTCGAAGAGTCCAAGTTTGTTGAGATAGAAGAAATCGATGATCAGTATGGTGAAGAAAGAAATAGTGCTCAACCAGAAGTACTGTAAGTTCCCCAGTTACCTGCTGCTGAAGTCAGGAGATCCAATAAAGTGATATGACCCTTACACATGCATTCTCTTTCGTTACACTATTTTATTATTAAAAGATAGTAGTGAAGTAGAGTGCTTTGAGGAGGCTACTCAAGCTGAAGATTTAAATGAGTGGGAGCGTGCCATGGATGAAGAAATACGATACTTAGTGTCAAATCAGACTTGAGATTTGATGGTATTACCGGTTGCCAAAGGGGCCTTCCCCACCAGTTGGTTTTCCGGGTTGAATGAGGGTTGGGTTGTTGGCTGCGGTTCTAGGTTAGGGTTTGTTTTAAGGGTTTTCTATTGGAGGGAGGGGTTGCTTTTTCCGCGGTTTTTTTCTTCGTTGTTGAGGTTGCCACTTTTCGGGTTGTAGTAAGTCTAATAGAAGAGGAAGATCTATATGTGGAGTAGATGAATGTAAAAAACAACTTTTTTACATGGAAATCTGGAGGAACTGTACATGGTGTAACCACAGAGTTACAATGTTTTAGGCAGAGAACTTCTGGTCTGCAGATTAAAGAATAGCTTATATGGGTTGAAGCAAGTCCCAAGACAGTGTTATAAGAGGTTTAATTGGTTTATGTTAGAAAATGGGTGCTTGAAGTGTCAAACAGACTACTCATTTTCATCAAATATTTCAGTAATTGTTATATTTTGTTTTTTTTTATGTGGATGACTTGTTTTTTGCAGGAGGAAAATCAGAGACTTGAAGGAACAATTATCAAGTGAGTTTAAGATGAAGTATTTAGGTCAAACTAGAAAAATCCTTGGGATAAGAATCAGCAGGGACAAGAGTGCAGGAACACAGAAGTTGTCTCAGACAGAGTTTGCCGAAAGATCCTATAGAGGTTCAATATGAGTGAGACGAAACCAGTTATCTCTCTTAGATAATCACTTCAAACTACCTGAGTTATCGCCTAACCTTAAAGCAGAACAAACATAGATGGAGAGAACTCTGTATGCTTCAGCAGTTTGAAGTTTGATGTGTGATTTATACTAGACCAGGCAATGAGATTGGTCAACAGGTACATGGGCAATCCAGACAGACATCATTGTTAGGTGGTAAAGTGGATTCTCAGGTATTGGAGGGGAACAATCAACATGTTACTTTGCTATGGAAGCGTAGGGAACAATCTACAAGGATTTCTAGATTTAGATTTTGCATGAGATGTGGATAATAGAAAAGTAAAAGGTCTATCTTCACTTTGATGAACACAACAGTGATTTGAGTTTCTAGGTTGCGGAAGTTTGTTTCACTTTTAAATACGTAAGCCGAATAAATTACTATCACTGAGGCTAGGAAGGATATGATTTGGCTACAAAGTTTTAGGGTAGAATTGAGCAAGGAGCAAGGGATTGGAAAGTTTCACAATGACAGTATGAGTGCGATTTATTTTGCTAAGAATGCTGTTTTTCATGTCAGAACAAGACATTCAGCTAAGGTATGCTTTATTTCTCTCTATCATAGAAGATAGATTCAGTTAACCGTGTTTGAAGACTACACTCAGATTTTCTCTAAAAAATATCTTTACATTGTTGGTAAACCTATGAAGTTACTCAAGTGGTCTTCTGATTTCGACCCAAATCATGAAGTTCCCCTTTTCTGGTTTTGTTTTGTTTTTCTTGTTTTCAGTTTGCTTTTTTTTCTTCTTTGGTTTTTTTCTTTTTTTGGGGCCTTCTTTGGGGTTCTTTTGAACTTGTTTTTGTTTCTTTTCACTTTACTCGGCCTTTGGTTGGCCGGATTCTTTTTGGAAAGGGTTTTTGTTTTCTTTGTTTTTCTTGGGTTTTGCTTGGGCCCACCCCTTATTGTTTTTTGCCAAAAATTGTTCTTGGGGCCCAACCCTTCTTTTTTTCCCTCTTTTAAGTTTTTTGTTCTTTTCTTTGTTAATTGCCTCAGTTTTCTTCCAATTTTGAATTTTAGGTTTCAGTTGATTAGGGTTGGTTTTACCCCCCTTGTTTTGGCCTTTTTGTTTTCCCTTGGGAGGGTTCTTCCTGGCCTTGGGTTTTTTTTTGCCTTTGGGGACCCCCCCATGACACTACTGCTACTGTTACTGCGAGTGATGTGATGCTGATACTTTCAAACCTCATAGAAAACAATACTAATGGACTATTACCTACAAATGATAGTGTTCAGACTGATAATCAGGAGAGCTTCTTAGTTCCCTTTTTTCGGGAGTTTTTGGTTTTGGGGGCACTTTTTCTTTCCCTTTTCTTGGACCTTTTTTTGGTTATTCGGTTTGTTATTCTTTTTGTTTCGTTTTTCCCCCCTCCTTCGGCTTGTTTTTTGGGTTGGGGATTGCCGGTTTTTTTCCGGGGGGAGCAGGAAAATTGAGGGTGACTTCCGGTTGGGGACCTTTTTGGTTGTTCCTTTGTTTCTTATTACCATTGCCATTCTTTTTTCCGGTTTTTTGGTTTGTTCTTCCCTTGGACTTGGGGGCGGGGGCAGGCCCAATTTTGTTCGTTTTTTGGCCCCTTGTTCTTTTTTTTTTGGGCCTTTTTGGCTTTTTTTTTTTGTTTTTTATTTTTTTTTTTTGTTTTTTTCTAGTTTTGGAACCATTTGTGGTTTTTGTGTGGGCTGGGCCCTCCCACATATTGTATTTGTATCTTTCTTTCCATTTAATATATTAACCTTTTTGGGCTTTCATGAAAAAATAGATAATTGTTCTTGAAGAAGATATACATAGCTCAGAATTCTGCGGATATATTGACTAAGGTTGTGACAATTGAGAAACTGAAGTTATGCTTGACTTCAGTTGAATTTCATGAAACTTGAGACCGGGGGTGAGCCACACCACGATATGTGACTATAACAATGACACAAATGGAGATGGGGATGCAGTAAGGAGGATATGTGCTGGGTGCAATCAGTCTCAAAGTGAGAGATTTTTATGGCGTGGAACCTGATTTGGAGCACAACAATAGTAGGCAAACTGGGATTGCTAGACAGAGCGACAGAGTGCTCGACACTTTAACACCATGTTTTGGGCGCTCTTGCGCCCAACCTGGGGCATCCTGCGCTTAGATTAGGCGCTTATGCACCCACCTCTCGAGTTCGAGCCCTTTTTTCTCCCCAAGCCGCTTACGCTAAGGTGCCCAATTTCGAGCGCCTATGTGCCCGATGCGATTGGTCGACGAGTTGATTTAATGAGCTTATTTCGAGCGGCGAATGAAGAAGTTTCTGTGTGTGAGTTCTTCGATAAGTTCCTGATGAAGGAAAGAAGTATCCGAGGAGAATTTCGTGTGCGTTTCTCTTGTTGGATTGAGAGGAAGGAATTAGAGCGAGGTTATGCAAATTTCCTTGATTGTTGAGAGGAAATCTTAGTGTGTTCTCTATAAAACTTTCTTGATTCATAGTGGAATTTTTCGGTAGTGGGGCTCCTTGTTTTTTCCTATTCTCGGGTTTTTTCACTTTAAATTCTTTTTTGTTTTTCTAGATTGTCTTTATTGTGCTTTAGTTCCTTTTCTTTGTTTCGGTTTTTTTGAATTTGTGCGATCTTATTCCATAGTGTGGTTTAGTTTCTAATAACTTTAACCCCAGTAAAGTTTAAGGGGATTGATTATTTCTATTTCCAATCACTTTGGGCATTAGCAAGCTTAGTGACGGGCATTCAATTGAACTCAACAAAGGAAGTGATCATCCCCAAGTGAGGCCCGAAAACTACCCGAGGGCGGTCTCCTTAAAATGGTAAAGAATAAGCAACACTTCAAAGCTTCAATAATTTTCAGTGACAAGGTGGCTGTTCAAAGTAATCTATGCGGTCAACTGGGCTATCGTACCATTGTACGATTATATGAGAGATATTTTGAATTGTAAAGGGGTTTTACTTCAGCGATCTACTTACTATTTGCATTTATCTGTTGCATTCTTAGTCTTTTGATTCTTTTGGGTGGTGGGGTAAAATTCTGACGACTTCTGGGTAATAGTTGTCATCTGCAATTGATGTGGAAGTTAACATCCTCGCACACCCTATCGTTTTCTCCAGATTATCAAGTCTAAGAGACTTTGGGCACCTACACCCTTGGAATGACTCTAGGATCTCGCTTTAGAGCCCCTTGAATTACCTTCGTGATACTTTCCTTCATTTCCAGTGGAGTTCACATTTAGAGCTTCGTTCTATTTAGACCCCATGGTTTAATAAATAAGAAAAAAATTGTCCTTGTTCATCTCCCCATTCTTATGTATCATGGTGAAAATTGAGGGGATTCACCATTTTTAGCCTTTTTTTAATTTTTGTTATTTTTTATTTTGTCATCATCATCAGCATCATCATCTGTACATGTTTTTTCATATTGAAGCTGCACTGAATTTGTTCATCAGATCTGCTCCATTTAGGAAAATGTTTTCCTTATACAGTTAACTTTATTGAAACAGTATACATGCTATTTGGTTCTTTTGTGAAGCTTGAAGGCAGGCTTAATAGCTATTATGATTTGAATTTTTTATTATGAGGGACAAATTATAGAGTTAGATCGAAGTACAATTTATGACCAATTTCCTTGCATATATTTGATGATTGGTTATTGTTGTAACAATTTCTTTGCAAATATTTGATGATTGGTTATTGCATTGAATTATACTTGTAAGGTAAATTTCTTTTGCAGGTTTTCTGGCACTGTAGCAGTTATGAGCATTGTTGGCCATGTTCTTGGCCTTGGGGATCGTCATCTTGATAACATTCTCATGGATTTCATCACTGGTGAAGTTGTGCATATTGATTACAATGTATGTTTTGATAAAGGGAGGAGGTTGAAGATTCCTGAAATTGTGCCTTTTCGTCTTACTCAGACGATTGAGGCTGCACTCGGATTAACGGGAACTGAAGGCACTTTCAGAGCCAATTGTGAAACAATTATAAAAGTGCTCCGTGAGAACAAAGACATCATCTTAATGTTATTGGAGTTATTTGTATGGGATCCGTTGTTGGAGTGGACAAGAGAAGATAAGCTTGATGAAGCTGTGATTGGCGGTGAAGAAAAGAAAGGCATGGAGCTGGCTGTTAGTCTTAGCCTTTTTGCCTCTAGATATCAGGAGAATCGTGTACCTTTGCAGGTAATCTCATTTTCCAGGATTTAGTTTTTTTTTGACGGTTTGGGAAGTTTTAGACTGATTAAATGGTTCCGGAGGAGAAAAGGCTCAAACCCCAAAAATAACTTTTATTAATATGAAAAGAGGGTTACAACACATCCAAACTGGAAATAACATCACTAAAACACAAATGACATAAACGGACACCTCGAGAGTGTATCCCAAGCGCGGTGGAGGTTGGTTGGAAGGTGGGGTAGCGAGCTGGGAAGGTGGGACAGCAACTGGGAGCAACGAGACAACGGTTGGGATGGCTGACTGTTAGGAAAAGTGGAGGGGAAAGAGCAGAACAATGAGGGAATAGGGTCGGGAAGGTGTGGCAGGGTGTTTGGATGTGGAAGGGAGGCTGGCGGCTAG
The DNA here is from genome assembly GCA_003013225.1 of Phalaenopsis aphrodite. Taxonomy (NCBI): domain Eukaryota; kingdom Viridiplantae; phylum Streptophyta; class Magnoliopsida; order Asparagales; family Orchidaceae; genus Phalaenopsis; species Phalaenopsis aphrodite. The sequence continues at coordinate 504,340 of NEWO01000145.1, forward strand.
GAAGTATGGAGGGGAAAGAGTTGAAGAGGAAGTTGCTGCAGCGAAACAGAGGCAGCTATGTAGGGGGAAGCAGTTGGGGATGGTCAGCGGCTAAGGGGAGTAGAGGAGACGAAGTAGGGAAGATAAAAGGGAGATGCAATCACCACCTCGGAGTATGATACAATCCGAGCACCACCACCTCCTCGGATACAACCCACAAAAGGAAAAAGGACTCTACACAGGAATCTGAAATCAACATACAACAAAAAACTAACCCTACAATCAAAGAACAACTACTTATAGATTCTTACATGAAGAAGAAAATGAAAGAGCTAAAGAAGGAAGCTCTCACACAAAAGAAAAGGGGTGAGGATGAAAGAATGAGCCATTAAAATACTTCCATATGAAAAAGACTAAGAAGCGGAGGGAGGAGAAGGGCGCGGGAGGCCACTCGCCCCGCCAGAGCTCTCGCCCGGGACACTCGGCTCGGGATACCCTTGGGCTGGTCCTCAACTAGATGGGTCAAACCGATACCTTGCTCCTGCCTTCGCCCTAGCATCCGCACTCGCTTCTATGAAGGAACTCTCACACCGACGTCTACGCAGAAAAGCCCCTCGTTAGTCTCCTGGGATTGGGGGAGCTTCGACCTCATTCGATGAAGCTTCTGTTGATACATGGATGGTGAGGGAGCTGCTGCAATCTTTCGGGATGGATGGGTCATCGACTGTAATCCTAGTAGGTCTATCTAATAGGCGTTGTTGTTCCAAAGCACATTCTGGAAGAACAAGTAGTCATCCTCTTTTGACACATTTTGAGCGGAAGCTGCATATAAAGGAGAGTTCTTGCAATGCAACTCTCGAGCTCTTATATTTGAAATCTTCTCTTTCCACTTCTCGTTCCCAGCGTGTGGTGGTCGAATAACAAGATTGTGATGAGAACTCAATTCGGGGATGGAATCTGTGGCAGGCTGTGTCACTCTCACTAGCAACCACTCAGGAGACATCTTCAGTGATAGGACTTGGATCCCATTGAAGAATTTTCATACCCTCAAGCACCTAAGGCACTTTTCAATGCTGACGGTCATCCCTCTTGTTTGCATATCTAATCCCTCTTGTCTGGATATCTACTGATGGGCATCTCACTAAGTTGAATTTAACATCTAAAATACTCCTCGTAGTATTTCAGGCATGACACGAAATGAATCATCTTCAAATATGCTGGACCTCCCCTCGTAGGGATAACTCAAGGAGAGGCCTATCCATTTGAAAAGTTGTATTTCTCTTATTCGTGGTGGCCCTGTATCTGATGTCGGCTCCTCAAGCTCGTGATCCTTTTGGACCACCTAGGTCAGTTCTGTTGTAGCTCCTCTCAATGCCTGTGAAACGATAACTTTAGGTACCACGGTTTCATACTCTGCTTGATCGCTCATTACATTGAGGTCGCTATCTTCCAGAACGATTACTATGTAGTTGTAATCTCTATCTCGGGGTCCACTGGAACCAGTGGCGTCTCTTCGCTAGCTGCAAGTGGAGAATCTTCCCGAAAGTCTTCATTTTCTCCAGAACCAACCGTGTCATTGCCCAATTTTTTAATAACACCCTGCTCAGTGGAACATATCTCTCCATTGGTGGTGCATTCTTATTCTACATGCCCAAATCTGTGGCACTTACAACACTGCTTGCTGTGACGGATTTAGGGATGCAGCGTGGTCTTCCATGTTCTCCAATCTGAATCAGTTTGTCCTCTAATGGGGTCATCTTGGATGTTCCTTTGAGTGCACTATGGCTATAAGATCTTGAGCTTGACCCCTGCCTCTAAGATGTGGGAATTGCTCGGTGGTGTGGTCCCTCAAGTTTTGAAGATAGAGTTTGAAGTTTCTGTCTGTTTTAAGCTGGTATGAACTAGTACTGTGTCTCTCGCTTGATCCTCAGATTCTCTCATTCTCCCCTTAGGCTCTTCCAATCACGATTGAGGATAACTTCATTGAATTTTATCCTCAATGTCTGTAATCCATCTCCAAAGTTGGCAGATCTCTCGCCGTATCTTCTCCCGGGAAGGATCAGACATGTATCTCATTAGTGACATGACTAAGGTTTGAGTTGGGAGGTGAGAGAGGTTTAAAAATTTAACTTAGGGTTTCTGATTTTGAAAATCAGCAAGAGGAATTGAGGATTAGGTCAAAGTTTTTTGCTATGGTTGGGGATAAGAAAGAACAAAATTTCTTGTGCTTGGGTGGGGGCGTATTCTAGGAAGCTTTAGGATGAGAGTAGGGTTGGACTTGCTCCGATACCAAATGATACTGGAGGAGAAAAGACCTAAACCACAAAAGCAACTTTTATTAGTAAAAGAGGGTTACAACACACGCGAATTGGAAATAGCATCACCAAAACACAAACGGACACCTCAAGAGTGTATCCCAAGGGCAATGGAGGCTGGTTGGAAGGTGGGACAACAACTGGGAGCAATGGGATAACAATTGGGTCGGCTGGCTGTTAGGAAAATTGAAGGGGAAAGAATGGGACAGCGAGGGGATAGGTTCAAAAAGGTGCGACAGGTGGTTGGATGTGGCAGGGAAGCTGATGGCTACGAAGTATGGAGGGGAAAGAGCTGGACAACAAGTTGTTGCAGTGGAAACGGGGTTGATAGTGCAGGGGGGAAGCAGTTGGGGATGGCCTATGGCTAAGGGAAGTAGAGGAGACGAATTAGGGAAGATAAAAGGGGAGGTACAATCACAACTTAGGATACAGTCAGAGCACCACCACCTCATCGGATACAACCGGAGTACCACTACCTCCTCAGATACAACCCACAATAGGAAAGAAAGACTCCACACAGGAATCTAAAATCAAAATACAACAAAAAACTAATCCTACAATCAGAAAACAACAACTTATAGATTCTTACATGAAGAAGAAAAGGATGGAACTAAAGAAGAAAGCTCCCACACAAAAGGAAAGGCCGGGGAGGCAGAAAATAACCATTAAAATACTTCCATATGAGGAAGAGGTAGAAACAGATGGAGGAGAAGGTCACAGTAGGTCGCTTGCCTTGCCAAAGCTCTTGCTTGGGCCGCTCTGCTCGGGTTTCCCTTGGGCTGTTCCTCAACTAGACGGCTTGGATTGGTCCCTTGGTTCTGCCTGCTCCCTAACATCCGCACCTGCATTCGTGCTGGAAATCTCGCACTTGCATCTTCGCAGGAAGCCCCGTGTCATGAAAGCTGATGTCCTCTCTAGATGACTTGGTTGTTTTAGCACAACTTTAGTATTACTATTGTTTGCAAGGGTGGTTTGACCTTAGGACAAAGGTCTAACTATGTGACTTCAATCTAGAGTTCTAAGTGGTGTTTACAAATCAACAAATGGTAAAAGGGGGTTTGTAAGATAATAAGGAGGGGAAAATTGAAAACAAAATTGGATTTTGAGGCAAATGGGGGCGACAATAGTCTTCTTGAAAAGAAATTGAAGGAAAACGACCGACAAAGATGTTAGAGGTTACGAATATCGAGGAGGATCCAACACCTATTTGCAAAAGAAAGGATGATAAAACACTCAATAGAGAAAAAACCATAGAAAATAATTTCAATTCTGTAAAAGACCAAAACTACAAGGCCTCAACTAAGTTCTACAACAACATATATAAGTCCAAGCAAAATAACCCTAATAAATCTGTGTGAACCAATTCTTTTTTCACTAGTACGTCTTGGATGGATGAGAGAGATGCCCATGTCATTATTTGTTTCCTTGTCACACACTGTAAGAACATGTACTATTCGATCCTTGCAATGGTGCCCAAGGGCAAACTTCCCATCACACAAAAATTATAGCCCCTTGGTTTGCCTATCCTGGATCTCT
>NEWO01000145.1:508266-538000 GCA_003013225.1 Phalaenopsis aphrodite
CAGCGCCTCTTTCTATCAAAGTTTCAACCAAACCTCACCCACAGAACCTCCAAAAAGCCTCAAGCACTCAGGAATCCAACAAGGAGATTAGAGGAAATTTTGGCAGCTCCTCCCCTCTCCAGAATTTCGGCCCTACCCCTAAAGAACTCCCCAAATAGGATTTATATAGCCAGAGAAGAGGAGACGTGTTTCCCGCACTCATCTGGGAGGTGAGTCGAGCCGAGAGAAGCAACAAGAGTCGCGCGGGGGGGAAGATGACGACAACGGCGTAGCTTCGTCGCAGACGAGCAGCTCGCGTGGCACGACGTGGAAGAAGACGACAAGAATCGCAGAGGCGTGGGAGGGAAAAGCCGGAGCGCGCCAGAGGGAGTAGGCGGAAGCTTTTGCAGGGCGGCAAGCGCACGAGGAGGGGACCGCGGTTCGATCTCTCGCGATCGGAGAGGAGGGCTCGGTCACGAATGGGAGAGGGAGGTCGGTTCGCGAACGAGAGGAAGGAGGAGGCTCGATCGGTTCGCGAACGAGAGCAAGGGTTCGATTTAGGGATTTAGGGCTTTAGGAAAAAATAATTTGGTTTATATCAATTTAATATATATATATATATTAAATAATATGCGATTTATTCACGCGCGGTGACGTAACAAAATGGGTGTCTTCCATAGGCAAAATCGACTTTCTGGACGTGCCGGTACAGTCCATTTTGTCATCCGGGGTCGCTCGGACGACGTCGTCAACAATTGGGTCGAAAATGCGTCAAAATTCAAATTTCAGAAAAATTCGACCCGCGATCGATCGCTTCAAAAGGTTTATTCGAGCCTTCGACAGGTAACAGTGCAAGCGATGTGAATTGTGGCGATCGAACGTGTCAACTCTCCGAATTGCGAAGTTTTGTGCGCGCGGGAGTGCGAATTGTGCAGAAGGCCACCCTAAGGCTCAAAAAGGTCCTATAAGCCTTTTGGGTTTCCTCATGTCGGTTTCACCCTTCTAAGTGCTAGAAGTCGATACCACACACGCGAGACTCCAAAAGGGGACGGAAGTAGGTCGAACTAAAATGAGGTGAGTCCCATTTCTAAGGTTTTAAGATAGTCGAAGGGAGACCCCTAATGCTAGATCCTAACTCCTACGAGAAATACTAGACCTCATTAAAAATGAGGTCAACAGACACCATCCGGGTTCTCGGTGTCATGACCGTCGAGGTGTTCTTATAGTTTATTTCATGGTGCTGCTTTTGCTGGTCTTCTCTATCTGGTTCTTGTTCTCCACTTATGGGTTCGCTCCATTGTCTCCTTCAATCCCCTTGGACTCAATAGTCAAAGCGCTGCTCGTATGTTGGGCTCTAGGCTCTTAATGAAATTCTCCTCCAACCAAGCTTTAGAAATCCTTCCTCAGCCGTTTTAACAAGAGCTCGAATATTTTTTTAGATTTCATGACAGTCCCCTCTTGAGTTAAGACGTAGAATTGCTTGTGTAGGTTTTCTTTCTGAATGACTCAGAAACGTTCTAACAAGCAATCCTTAAATTCATCCCATGATCGGATCGAGTATCTAGCCACCCTTTACAGAAACCATGCTACGAATTTCCCATCAAAACATATCCTTGCTGTCATGTCATGAGTTTCTATCGTTTAGCCCATTCACCACAAACATCGCTTCACCCGGTACACCCATCCATGTGCATATTCCTCTTCAAAAATCAACATCTTCAACTTCTTAATCTTAGCATCTTCACCCTAACTTTCTCTCCATCGGGTATTTCACCCCATGTATCGTGGGTAAAATTTTCTCATTTGATCATAGTTACACCCCATCTCAACTCCTCTCTTTCCTTCTTCGTACTCCCTATACCCCTTGCATGATCCTTTTTCCATGTTTCGACCCCACCGCTTCCATCGAAAATCTCTAATCCACCCCTATTAGAGTCCTGGGTGGGTTCTTGATGGTGGAAGCTTTCCTCTTTATGCTCCTTACTTTTGATCTCTTTCCTTTCGATATGATCATAGAATTTCTTGTTAACCATTGGTTGGGGTTTGCAAATTTAGCTGCTGGCGGGTTTTTGGATTGCATCTTAATAATCTTCCTTATCATCTCATCCAATCTCCTGAATCAGTTTTCCATGAAAGAAAACCTATCGTCCATGGAGGAATACCTATCGTCTATGGTAGAGAACCTTTCCTTCATTCCAGATTTAAGTTGGCTCACGTCTTTCTCTAATTTCTTCCCCAAGTCCTGCTTTCTTTGTTGTCATCATTCCCTGACAAGTTCTCCATCACAAAAGACAGAAAAAACTGTACCCTAAAATGTCGTCGATGGTTTCGAGATAGTTTGAATCACGTCTATACTGGGAGTCGGTTTGATTTGATTTGATTGCATTCCGTAATTGGAACGGGAGAGAGTTGAGAGTTTCGAGTCTCTGTACGCCACGTAAGATGGAAGCCTCGAGCCTCTGTATGTTGTGTTGTTGCTCTCTTAGCAAGTTCTAATCGTGATTGTATCGCAAAGGGATGTTTTGGGTCTCAGTAAGCCGCAATCCCACCATTACCTTCTACGACATATTTCTCTACCACGATGGAGGCCAAAGATAGGAGATTTGAGTCTCTGTCGCGAGCCCTTTGCTGCTTTCCAGGCTCGGTCGCGACTCTATCACACAGAAGGATGCAGGAGGAGAAATATGGGAGATTTGGGTCTCTGTCGTGAGCCCGATCGGTAGGGTGGACGTGAAATTATTTTTTGCTGTGATTTTATATTCTTCTTGAATTGAAATACTCTAATACCACTTTGCTAGGATTTGATGCAGAAATAAACATGAATTTCGTCATAAATTAGGGCGAAGAAAATGTTTTTCTTAATAATTCAAACAACTCTACATGAACACAAAGATAAAAATACTTACAATTCGAGAGTTAAGCGGTCTCTTCCAATTCCTATAATACGAGAAGTGTGATATCTCTCATAAACCTTAATTCTAAGACTCCACAATAATCTCATGCATAAACCTGACCCTAAGCTATTAAACCCTATTTTCCCAACAATAACAAAATAAATGACAAATTTACCTTTCAGCTAATAAAAAATAATTATCGCCGATGCATAGCACACTTCTTCAAGTGACCATATAATTGGGCAAAATCTTCCATAAATGCTGCAAATGATCATCTATAGTATACTTTTAGTCCAAGATATCATCAAAATATATATTTATAAATTTCTCGATGAATGCTTAAAAGATCTTGCTCATTAGTCTTATCAAAATGCTTAGAGTATTTAGATAAATCAAAGGGCATGACTATAACTCACACAATCCATCTCTAATTTTGAAAGCCTTCTACTCATTTTCTGGTCTCATTCGGTTTTGGCGAGAATCATTGCACAAATCAATATTGGAGAAGATGCTAGCTCTATGCAATTGATCTAACAAATCATCCAACTGTTAAATAAGGAGCTGATATTTGATTTAGATTTTATTTACTGCTCTACTATCAATAAACTTATTGCGAGAACTATCTTTCTTTGGCACAATCAGAGTTAAAAGTGCACACAGGCTTTAGCCGCATTTTATCGGCAGGTTGGTTTAGCAGAACTAATCATGGGATTAAATTTATGGCATGCTTGATCTCTCTCAATGGTGGCAACTCAGAAGATAAATTGTCAATCAAAACATCCTAAACCCTTTCAACATGTGTTTTAGTTTGTCTGATATCGGCTTCTTGGATTCACTCTCTTTTAGGACCACTAATAATAGTCCTACTTGTGTCTCTCTTAAAGCTTGGAAAAAGGGTGTGGGACACTATTGTCTCTCTTAAAGCTTGGAAAAAGGGTGTGGGACACTATAGCCTCAGACTGTATGAATGTTGTTTACTTCTTACTCCTATGATAAAAGTACGACGCTCTTTTCATCCTTGTTGAGGAATATAGTTTTGTAGCCATCATAACGTGAGCAACTGCCATATTGTTAGGGGTGGCCCAATAAGATGTGACAAGCATCTATAAACATATCGTCACACTAAATTGCTTGTGTGTGGTGTGGATTAATTTTTCTATCATCGGAATAGATATTGCATTCTCCATTTACTTTCGACTCCACGTCTCTTTCTTCATGATGCAACCTATATGGAATAGGTTATGGCAAAGCCTTTGTTACTCTCTCGGGCTCTAAAGAATTTGTCGAACCACTAACATCTTTCCCTTATTTGCGAGGATCAAATACTTGTCTTTTGAATCCTCACTCTCTCCTGTGTCCTCAATGCCATTATTCACTTCTTTCATTACTCCATACTTAGTGAAAGATAATGCCCTCACGTTTGGGCAATTGGCGTAATTTGTGACATTTGAAGCATTTTCTAGCTCGAAGGGTTTTAGGGGTTTGCCCATCCTCTCTCCATCCTAGGCTAAATTTTTCTCATGAGGAGCTAGTTTGGGTGCTTTAGCAAGTGTACTTTTGTTACTTGATCCTAGGGCAGAGCTCTGCCTATATTCGACAGTTCTCATGTAACGGTGTTATCCACTTTTAACACTAGGATGGCAGTTGTGTGCTTCTCTGACTCCATCTCCTATTTCAGTATGAGCTATTTAAATTCAGTCATATAGTTTTCCACAGATAAATCTCTTTTGTGCAAATTATGGAGTTTTAGGAAGATATCATGTCGATAATGCGGGGGAAGATATTTATGCCGCATCTTTCTCTTCATCTTAGATTACGCTGTGATCTTAGTCTTTCTTTGTCACCGCCGAAGGTGCTTCAAATTTGTCCAACATTAAGAAGTTTTTTTCCTGAGATTGATGACTATTATTTTGACTCTTCTGAATTGTGAAATATCATTGTATTTAAAACTTCATTCCTCAGTTTAGAGCTGTTCAATGAATTGGTTCTATACGATTCTCAAAATTCCACAAGTCGACCTTCACCCCAAATTCATTATTTCTTCTATGATATTCAAGGTCAAATAGTTAAGGCATTGGTTTTTTATCACGTAGACCTCTTGGCTGAAGGGGTTAACATTCTTCTCTTGATCTGATTGGTCAATGCTATGCCTATGAGTGACTTATCTGGGTTATCTTATTTGTAGTTCAGCAAGCATTTGCTACAATTGGAGGATTTTCCTCTATATCTCCTCCATTGTGAGCTCTTGGACCCGCCTTATTTGCTCTCCTCAATTCAGGTTTCATTTCCTTAATTTAGGGCTTCAACCAATGGAAGCTAGGATTTGGTGTTGGTCGAAAGTGTAAAAGAGCACGGGGCTAATAGCGGAGTTGCTCAAACCACAACAGGAAAAGCAAATGTTATTACTGAAAGCAAAAAGACAATTACAACTAACTCTTGAATGTGAAAATGCAACGACACGACACCCGGTAATCTGAAGTAGCAACAGACACGACATAAACACTCAAACTAGGGTGGGATCTCGGGGCATTGGTGGTGATCGGAAAGGGTTTGGAAGGTGGCGGTAAGGGGGGCGTGCGGAGCAAGTCAGCGGATATGACAACGGATCAACAAGTCCTTGCTCTCTCGGGCGTAGCAACGTGGAATTCGGGTTCCCAGAATCTGGAACAGCGGATATGTGGCAGGGAGGCGGTGTAGGAGAGCTGGGACAACAGTTAGGTTGTAGGGACGTGGTCCGAGATGGCTGTATCAGAAGCTGGTGGGAAGGAAAGGATTTCTGGTGGCTGGAACAACGATTGCAGCAAGTGGGAGCGCTGGAATCACAGGAAACATTGGCTGGGATGTAGAAATTGCAGGAAGAACAGCGTCGATAGCTGCTCTGGATGGCTGCAGCAGGGAGCGGTGTGGGGAAGCAGTGTGGGGAAGATATGGAAGGAGAATTGGGAAGATTAACACCATCAAGAGGCCAAGATACACCCGAAGCACTGTCTGGAACTCTAGGATACAGCCCTCGAAGGGAAAAAAAAGATGGTGACAGCTGTTCCAACACAAAACTCACAAAAAATTAACCCTAAACTCTCATGAAAATAAATATATAATAAGAGGATAACTAGGAGTGGCCCAAGAGGACCGACCGACTCATTGGAAGGGAAGAAACTTGGATCGGTTTGGTCCAGGCAAACAAGCGGATCGCCTACTTCCGCACGAGAAGACTCACACATACTCACCTGCATCAGGGGCGCTCGATTTTATGTTTAGGATTTGATTTGGTGGAGGTGTGGCTGTTTAAGATGTAAAATTTTGATCTATGACGAGTCTAGGCTTTGGGTTAAAATTTAGATTAGAATTTAGTTCTGATATCAAGATACGCTGATCTAGATTTCCTAGATGTTATTTAAGGATTAATTAATATTGTAAGGGTATTTGCAAGATGATAATCAGCAAATTTAAAACAGAATATGATTTGGAGAAGAATTGGTGGCAACAGCAGCTGTCCTCGTAGAAAGCTGATGGAGGAAAGTAGAAAGCTGATGGAGGAAAGCTTTTGGTGATGATGCCGGAGGTTAAGAACGTGGAGTAGTATCCACCACCTATTTTCAAATATGCCACAGGCAGAACACTTGCAAAAGGGAAGATGATACAACATTTCTTGGAGCAGATATTCAGAGAAAACAATCTCCAAATGTGTGAAGTCCCAAAACCAAAAGTCCTCTACTAGGTTTTACAACATTATGTGAGTTTGTCTCAAAATTTTTCTCAACCAAATGAACACATGCATGCTCATGCATGCCACATACTCATACCTAAAAATAGGGAGGTACAATAAGTGACTAATCTACTGTTTCTTTATTTTTCTGCAGAAGAATGTGTACTTGTATTTGAGAATTTCCATTCTATGACAACTGGCAAATCATGTATGGACCATGTCAGTTGTGCAAGAGTTTTTTCTTCAACTTTGGTGAACAATAGACAGACAAGCCTAAGATTTTATTGAAAGAAGTAACCTCAAGTTGTGCTTTTAACTACAAAAAAATGAATTTGTAAAAATCATTTTAATAAACTTGATGATACTTAAGGTATACTTTTTGGCCTGTTGAGCATCTCCTGGTGAAAAGATGAATGAATGAACATACTACTTTTGAGTATCAAATTTTTGTTAGCCTAACATGACTAACTTAATTTTTTATTAGGAGCATCATGATCTTCTGGTTTCTACCTTGCCAGCTGCTGAAGCTGCTCTTAAGGTGTGAATTCAGTTTTTCTCCCATCTGTGTTCTATTAGATATTGTAATTGTAAAATCTAAGTCACCTATTTTTTTTTTCAATTTTGTAAAAATTGTCAGAGATTCTTGGATTTGCTAAATCAATATGAAATAATGTCCGCCGTCTTTTATCATGCTGATAAAGACAGATCCAGCCTTATGCAGCATGAGACAACAGCGAAGTCCTTTGCAGTTGAGGCTACTACAGTCTCAGAGAAATCTAGAGCATACTTTGAAGCTCAAGCCCATGAGTTTGCACAGGCAAAGTCTTTGGCGACTGAAAAAGCTCTAGAAGCAGCTGCTTGGGTGGAAGAACATGGAAGAGTCCTTAATGCGCTATGCAGTGGCTCTTTTCCTAATCCCCAAGCCTGCATTAAGCTGCGCCACTTGGAAGAGGCTCTGTCTCTCACAGCTGCTGTTCTGGTTTCAGGAGTTCCTTTGACTGTCGTCCCAGAGCCCACTCAAGCACAATGCTATGACTTAGATAGGGAAATTTCGAGTATCATTGCCGAGTTGGATGATGGGATTTCTCGTGGAATTGAGGCATTGCATGAGTATGCCTTCGCTTTGCAAAGTTTTCTCCCATTCAATTATGTTACCACCAGCCCGGTGAACAGTTGGGCTCAAGTTCTGCAGCTCTCAGTGAATAACCTATCTGCTGAGGTTCTCTCCCTCGCCGTAAGGCAAGCTGCTGATATTATGGCAAAATCCCAAGGGATTGGTCTTGATTCAATTCAAAAGAGGCATCAGGATCTCTTTGGCAGTATGGAAAGATATGCCATGGAAATCGAAACGCTTGATAAAGAGTGTTCTGAACTGATGAACTCTCTTGGTTCAGATACTGAAGCGAAATCAAAAGAGCGGTTGTTATCTGCCTTTTTGAAGCATTTGCAGTCTGCTTGGTATAGTATTAGAGAAGATGATTTTCCTTTTAATCATCTAGGAAAGCAGAAGCTTGATGGCTCTAGGGATCTTGATGTGAAGAAAGAGAAGGCCCTATGTATTTTGAACATTGCTATCAATGAACTGTACATGGATGTTAAAGAGAATTTGATCTCCACATCCAAGGTCTCCAGCAGAAAAATTAGCTGGAGAACAGATGATGCTCCAGAGAATGATTTTGACATTGTCTCTCATGAGTTTGAAGAGCAGATTGAGAAGTGTGTACTGCTTGCTGGATTTGCGGTAGATATTCAAGAATTTATTGGTATAGATTTTGCTACGTTCTGTGCTGATAATGATAAGCTTGAGCACAATTGGGCCTCTACATTTCAGTCCATTTTGCGTTCCATTAAGCATCTGACTGAAAAAATTACGGGATCTGTTCTCCCTGAAATAATTCATACACTTGTCTCTTCCAATGCAGAAGTAATGGATGCTTTTGGATCCCTTTCTCACGTTCGAGGTTCCATTGATACTGCTCTAGAAAAGCTTGTTGAGGTGGAGCTAGATAGAGCGTCTTTGTTGGAGCTTGAGAAAAATTATTTCATGAAGGTTGGTCTCATCACAGAGAAGCAGCTTTCCCTTGAAGAAGCCGCTTCTGATGGTCGTGATCATTTGTCCTGGGAGGAGAACGAAGAGCTAGCAAACCAAGGGGAGGCATGTCGTGCTCAGCTTGACAAACTCCATCAGGCATGGAATGAGAAAGATGTGCGGGTAACTTCTCTGTCAAGGAGGGAAGCTAATATTAGTAATTCATTATCTTCTCTAGAGGTATACTTCTCGTCCTTGATAAGTTTAGAAGATGGAGAATCGAACGCAAAAGGAAGCAAGTCCCTCCTATCTGCACTGGTAAAGCCGTTTTCAGAGCTGGAATCTCTCGACCATATGCTATCATCATATACTGTTTCTGAATCTATTGGATCTTCCGATACTCTATCAAAAATTTTGACCGGTTTTCCACTCTTTAACTCAATCTGGAGGTTCTCTTACATTTTAAGAAACCATTCATTTTTTGTCTGGAAAATAGGCGTTGTAGATTCCATGCTTGATTCTTGCATGCATGAGTTATCATCTTCTGTTGATCATAATATCAGGCTTGATCAGCTATGTGATGTTCTCAAAGATAAGCTTGGGCTGCATCTGCAAGAACAACTTGGGCAATATCTGAAAGAGAGGGTAGCCCCTGCTTTTTTGGCACGGTTAGAAAGAGAAAATGAGAATCTCCATCAAAAGACTGAAGAAATAAAGAACTTCATTGCTGAGAAGAATGCAAAAGACTGTTCTGAAGCTGTGAGAAGGGTAAAGCTTATGCTTGAAGAATATTGCAACGCACATGAGACTGCAAGGGCTGCAAATTCAGCAGTTTATTCTATGAAAAGACGCGTCAATCAACTCACTGAGGCACTTCACAAGACCACGTTGGAAATTATTCAGTTGGAATGGTTGCATGATCAAACGTTGCCACAATTACTAAAAAACAAGGTTTTCTTGCAAAATACTTTAAATAATAATAAACTCCTACAGATTAGCAGGGGAAAATTGTTGGAGAAGATGCGGTTTTCAATCTCCTCGGTGGCAAGATCATTGGAGAGTTTGAAAGCTCTTGAGAGTACTTCTATCTCGGCTGAAGGACAGCTAGAAAGGGCTATGGTATGGGCTTGTGCGGGCTCAAATACTGTTGGCACTGGCAGTTCTTCAACCAAGTGTTCTGGTATTCCTTCTGAATTTCATGATCATCTATTAAGGAGGAGAAAGTTGCTGTGGACTGCTCACGAACATGCATCTGATGTCCGCAAAATATGCACATATGTGGTCGAGCTTGAAGCATCGAGAGATGGTCTTTTCTGGATACATGGAGGTAAATTCTCTGGTCAGACTACAGGCGACTCCCGAACATGGCAACAAACTTACTTCACTGCTGTGACAAAATTAGATTCTGCATGTCACTCTTTTGCACGTGAGTTTCTATGCTTATTGAGTATTTTTCTGATCTGTTGGTTCAACATTTATACTGACATCTAACAGTTTATCAGCAAAGTTTTTCTTCTTGAGATTATAAGGTTTCTAATTTTCTTAAATTCTTAATTAGGTGCTGAAAAAGAATGGAAGCTGTCACAGAATAAGATGGAAGCTGCTGCCAAGGGTTTGCTTTCTGCTACCGATGAGCTATGTATTGTATCTGCAAAGGCAAAATCGTCTTCTGGTAAAATTATTGCTACTGTCCTCAAACTATATGAGTTTGCTGTTTTTTTTCATGGTAAATGCATTTATGCAATCCTGAAGAAATGATTCCTTATTGAAGATTTAAGATAATGGTGTTGTCGGCTCATAACCTGTAAATGAGTATATAAATATATAGATGTATGAGCAGTTTAGAGATTTTATTTGCACATTTTTGCAGCTGATCTACAAGACAATCTCCTGGCCCTGCAGAATTGTCTTTTTGATGCTAGCTTGGCCTTGTCTTCTTTTGTTAGTGTTTTAGAAGGGCGCACTGCTTTAACTTCTGAAGGTGGTTCCATGCTTGAGGAGGTATTGTTCTATTTATTACTTCATTTAGCAGGATATCTATATTTTCGTGAAAAGTAATTCGTTATGTTATATAAAATTCTAATGTTTAGTTGGAGTTTTTTGTGTGTCTTTAATATTGTTTGATTACTTGTTCTTTGGTACTTACGGATTCTTCTGTAGAGTTCTGTTTACAAGTGAAAAAGAATTACAAATGCTAAAAATTTCTGTGGCAAGGCTTTTGCAACTCGATTGCTTTTTGTTGAAAGCAACTTGATCTCTTAGATCAATTGAAGGAAAAAAAAATTGCTATCACACTATCCTTATATTTAACAACAATCCCAAATAGTTGGGATCTAGATGATGATGATGATGACCATCCTTATATTAATAGTATGAACGTGGAGCCATAGTCTATTAATTAGACAAAGATCTCACCCAAATTCACTATGTTTATCCAAACTTAAACTTTGTACGGTATATACCTTTCATTTTGCTTGATTTATAAATACACTGTCTTTTCAAGCTGAATTGGTCCAAGGGCTTCTCCATCCTTGCTGCTAACAGGCATATGCTAGGTCAATAGCTTCCACTCTCCTTTTAATATGTTAAATAGACTGAACTGTGAATGCATTGTTCTAGCCTTTCCCTAGATGCTTGCCCATGCATGGATATGCTTTCAAAATTTTATCTCATCTTGAATATTTGATTCATTTTAGAGTGAAGTGCCAAAATAGTTCCCTAGCTATTTAAATTGGGTCATTATAGTCTAAAAGTTTATATAAAAAGTGCTAATGTTCATTGTGGTCTTTCAACGAACAAACCTCATCCGAGGACGTGCTAACCAACTGAGCTAAACAAATTTCCGGATCAAGTAGAGCCTTGATCAGAGATTCTCTCATCTCCTTTGACAGGATCAGAGCATCGAAAATACTTAGTTTGGCTGGCAACTTCCTGAGATGTGCTAGTACGTTGTAATCTACTTTACCTGAACTTCCAATTTCTTCTCGAACATGTGTCTCTTCCATATCTGGAGGTGGCTTGTTTAAAGCAACTGCTTGTTTCCTTTTTTCCATTAGAGACGTCCCTAAGGGTAACACTTTTCTTCTTCTCAAATATACTTCTGTAATCTCTTCCTCTTTTGACATTGTAATCGATTCTTCTGGTGTCAATTCTGAGTCTGAAAGGTCCAAATTGATTGCTACTGGTGTTCCTTGACACTCGAGGACTGACTCCTCACTCCCAGAACTGTAATAACCGGTGTTGTTGATATCTTCCTCATTTTCGTTAGCGTGTTTATCGAACTTAAGTATGATTTGAGGATCATTTTGGGAATCGAAATCGAGATTAGATTGGTCGTTAACAGTTACGATATTGCTAGAAACAGTCAAAAAGTAACCGAAACCGTAATTATTATATTCAAAAGACCCCGGAGGGGCAAAGAGATAGTCATACATAGTCAGTGGTTCGAGGAATTTCTCCCCCGAATCCGAAACAACCAATCTAACAGAGGCAACCCCTATCCTACCCCTCGCGCTATCGGTCTTCATCTCGTGCACGATCTCGTTTTTCTTCTTCTCTGGCTGCGGCGACTTCTCCAGCGTAATCTCCATCTTTGGTTTGGCTGGTTGCAGATTCTGAATGGCGGCTTGTACTGATGTGATATGAATTTGGTCAAGTATCTTCTTGGATGACTGCTCCAAGCTGTCTTCCAACCAATCTCATATGCATATGGATCTATCGGAGGGATTGACTCTACCGAAATCATATTTATAGAACCCCTTTCAGGTTCTTTTAAATATTCTTTCGGAATCGTTATATTTTCTTCTTTAAGATCCTCTCAAGCCAATCCTTGAAACTAAAATAACCCTCTATGGTGTGCCCGATGAGTCTGTGGTACGGACAATAGTTAGGTTGATCCTTCTTATCAACCTCTTCCGATTTCCTTGGCTCTGGCAAGCTGAACTCGGGCTTCCTCATTAAACTTTTGAACATCTTTGGCACGGCTTCATCCTTGAAAGAATATACCTTGTTCATGCGCTCCGCAAATGACGGACCCTGTCTACCATCTGCCCTGTATGATCCCCTCTGGTATAACTACTGGCCAGACTGACCAGCCTGCTGAACTTGCTGCTGATGAGGGTGGACATGCTGTGACGACTGTGAGGAACTCTGATGAGACTGCTCGACCTGAATCCTCATCGGCTGTTTTCCTTTATCGACCATTGCCACTCCCGGACTTCTTTTCGAACATCCTGATTATCCTGGACTTATCAGTCTTCTCATGAGAATTCATATGCTTGATTTCTTCTTGCAGATTGCTAGCCTTGCTGAGTAGCTTCTCGAAGGATTTGATGGTGAGTCCTTTAAGCATGAAAGCTACTGGCCCATGAATGCTTTTGAGCAAAATCTCAATCGCATGATGCTCCTGCAACTGGGGCTCACACTTCATGCTAAGGTTTCTCCACCTCAAAATGTAATCCACTAAAGTCTCCTTAGGCTTTTGCTTTTCTATCACAAGATCTCTAATAGAAACGTGGTGTTGTGCTCCAGCAAATCTCTTCACGAACAACTGTTCTAACTCGGAGAATGTTTTCACTGATCCGTTGGGCAACTCGGCATACCAATCAAATGCTATCCCTGATAAGCTGCTGACAAACTGATGGAAAAACAACGCTACACTACCCCCGGTATTGCCACAACTTGCTCGAAAATGTGTTATATGTTGTCTGGGATTTCCAGTCCCGTCAAATATCTTAAAGTTCGGCGCCACAAAACCTTTAGGGTAGGGTAGGACATCGAACTCCTCCGGATATGGTCTACCCTTTAAAACCAATGCACCACCCTTAGACTGGGTTAAGGCCTCTCGAACTTGTTCGACCATTTGTTTAAATTCCCTCTTTGGAATGACGCTTTGAGCAGAGTCCCTCTTTTGTTGATCATCTCTGTTAGCTGAGGCAACTTCCCTCCTCTCATCTACGATCTGTATAATTTCTGGTTGATTAGCTTCTGGAGAGGCTAACTGTTTTGATTGGGATTGTCCCTGAGCTGTAGCCATAGTAGCCATGGTAGCAGCCATCTCCTCCATTCTTTTCTTCATTTGGTTGATTTCTTCGTCTTTCAGGAAGATAGCCCTACGCAGCTCATCCACGGCGTTCCCTTCCACAAGCGGTTGGGC
The DNA here is from genome assembly GCA_003013225.1 of Phalaenopsis aphrodite. NCBI lineage: Eukaryota > Viridiplantae > Streptophyta > Magnoliopsida > Asparagales > Orchidaceae > Phalaenopsis > Phalaenopsis aphrodite. The sequence continues at coordinate 522,030 of NEWO01000145.1, forward strand.
ATTGCGCGCAGATGAAGCGGCTCTAGTCTCGATGACATAAATATCCATGAAGTCTTCCTCGAGGTAATCTTCAAAATCTTCGTCTTTATCATCAACGGGAACTCAATTTTCTCGGGCTAACTCAGAGATCTGGATCCTGAGCTTCTCAATTTTTTCTTCAATTATGGTTCTTGTATCATCTTAAGATCTGGAAGACTCTGCTGAACATCTTCTACTTGCTCATTCATCCCACTATCAATTGCTGTAACAACGCTGGATATTTCAGATCTCTGCTTTATTCCACAAATCTGCCCCGCGGGCTCAACAGAAAGTACTGGTGCAGCAACCTTAGGTACCCACACTCTCTTCTTCGACGTTGATGCTTTAAGATGCAGTTTCTCGGCAGAGGCATTGGTATGTCGAAGAGAGGCATACTCCCTACGGTGCAAACCAAGTACGTCATCAGGCGACTTCTTCCCTTTATCTTTCTTTGAAAGCTCTCCATGGACGGCGGTAGGCGGTATTCTCGGACCCAAACGCGACTTAACTGGTCGACGTCCTACGGGCCTCAGCGCAACAGGTGCGTTATCTGTGACGGCAGGAGCAGTGCTGACTCGGTTTCCAAGGTGAAATTTGACTGGAATACGAGCTGGAGGTACTTCCACTGATCTCTGATGCTGGCGGACATGTCTGACATTCTTCAAGATTTCCTTCTTCATTTGGGGTGAAACAGCGCATCCCATTCGCTTAATCAAACTGACCCCATATTTTTCACAGTATAAATGAAAGCGTTCTACCTCAAATCTTGTATCTGTCACGAGGGATAAACATAAGACTTGAGGATGAGGCTCGATTAAATAAACTAAAAAATATATGACATCCGTTTGGTTTGCGAAACCGTTTTATTTGCTGACAAGTTCCCCTATTTAATACAAAGAATTAAATAGAGTTTATTTTAGGTTGAGTTCGTAAAAGCTTCCTATAAGGGCAAACCCCTATAGTTAATTACATCTTAAATGACCGAAGTTACTTAAGAAAACTCTCTATAAAAATCAGAGAATACTATCTTAAAAGAAGTCAAAAGGATAGGACTTTTCAACGAAATCGGACGAAGAGGTGTGAAAGGGGATTGCTCGAATCTGGAACATTGTTGAGGAATCCAAATGAGAAAGAACTAGGGGAGGTCGCAGATCCTGAGAAGAACCTCGGTGACTTCCCAGTCTATCCTATGGTTTGGCCTCAGTTTTAAGAAGGAATTATTCTAGTGTTTCATCCTGTTAATTTTATTTAATTAAGGCTTATACTTGTGTGACACGGTCACACAAGTCGCCTAGAAGATATGAGGGTTTACGTCGTATCGGACGACAACCTTGGAACCTAGAACGAGTTAGAGCTTAAATCGTACAACAGAACTATACGAATGTCTAAAGAAAAGGTGGAGGATTTATGTTGCGCTAGGCAAACAAACTCGAAATCCTATGGATTGTTGTTTAATTTCTAGGAAAATGAATGGTTTTGCTGGAGAAGACATGTTCTGCTGTTGAATATGGTCGTGCTGCCCACCGCGCTAGATCCAAGCTCCTCGTCATGATGAGTCTAAGTTTTCTAGGGTGTCCAGTTATGATGTCAAATCAAACGGCCATATAGTTATAGTCCTCTAAACATTTTATATAAAACAAGACATGCTTAAAGCTATATAATATAAAATGTGCAATACAAGACAAACAGCAGGGTGCATGTAGAACAATAGTAGTCAAAAACAGGACTAGTATAACATGCTGTACAGAAAGAACAGTAGCAAGTAGAAAATAAGAATAATATATCATGTTGTATATGAAGAACAATAGCAGACGAAAACATGAATAATATAACATGCTGTACAGAAAGAACAATAGCAGGTAGAAACATGAAAATGAAGTGCTGTTAAACGTAAAACAAACATATACGCCCGTGAGATCCCCTGTTCCTTAAGTATAACAAGTCTAAATGCATCACAAAAAGCGAAGTCTGAAAGAAACGTCGTCCAAGAAATCCAAAGAAGAGTGCAACAACGACTCATGACGGAAAACTCGAGAAAATCAACGAGAAAAAACTCTAGTAAAAAAAAAAAGAATCCACAAAAATCTTTGAGAAATCCCGAAAGAAAGGGATAGCAACACGAGTGTCCTGTCCCAAAGCATCGATAACACAAAAAAAAATTCAGGTGAGGGGACCGTAAACACTCGTATGAGGCTAGACTCAGATATATATTTATACTCGAGGGTCTGCAAACATGCGATGGCTACTCGGTCACCCGAATGTATAAAACCCGCCACTCGTCTAGAAATGTCTTGAACCTCACTTAGAGGGTTATTTCCCAGCCTAAACAGGTATTCGTCATTTGGACAATCAATTTTAAAATGTATTTTTTAAAATTTATGTTTTTGACATGCACACAAATTTTAAACATGCAAAGAAGAGTTATCAATTTTTGTTTCGTAGAAAATTATTATTTTTTTTTTTTGCTTGAAAAGGGTTTATCAAAACTTGTTTTTTTTATAGAAATTTTCGTTGTCCACGAGTCGATTACACTGTCGGGCGTGAGACTGCCAACAATCTGAGGAGGTTCAAGCCAACTTCCGCTAGGCTTATGTCGATGAAAGATACTATTATCATATTGTTCATCAAATACCTGGATCTTGATGTTATATGATAAGACATCTTTCTGCTCGATCTTCGGTGTGCCTTTATCATCACCACCGAACGCCCCAAAACGACTACTTGCGACATTGCTTGATGGTTTCACGTATAGCAAAAGACTATACGTGGATGCTTATGCATCGGACATAAGCATCAAAAAGAATGAATCAAGAAGCAAGGAAAGAAAAGAACAAAAATGGGGTGAGAGAGAAGACACTGATCCATCTAAAACACCGAAAATGAGAATAGATCAGTCCTCAAAGCTCATGACAAAAAAGACTCGAAAAGAAAAACCCGAAGATCCTTGAATCAATCCGAAATGGATATCACTTTCCCACTTTTAGAATTGGACCAACCTAAGTCAAAATGACATCTTAACGCCGGTATCCAAACCCCCAACGACATCTTTTATGAATTTAATTCATCCCAACTAAATGTCTTTCCAAAAATAGAGTTTAAAGTCTCCCAAACTTCAAAAGAAAATGATCTCGGGGAAACCACTACTAATATTTCAAAACTCATGCCGAAATCAAAATTCCTCCGACTTTCAAATTACCAAGTAGTCTCATGTATTGAATAAACATAAAATTTTCCCACAGAATCCAAATAAATGCTCAGGGCCGGGGGCAATTGAGAAGAGAAAGCAACCACCAAGGCTCTCGGCTAATACAAGAAACAGGGCCAATTGAGGCTCACGGCTAAGGCAGAAGACAGCTGCCATGACCCATGACCAAAGGGAACCCAAGGGGCAACGAGTGAGGCTCACGGCTAAGGCAACAAAGGACCTAGAAAAGAACCACCAATGGCTATTATGCTTCCCTTACAAACATAAGAGGATGACTAAAGTGATTATAATTTTTGGGATGACATACTTGATCTATCCATAAGATTCAAGCCAATCAAGCCTAGCAAGAAGGACCAAATCACACCAAACGACCTCCAATAGGCCTCACGGGTAAGGACCAAAAGGGGAGGCTGATTCAGCCACATCACAAACCCACGGCTAGGAACCAAACAAACACCAAATTGCGGCCTTATAAACTGCCAAACCAATCCATCAAAGACCAAATAACAACTTTCGAATGGGGACAACACAACACGCCCAAAAGAGGCTCTCGGGTAATAGCCGAGACCAATAAAAATCAAAAGAAACTAAGCCATTTCTCGGGTATGAACTAAAGCCAGCAAAACCACATTTCGGGTAGGGGGCCAAACAAAGCAAACCGAACTCCCAACTAAAGCCAAGCAGAGTCACAGCTAGAGTTCAAACTCAAGTTACAACAAAAGGGTAGAAAACATTTTCATATTCTCAAGAAATCAAAATATAGAACTAATATATGTTTTAAAGAAGAACAACCATGGAGTTCCTCCAAAATAAATTCCTTCAGCATATATATATTTAAGCCAAAACACCTGTAGGATGCCAAAACCGAGCCCAGCAGGGGCCAAAACCGAGCTCAGCAGGGGCCAAAACCGAACCCAACAAGGTTAAAACAGGACCCAAGCATTGATATTAATCTAGGCTTTAATAGAAATTAAAATTCCAGCCACTTCTAAACAAATAAAAAATCAGTAAGAGCCCAAAGTGAGCCTCTTAAAGCTAGCAAAGAAAACTTCAACACCTCAACAAAAAGTCAACATCTCATGCTTCTGCAATGAAAGCCGAATGCTCACACAACTCCAAAACCGAGCCATTACAAGCCAAAACCGAGCCCAGCAGGGGCCAACAAAAACCACAGCCTATAAAAGCTTTAAAGCAGGGCCCAAACATGGATAGAAACTCTAACTTTAACAGAAATTAAAGCTCCAGCCATTTCAAGGTAAAACCGAGTCATTCAAAGTCAAGGAGTAGTTCACCAACCTGTAAAGCATCAACATATGGAACCAAAATAGACTTTTAAATTGTAACAATGTATTTAAAACCATTTTTAGGCCATCAATAGAGTTGTTCCAAACATGAATTACTTTCCCTCAAACATCCAAGAATGGAAGATGCCCTCCCCTTTGAGGAGGCATACACAAACTATGGAACTTTTCCCAAATCAAAGTGAACCTCTTCATATCATGTAGTTTAAGCAAGAGAAAGTCATAAGATGCCAAAACCGAACTTAACATGCATGAAAGGCCAAATAAACTCTTCAATATCTCATGCTAAATGAAAACAGATGAAAAGCTTCATAATACATATCCCAACATGCTTGCAAGAGGAGCTAAGATTATCTCAAAGCCATGTTTCAACCTTCCTATTTAAAGTAATAGGAATGTGCTACGATTTCATCTCAAGCTAATAGAGAAAAGAAGAACACTTATGTCATGCTATATTTCCACCATTCTAAGCAATTAATTAAATCTCACCCTTGAAACATGCTTACATTTCATCCTTCACATGCTCTTAAAGTGAATATCTCAAAAAAAAATATATGAAAGTAAAGTAAACTAGCATATTATACCATCCAACAGAGCCATGCTTAAAGGCTCGGCAGAGAAAAAACCGAAAAGAAATTGGGCATCGAGGAAGGGGGGAAGAAGAGATACCTTCTTTTTGCCAATGTCAAAGGCTCGTCAGAGAGAAAACCGAAAGGAAACAGGGCACTGAGGAAGGGGGGAAGAAGAGATACCTTCTTTTTGCCAATGTAAAGCACTGCAACACAAGAAGTAATGTCAAGGAGATGCTCTCACAGAAATCTCCCTCCTAGACTCCTCTTACAGCCAAAATCTCTACCTCTCCTCTCCTCAGAAAACTTTTTCAACAACCACAAAATCCAAAAGAAACTCTGTTTATAGGCAGAGAAGAGACGGGAAGAGAAAGAAGATCACCCCACCACCCACGGTACTCGAATCGGGCCAAAAAAGGAAAGGACACATTCCCTACTCATTGAAGGCGAAGCAACCGAAACATCCAGGACCAAGTGGCGAGCCTAGTGGCAGTGAGGGAAGCATCGGGAAGAAGATAAAATTTGTCATTCAAGTGTACCCGGGAGCAAGCTTCTCAGAGTCAAACTACCAAGAAAAGGAAAACCGTAGCTCGGGGAGACTGGCGCGGCTTTGGGATGGAGGGCCGCAGGCAGAAAATGTCAGGCAAGGACGAATGAGAGGTCAACTTTCTCTCGCGTGGAGGAGAGAGAGCTCGGTTGGCTCGAGACCAAGAACGGGAAAAGCGGGGCACGCGAACGGGAGAGGGGAAAGGGAGTAGAGTCCGGGTGCGTGAGTTTAGGGATTTAGGGCTTAAAGAAGAAAGGAAGGATTTGGTTTTATGTATTAACATATATATATATATATATATATATATATATATATATATATATATATATATATATATATATATATATATATTAAATCATATGCGATTTATTCACGCGTGGTGTCGTAATAAAATGGGTATCATTTCTAGACAAAATTGACATTCCGGACACGCCGGTGCAGTCTGTTTTGTCATTCGGGGTCTCTCGGACGACCTCGTCGACAATCAGGCAAAAAACACGTCAAAATTCAAATTTCACAAAATTTCAACCCGCTATCAATCGTCTCAAAAAGTTTATTTGAGTCTTCGTCAGGTAACGGTGCAAGCGATGCGAATTGTAGCGATCAGACGTGTCAACTCTCCGAATTGCGAAGTTTGTGCGTGCGGGAGTGCGAATTGTGCCAAAGGCTCCCCTAAGGCTTAGAAGGTCCTATAGGAATCCCTTTTGGGCTTCCTTATGTTGGTTTTATCCTTCTAAGTGCTATAAGTCGATACCACACACACGAAACCACAAAAAAGTACAGAAGTAGGTTCAATTTCTAGAACGAGGCGGGTCCAATTTCTAAGGTTCTAAGATAGTCGAAGGGAGATCCTAAGGCTAGATCCTAAACCCTAAGGGGAAGACTAGACCTCACAAAAAATGAGTTTAACACCCCCCCATGACACTGTTGTTACTGTTACTGCGAGTGATGCGATGCAGACACCTACAAACTCCATAGAAAATAACACTGATGGACTATTGCCTATAAATGATAGTGTTCAGACTTATAATCAGGAGAGCCTCACAGCTCCACTTCTTCAAGTAGTATCCGGTGTAGAGGCAACTCATGCTTCACATATTCTAGAACCTAGTGTGGGTACTATTGTTGGTATTACTTCTGCTTTGGATCTACCCCATCAGGCTGACTCTTCAGAGGAGGAATGACAGGTTTACACTTCCAGGAGGAAGAAGAAGAATAAAGATCTACTAGAGCTCAGGAGTCTTATGGATGATACTTCGGTGACTACTGGTAATGACCAGCACCTTATCAATCTGCTAGCTAGATCTCTATCGAGAATTAGAGCCAGAGGCAAGACTAGATTGAGATGACCCACATTTTTTCAGCGCCTAGTTGGTTTTTGGGTTTTTTTTATTTCTATATGTACCAATCTTTTACATTTTTTGGTGTATGTTTTACCGTGTGGGTTGGGTGTTTAGGCCCACCCATACAAACATATCTGTATCTTTCTCTTTAATATATCAGCTCTTGGGCTTTTTTAAAAATATTTATATATTAGAAAAGTCGGAAGGTGAATATATTAATAAAAGTAAATGTACAGATAGGTTGGATGAAATGACCCAAATTGACACCCTAAACACCCGACATATAACACATGTAGGAAATACTTGTATACCCAAAAAACCAAGTTTAAAATGTAGACATAGAAATTATACACTAAAAGTCTGCCAAAACTTGCAAATTCAGTTAGCTTGAGAATCAAATTTAGCCCTGCCTCTGCCTCTTGTTCTAGGATGGGGCCAGCTAACAAATTGTTAAGTTTGTTGTCATTACCCGAAACAACCAATGTATCATCCATCAAGTTTGGGGGTAGACCTTCATTCTTCTTCTTTTTGGACCTGTCATTCCTCATCTGAAGATTGACTCATATGATTAGTGGATTGGTTCAAAGATTGTCGAACCGGTGTAGGTTGTTGCGCATCATGAGCTCCATGTGTCTGGCTAATAGTAATAACTCGTCCTATCTGATGAGGCGGTAGAAATGCGGTAGAATTAATGTCACCCGTTACATCAAAGTTAGATTCTAGGGTTGGTGAAGTATGAAATGTCTCCCCTACCCCCATGAAAAGAGGTTCCATAGTAGGAAATGAGGGGACCTACATCATGAGCTTTGTGTGGCATATTACCCGTGAGGATATTGACATTTTCAGGAGTATCTTTCTGATGATTCATAATGTCAATAACTTGGAGCTGATCAGGAGGAGGGGGAATCACTGTCTCTGGCTGAGAACTCAGCTTCTTTGGTTTTAGCTGGGGTGTAGATGGTGACATTGAGAAATATAGTGGCCGAACATACGACAATTCGAGCAATATGAAGGGAAAGACTCAACCCTTTGCCAATGTCCATGGTGTTGTGTGTCTAACTGAATTTCCTCAGAAACGATTTGTTCCTTCTAACAAGTACCCTAGTTTCAGAGGGACGGGAAAAATTAAAATTAGGAATGTTTGTTTTGAATGGCTTACCAAAGGCTGAGGCAATAAAGTACAACACTTTTTAAATAAAATAATAAAATTTCAGGTCAGAGAGATGAATCCAGACCAGAATGGTTGGTGGTGTCTGTGGGTCAAAATTCACTGACCTTTTCAAAATTTTTGTTGTTTTGTTATCAATCAAGCTTAGTCTTTTAACAAATAAGCATGTGTAATCCTTTCATTATTTCGTTGAATAAGGATGTCTTCCATCTAAAAGTCTAATTTTTCACTGTCCAACAAGATACATAAGCTCAAATTTCTTATGAATAAGCTTCTTTTTGGGATGGTCATAAAAGAATTTCCCGACCAAATTCAGACGACAGTAGAAAACAAGCTGATTACATTCTGCTTCCGTAAAAAAGTTGGTTGACTTCCCATTTTTCCTACCAGGTTTCTTGATGTCCTCCGCCGACGCAAACGAAGGAGGGAAGGAACACAATTTTGGAGTACTTGAGGCGTGACCACTTGCAAGGGCAACAACATACGTTTTGTCTGAAGTCATCACCAATACAAGGAGGCACGGCCTTATGAGCAATGAAGTTGCAGTGGAAAAAACAGCAAAGCCCGAAGGAGGTGCGACTTTCTGCTTCGAGCATGAGGAAAGAAGAGACGAAGACCGCGCCTAGAAAACGCCCTTCAAACGGAGACGAAGGACTACGGTGAGGCAGTTGAGAAGCTGTCGAAGCCGTAGACACAGGACGCCACATAAGCCTAGCCCGACGAACGAGAGACCTTGTCGGGACGACAAAGCGAGCAGCTGAAGACAACGAGAACGTTGAAACAGACGGAATCAACGAAAATGACGAATGACAACCTGAGCGTGATCGACGAAAGGATGCAGTGGAGGAGAAACCAGGGTTCGCCATAAAGCGAATAGCAGACCGTGGTCAATGAAGATGAAGACATCGTATTATATGTATGTATGTATATATATATATATATATATATATATACAAGTGAATCCTGTATCTTGACAATGTGCTTAACGAATTGAAAACACAAATTCTGTTGAACTGTGATCGGAATGGATCTGGAAGTAGTATTTAGAAAATAATCTTGTTTATTTGATAATTACACGGGAAATTCTTATATATTAATTTGTTTCCTGTATATTTCTCATTAATGCTTATTTTATGCCTGTTACTAATAGCATTTACATGGTTGGTTTTTTTTTTTTTTTTTTTTTTTGAACTGCTGCTCTCTTCATGTTTCCTCCCTATTATGTATAGGTTTTGGCCGTAACTGAGGATTTACATGATGTTTATAGCTTGGCAAAAAAGGCCTCTGCTGTTCATAGTGCTCTCTTAAAGGATCTTGACAAGGTTCCATCACTTCAACATCTCAACTCTTTTTTTTTTTCTTCAGGTTTGTATTCTTTTATAGTGCATATTCTCTTAACTACCATCCTCTTTAGGCGAACATGATTCTTCTGCCACTTGGAGCTTCGTTGTCCTCTGACATGGCCGCTATGAAAGATGTGATACCCTTTGGAAAAGAAACGGGTAAAGAAAGCAGCATAGATGTTCTTTCTATTCATGGACAAGCACTGTATCAATCCTACCACTTCAGACTTCAGGAGGCTTGTCAATCTTTGGCATTCTTGGTACCTTCCATCACTTGCTCTGTGAAAGAACTGTATTCCATGCTGAGCCAGCTTGCACAGGATGCCGGCACTCATGCAGGCAACCTCCATAAGGTGTTATTCTTACTGCATTTTCCATTTGTTTTGTCCCGAATGTTATTTTTTGGGTCATTTACATAAATAGCACATAATTCTTACGTATTTTCATATCTCATACCTAAAGTCTTATATTTACTCGCATAACACTCAAATCTATAATATCACATAAAAAATAGCACTATTATCCCTTTCTAAAAGTCAAATACACATTTTCATGTATAAGTTTAAAAATACCTAAATGTTGTGTATGTAAATATTTAAATTTAGATGTGAGATATGTAAATACATAAGATTTGTGTGCTACATATGTAAATTTTTCTTATATTTTTATAACGAAGTCTGCATGTCTTGGTTTTATGACACCAGATGGAAAGTCTCATGATTCTCCTAAAACTAACATATCACAAATAGTTTAGTTATAACTTGATGCAAGGGTTTATGATGGTTACGAAGAGTACGATTTTAGAGAAGTGAGTGTTGAAGATTAGAACGATAATTTAGATACACTAGGCCACGAGTGTGGAACCATAACAATCACAAAGAGGAGTTAACTCAGAATAGGAAAGTAAGTATAAGAAAATAAAAAAGAAATGACAATGCCAAATCATTTCTTATATGGTTCGGCATCAAATGCTGATGTCCCTGTCCCAAGCACCTCTCTTTCAGGAAATCCATAAATTCCTCCTTTGCACATTTCTGGCATAGGAGTCTTATACACCAATCCAGCCTCCTTCACTTGATGAGTAGAGCCACTCCCTCCCCTCCTTCTGTTTTAAGATATTCCACTCTGTCTCTTGATGAAGGCACCGCTTCAATTAGTCCCTAGAATTTGATGATTATAAGGCTATGTAAATATACATAAAAATAGTTAGTCTTTACAAGTAGTGCAGTAAAAGAAGAATGCTGCGATTGAGGAGAGGAAGAGATAAATCTATGTACGAGGAGAGCTATGAATGAACACAAACTTTCTTGAAGATGTAAAACTTAATCTCACTTTCTTTCATTTTGAGCTGGTCCCATATTTAGAACAAATTGGGTGGGAAAGAGGACTAAATTCCTCTTACATACAACAACAACAACAAGAAGCAATCCCACTAAGTGGGGTCGGCTACATGAATCCTTTTTCGTCATTTTGTTGTATTGAGTCATATTTTCATTTAATTCTAATAGATTAAAATCATTTTTAATACAATATGCCCAAGTCTTTTTAGGTCTACCTCTGCCTTTTGTTAAGATAAGTCGAATCTAAAACATCTACTCTCCTAACTAGATCATCAGATGGTCGATGTTTAATGTGATCAAACCATCTAAGACAACTCTCTCTAATCTTGTCTATCACTGGAGCTACGACAACCCTATCATGGATATATTTGTTTCGCATTTTGTCTCTAGTGTCAAGCCACTCATCCACCTAAGCATTCTCATCTCAACAACAGTTAGCTTTGTTTTATGTTTCTCTTTTAAAGGACAACTTTTGCGCCATAGAGCATTGCAAGTCTCACTACCATCTTATAAAATTTTCCTTTTAGCCTAAGTGGTACTTTTCTATCACACAATAGGCCCAATGCATTCATCCACTTCAACCTACCAACTTGAATTCTACTAAAAGTCGACCATGAATAAAAAAATTCCTCTTACATGAATAAAAAAAATTCCCCATGAAAGTCTCTTTAAGTTCTAACACTTAATCTCCCCACGAAACTCTCTTCAAGTTGTGACTCTTGATCTCATTTGCCGAAATCTACCCATAAAATTGATTCTCTAGCTAAACCATTGAGTATCCGGATCTATCCAATTCTATTATTATTCATTAATTGAAATAAGCCATATGCTTCTCTAAATGTTGTCCAATAGGATAATCCAAATATATATTCATCCTCAATGAGTTACTCCATTAATTCACACATTAAGAGATCTTAATCCCTGATGGTTCTTCTCAAAATAATTAATACTTAAGTCAATCTTTATCCCCACTCAAATAAAGCTTCAATCTCTCTAGTGTAGTCTATCTACAAGCTACTAAATCCAAAGCTCAAACCCCTAGAGGGTGGACATGTCTTTAAGAATCCTAAATGCCGCATGCCCAGCAAAGGTTCACCAAAGTTTTACATCTATAATTAAAATGCTAGCAAGTAGCAGCTTGGGCTAGCAATCTTTTCTCGTGGATTTTAACCAACCCATGCAATGTAGCCTCGATAAATCAACTTGCTTGTTTGCCAACTAAGATGTATACTTATCTTGTTAGAAAGTCTAAGGGAGCTATCCATCATGCACTATTCAGTTGCCTGTTAGGCTAACTCATCACAATTTTAGTTAGAGCTTTATTCCCCAATTCATATGAGACTCATATTGAAATTCAATCTAAATACCAATAGTGAGTTGCCCAGTTGACTGGCTGCCACCCATCTACAATGTTGCATCCTCGACGTCTCCCTTATCCATACAAAGCAAAATAAACCCACTCGATATCCCTTCTTGATGATTTAAAATGCATGTAAATAATAATCAAAGGGAATATTAACTCAATCAAAAACTAAATTTATGCTCCCATATCTTGCAAATTCGCTAAATTCCCCTAAATTTATACCTCACCAATCTCCTTAATATTTAGTTTGAGGTCTAACCCATTCAATCTTCAAGCCGACGAAAAAAATAATTATGTCGAGCGAGGAATGATTTGTAAGCCAATTTAGTTGAGGAGATGAGAGGACCATACACTAACAAATCTATGATTCGGTGGTTATAAAGTTTGGATTCAACAAGCTAAATAATTTAGAACATCATGTAGACCAGATAAATAAAACTAAATGGATAATTAGAAGAACCCAAATAAGTGCCCAATCAAGCCCGAACATATTAGCCATTAAAGAAAGAATAAATAAATAAATATCAAAATTTAATGTTTAAATGTCAAATTCTTAAATTTTGAGTTTTCATTTCAGAGATCATGAATGGATTGGTCGCTTAATAAATATTGGAAGATAAAATGAGTTAATTAAGGTGGTTGACACATTCTACTATTAATGGTTACCATTGTTCTTTTTCTCGAAAAAAAACTCTTTTTTATCATGGTGTTCTTAAGAGTCATTACATACTTTATAAGTAGTGCTGATCTATGGAAAATTTTAGCTTTGAAATGATACTTTACTCGGTGCTTGCCAGCTTGGTGGTCTAGCTTGCTTTTTAGATAGAATTGATTAGTATTTGCTAACCTTCTCAGCTATCATCGCATCTTGCTATATTTTCAAATCAATATTTTATCTAAACCTTCAAACTCACTCCAAACTCTACTTTACAACAATCTGCCAACTTCAGTGGAAAACTATCTAATCTCATTTTTCCACACTATCAGAAGACTTTTAACTCAACTGAACTCCATCATTTACTCCAAATCATAAATTTATATTTTAAAATAATCCTTCACCATCATTTTTCCTTATTTTGACCACTTAAACTTATCCTCAAAAATTAAATTTCAAATCAACTCAAATTAGGTTAATCTAGCTAGGATTGGTATTCTCTTAGTATTCTTTCCACCATACAATCTAATGGTTGCACATTTTTATCATCTACTCGAAATCATGAGTTAAAATTTTAAGCTAAATACTTATTATAAATTCCACCTATTTACGCCACTTAAGATTCATTCTCTATTATCATCATATAACTTAGCCTGACTTGTCCAACTTGGACTGCTCTTAGCATTTCTTATGCCAAAACCTTCTCAAAATTTCACCAAAAAATTCAAATCACGTTCCAAAAACATGAAACTAATGACTCATAGCTAGAATGCTTCGTTTCAATGGAGAAAATGAGGCACTCAAGGAGAGGGAGACAAAGTGTGTGGTGGTAAATCCGTTCTACAGAGCAACGTGTACGAAGGGAGGTGAGACGAGATCAAGACACTTCGTAGCAGATGCCGACTCTAAGTGAGAACGACTTACTTACGGGGTTGAACGACACATTCGAAGACAACGACGGCGTGAAGTTGATTGTTAAGGAAGGTTCATCAGGAGGCTAAGGGAGAAGAAGGTGAGTCTTTTGAGCCCTAGTTTGAGGGACAGAAGTGTTCTCACTTGAAGTTGTCGATAGGAGCCAATTGGGAGTTCACCTGCGGGAGAACAAAGCTGGTCAGAAGAAACGAGAGGGCCAAAGCACTATCAAATAGAGCCAACGAGAAGGTCTCGCGCAGGTGTCTTGTGGGTTTCGAGTAGAAGAGGAGGTGTAGTTAAGGACTTGTCAGAGGTAGGACTTTTATAATTAAAGTTAAAGAATGTTTATTTTTTAAGATTTGGGTTAACAATGTTATTATTAGAATTTGATGAGCATTGTGATAGTGCAGCGGTTGTGTCAATTCGAACCGAAGAAGAAAAAGGAGAAGCATCGATTAGAGAAGAGGAGAGGAGCCATCATGCGTGGATTTGATTAATAACAAGCTAAAGCCTGTGAAGGGTGAAGACGGGCGCGTTGTCGAAGCCGAATGAGGGAGTGACTCTGCGTGGGTTAATCGAGTAATTATAAGGTAAGGGTTTTAAAAATATTAATTTATGAATTTAATATATTATTAATTATTAATTATTACTAGTAAGGTTTAATTAAACCATGATTCAAGCTATAAAAGTTTCAAAGTTGGATTAAAAAAAGGTCGGCGACAGCAAAAAAAGATTAAGGTTTTAATTCTGAAAGTATTTTGTTTAAATTAATAATATTCAAATTTTAGTATTACTTACAATGATTAAACTTAAAGTTTAAGTATTGAAGTCTTAATTAAAATAATGTAATAAAATAATAATTAATAATTAAATAAAACACAATTAAGTAATGTGATAACAAAATTATTGACATAAATATTTATATATAATAGTTCAATTGAAGGAGTTACAACTTAAGAAATAAGTTGTAGAGAACATCAATGTGAGTACTCATATTCTTATGTTATAGTAATATCTTGCTTCTTCCCAACTAAATGCATTTACTATTAATGTTATATTTATGGCACTACATACCCATTAATTATGATTCTATTAAATTTTTTTTTATATTGTGGAAATGACATGTGTACTCAATATTGTTTAAATTATCATAGATATTAAATCTTGTACAATTATATTGGCTGTTATACAGTTGAGAATGAAATGACCGTTACTAGATAGTATTTGTTATATTCTGTTTCAATGTGCATGCTTGGTTCTGATTGAGCTCACCCTTTTATGGTATTAGCAGAAGAATGCTAAAGTACTCGTGCACTTAAATGGAAAATGATATTGATATTGAAAACTATTAACTGATATAATTTTTAGATGGTGCACCTTATGACTTTTGTATAAATATAAAATGATATGTACATATNATATATATATATATATATATATATATATATATATATATATATATATATAATAGTTCAATTGAAGGTGTTACAACTTAAGAAATAAGTTGTAGAGAACATCGATGTGAGTACTCATATTCTTATGTTATAGTAATATCTTGCTTGTTCCCAACTAAATGCATTTACTGTTAATGTTATATTTATAGCACTGCATACCCATTAATTATGATTCTATTGAATTTTTGTTTATATTGTAGAAATGACATGTGTACTCAATCTTATTTAAATTATCATAAATATTAAATCTTGTACAATTATATTAGTTGTTATACAGTTGAGAATGAAATGACCATTACTAGATAGTATTTGTTATATTTTGTTTCAATGTGCATGATTGGCTCTGATTGAGCTCACCCTTTTATGGTACTAGCAGAAGAATGCTAAAGTACTCGTACACTTAAATTGAAAATGATATTGATATTGAAAACTATTAACTGATATAATTTTTAGATGGTGCACCTTATGACTTTTGTATAAATATAAAATGATATGTACATATTATTGATATAATAAAATACATTGAATGTTATGAAATATTTTGATCATAAAATTATCAAATATTTTTGTTATGAATAAAAGCTTAACTGGTATGTATATTATTATTTTTTTGTTGTGTTATTATAGTCTAAGAGTGTGAGTATTCACTGGTTATAGTTAGTTCACTGTTATTTTAAATTAGCGTTTCAAGTTTAATTAAGTAATTTAAAATATGAGCGATAGAAGAGAAAATATTTATAAAAGTGGCCGACA
>NEWO01000145.1:552209-569738 GCA_003013225.1 Phalaenopsis aphrodite
AATGGGGAGAAGGAAGCCCTCCACTAGGATTTCTAGAGGATATTTGGCGGTTGATGCAATGCCTGATAATTTAGCATTAATCAAGTCTGAAACTGTGGTCAGACGGTATTAATTTTGTTTTAAATTATACAATAAACCATCATAACTTTCAATTATTAAAAAAACCACCAAAAAGCACAAAGTATACCAAACAGTAATCATATCCAACTAAAGCAACAATATAAATTGAAAGTAAAACAATATCACAATCTAACCAATTATGGTCCATCATTTCTCATAATTAAACAATATAAAAAACTAAAAGCATAATAAATAACATTCTACCTAGTATCTATAGTCCTTATCCTATAAACCAAATCCTTCATGTCAAATATATCAATCTAGAGTTTCACTTGAAAGAAATATTTAATTCAACTATAAAATTTTCACTTAATGAGTAATTCCAATCTTATTATGCATTAAATTAATATACAAATACTATGCATGAATATAAAAAAAATATAATTCATTAATTAATCAAACTATAAACTTTCATTTTAAATTAAGCATTTAAATTTTTGACATTTGCTTATTTTTTAAGAAGTCGTATCAAGATCACCACCATACTTTAAGATATTTTCAAAAAATTATACCCGTAGGTACACCCTAAAAAGTTTGCACCATAAGGTACATCTTTATTATTTTCGTTTCTTTTTTTGTGCACAGGTATAATAGTGTCTCATAGCTAGCACCATAAGAGGATGTATCCTAATTGACTTAAGCTATTAATTGTCATTTTATATCAATTTAATATCATTTAAATGTACTTTTGTATTTCAATTATTTCCTCCCATTTGTGAGACATCTTTCAAACATTCAAAATATAATTCATAAAAAAAATATTTGCTTTTAAAATACATTGCAAGTTCATTTTTATCAATGTTATTATAATCTTTTATTCTTAAAATACATCTTTAAATAAATCATTAATTTAATATCAATAAGAAAACAATTACTCACCTTTTAGTCTCAAAAGAGCTCTTTATCAACTTAATCCTCTGATTACTTCTTACAACTCCTCTTTGACTCTACTTCTCTTGTCTAACCACGTTTCGAAGTCCTTATTCATTGAATCAGTTTTTTAACCATTATTTAAATTAATTAAATTGTACTTGATAGCATCTATTTAATTAAAAAATATATTTTATATAACTAAAATATCGTAACTCTAACCTTATTAAAGTTTGCTCAGATCTCCTCCTTCCTTAGCTCGTACACTTCACCTACTTCTTCTCTCTCTAAGATAAAATTTCTATACTGAGCTTGCATAAATTCTTGATTTTTGTGGCATAAAACTTAGTAGGAATGAAAGGTCTAGGGAAATTTTCATACATTCCACACAATTCTTATGTATTTACATATCTAACACCTACAGTGTGACATGTTCATTTATAACATTTTTGTGTCATAAAGTAATGCATGAAAATGTGCATTTCACTTTTAACAAGGTAATGATGGTGGTATTTTGATGTGAAATGTTAAAGATTTGAGCTTCATGCATGTAAATGAATTATTATTTAAGTGTTAGATATGTAACTACATGAGAATTGTGTGGCATGTATGTAAATGGCCCATGGTTTAATTGTTCTAGCTTTGATATCACTAATGTTGATCATCTCTTTTTACAGGTAAAAATGCTTATGCTGTCTCAGTTTTGAGGCAAATTGAGCTGAAAATTGAGGGAAGAGATATCAATGATGGACGGTATGCAAGCGACTGTTCGTCTCTAAATCAAGTTGTGATTGAGCTTTGACTTTCTTTCGAATGAAGTTGACCGCATAGATTTGTTTTGCAGGGTCATGCCAGTTTCCCAGCAGGTGGATCATCTCATCAGGGAGGCCACAAGCATAGACAATTTGTGTAATATGTATGAAGGGTGGACACCTTGGATATGATAAATCTTTTATTGTGATCTGAGGTAATATTTTCAGGTCAGATCCCATATTTTCATGAAAATTTGTGCCGGTCTCTGTTTGACAAGTTATGGCTTGATTCTTATAATAGTCATTTCTGTGGGCCGGAATTTTCTTATGGAAAATTTACATAAGTAGCACACAGTCTCTATGTATTTACATTACTCATACCTAAATTTTCATATTTACATACATAGAACTTCAGTGCTTTAAATCTATACATGAAAATGTATGCTTTACTTTTAAAAAGTGATAATAGTGCCATTTTTAATGTGATATTAAAGATTTAAGTGATATGTCTGTTAATATAAAGTTTAGGTGTGAGATATGTAAATAAATAAAAATTGTGTGCTATGTATGTAAATGCCCATTTTTCTTATTTTTGATGTTTTGGTCTGAGTTTTATTATGAATAGTCCTTTTTTTTATTTTAATGCATCCGTGTCATGCTTTTTCTTCATGGGAAGTTTACCTTTATACAACACAAATCCTATGTATTTACATATCCAACACCTAAAGTTTGATATTTACAATCATATTACTTTGATGTCATAAATTTATATTTGAAAGGTGTTTTTGACTTTTAAGAATTAGTAATAGTTTTTTTTTTTTATTTGAAGATAAAGAGTTAAATGTTATACATATAAATATGAAAATTTAAGTGTGGAATATGTAAATACATAGAAAAAAATGTATGGCTTACTGGCATATATGTAATTGCTGCTTTTATCTCTTGAATAGTGTATGAAGAGTATGGTGTTATATGGCCAACCACTACAGGCGGCATTATCCATTTTAAGTTATGGTATATTAGTTTTATGGAACCACTACGAGACAACCTTTTTGGTTAACTGTAAATATATGATTCACACATTATATATATATATATATATATATATATATATATATATATATATATGCTCAAGAAGTGCGCAACTGTGGCCTGTTTGAAGGCAGCTTCGGCGTAAGTTCCTTTTGCCCCGAGTTTGAATCCCATCTATGTTGAATTAGCACATATGGAGGATCGGTATTTAGGGGGACAGGATGATACGTCTGCCCTAAATGCCATTTTTTTAATATATATATGCTGAAGAGAGATTTACACGCGTACTACTCAATTCTTATGTATATAGATATCCAACAACTAAACTTCAATTTTTTACATATAAGCCATCTTACCTATGCATGAAAAGATATATTTCACCTTTTAAAAGATAAAATAGTGGTATGTTTTATATGATACTAAAAATTTGGGTGGTATTAATGTGAAAAATCAAAGCTTAGGTGTTAGATATGTAAATGCATAAGAATTGGGTAGTATGTATGAAAATGCCCCCTTGCTGAAAGCAGTGATTTTCTGTTGCAGGATAGCAGTGCAATGCCATTATACTCCATCAAGATTATGCATCTTGCAGAGACTAAACAAGCAAAATAAAATCAAAGATGCATTTCACAAGAATTTGCAGGCTTTTGCTAGGTGTTTTTACCTGGGATCAGAGCCGGCCGATGCCGATCCCAGTCATCCAGTGTCGAAAATACACGAGTACTTGTATAGCTCTACTGCTCAATAGTTTTTTTATACATTTAATTTTTGGGAAATTTGCAGACATGCCACACAATTCTTTTGTATTTATATAGCTAACACCCAAACTTTATATTTACATTCATAACACTTTGGTCAATTTTGGTGTTAGATATGTATATACAGAAGAATTAAGTGCTATTATGTATATATGTAAATACCCCCTAATTCTTTTTTTTTTGGAACTGCAGTGTGACTTTCAAATGTCAGGCAATGATTTGGATAAATTGAGCTTCTGAATTTGGTTGGAGTTGATCTGGACTTCATAGAGATCACTTGCCTCAGAACTCAGGCAATGATTTCGACCGTTAACTTGAACCATTCTTCCAAAGAAAAGAGTATGTGTACCAACTTCTCATAGTCTTCCTTTTAACGTTGTGAGTTGCATCAATCCACCAGTTAGTATTATTTGTTGGAGGGCAATTACATGCAGACCACCTGAAAGATTGGTATTTACAAATCAACCACCCTCTTTCATCTATTTTTCAAATTGTCGCTCAAATATTAATTTAAAACCATGGTAAAACCCCAACCAACCTACATTTTTCAGTTTTATAAAATTCTCAATAAATTGGTAGGGGCACGTGTTAATGCATCGGAAATTTACTTGGGTGGTTGATTTGTAAATATCAATTTTTAGGGTGGTCTGTGTGTAATCATACCTTATTTTTATGTATATATTTTATTTTATTTTATTTTATTTTATTTGTTTTTAAATCTTTTATTTTTTATCTCCAGGAAGCAATGGAGGGAAGTGTTTTGAGTCATAGCCAGCATTTTGGGGAAGTTATCTTTGTTCTTATCTTTACTTTAGGCTTAGCTTTTTGGTTGCTTCTCTCTCTCTCTCCCTCTCTCTCTCTCTCTCTCTCTCTCTCTTATTTCTCTCTCTTCTAATTTTATTTTGAAACTATTATTTACAAATCAAGCACCTTTTCTTTTAATTTTCCAATTTTCAAACTCATATTTTTTTTTTATTTTTATCAAATTCTTAATGATTTTATGGTGGTACGTGTAAATGTATTTGTTCGGTAGTTCATAAATCACCCTAAATATTTGATTTGTAAATATCAATATTTTGGGTGCTCTGTTTTAATATTTAATATGGAATTAACATAAAAAAATTATTTTTTGACAAATTAAATTTTTTTTTATTTTAAATAAAAATATAAATATAATAAAATAATAAAAAGTGAAAGTTATTTGAGTTGGTACCCTAATGTGTAGTTTTAGTATGAGGCATTTACATACATACCAATTGTGTGGGTGTGGGTGTGGGTGTGGGTGTGAGGACATTTTTGTAATTTTAAAAATATAGATTTCGAGCAAACAAGTAAATGATATTGCTTGAAGTGGTGGAGATCTTGATTTTCTTCTAGTGCAGTGAGCATGTGCCTCTTAAGCTTCAATGCCCATTAAATAAACATAGAACAAGGAAGAGACATTCAAATAGAAAGAGAGGGAGAAGGCATTTAAAGTTATATGGAT
The DNA here is from genome assembly GCA_003013225.1 of Phalaenopsis aphrodite. Classification (NCBI taxonomy): domain Eukaryota; kingdom Viridiplantae; phylum Streptophyta; class Magnoliopsida; order Asparagales; family Orchidaceae; genus Phalaenopsis; species Phalaenopsis aphrodite. The sequence goes on from NEWO01000145.1 coordinate 557,228, forward strand.
TAGATGGTGAAAGAGCTATTATGGAGAAGACATAAATGCTGACTTGCTAGTGGGCTAATTTGGGATAGATGTGGGCCCATAATTCATGTTGAGTTGGTTATTGACCCTCTTAAAGTAGGGTGGTTGTTCTTTTGGCTATGGTAAGTGACCCTATAGCAAGTCCACTATGACTCTTTGTTTGGTAAACCTCTTTCTTGAGAAGTGCATATTGGCATTGATGTGGTGCATCTTAGACTTTGATTAGTACCTTAGCCTCTAGTGAGTGTAACAACATTTAAATAGTGTGGTTTGACCATTGAGAAATTTATTTACTGTCTTTAGTCAGTACAACTTATTCTTTATCTAGTGCACCTTGGATGAAGAAGCAAGCATGGAAGAGATGTTAGGTGTGTGTGCTGAGGGAGTTTTGGTCATTATGGCTGGGTGAAGCCAAAGGTTCGGTCATTGTGGTTAGGGCAATAGAGAATTTGGGAGTTATGAAGGTCTCTGTATCGTAATATGTTGTTGCTTCCGATGCTACCTCTAGTCATGATTGTATTTTGAATTACGATCACAAGGGAAAAGAAAGGCGGACATAAGATTGGAGCTTTAGATCTATGTTTGTCTCGTAACATAGAAAATAAAACAAGACTTAGAAAAGAAAAAAGAAGAAGAGAGAGATGAGAGAAAAAAGATCTTAGCCTTTTATTAACAACATAAATAATTTAAAAAACTCTATCTTTAAGTGAAAGATAATTACAAACACATAAACACATGGAAAACTCCTAAAGTAATTAGGAGAAGTCACTGATTGTATAGATGAAGTCATCGGCACAGGGGTGAACTCCCATAAGGTCCAGGAGGGCAATTACCCTTTTTGAAATATTACTTTATCCTTCGTTGCCCTAACCCCTCCCACATTACGTATAAGGTGCCGGTTTGAATGCACTTTTAGCTTATAGCAAGTGCATTGATGAAAATACATTAGTTTTTGACGAGTGCACATTAATACCAAATGCATCTTAGCCTTAGACGAGCCCACCTTGACCTTTGACAAGCGCATTTTAACTTGGAGTGATTGCATCTTAGCTTTGATTGAGTGGGCGCGTGCACCTTAGCCTTCAACAACCATATCCGAACTTCACCGGGTGCCCATTGTCCTTCATATATGTATGTATGTATGTATGTATGTATGTATGTATGTATATCTATCTATCTATCTATATGTATGTATATTTATATATATATATATATATATATATATATATATATATATATATATATATATATATATATAAAGATAAATAAATAAATAACAAGCAATTACATATATGACACCCAAAATATTATTATTTACAAATCAAACACCCTGTTTCATCCATTTTTCAAAGTCTCACTCAAATATCAAAGATCATGATAAAACCTCAATTCATAACGATTTGATCGTGGCACGAATAAATGCGTAGGTTTAATTGTTCGAAAAAATTATCTAAAAGATAGATTTGTAAATAGTAATATTTCTTATGCTCCGTATGTAATTATCCCCTCCAAAATAAAAAAGGCAAGGTTAAATAAAACCTCCAGAAGTACTATGACCCCAAATCCCTCCCCCATCTTCATCGACTCCAAACCCCACAGCAAAACCCTTCCTTTCCTCCTTCCTCTCCTCAATGGCGATCCACCAACAGCTCCTCCGCTTCAACCTCCACTTCACCGTCGCCGCCGCGGTTGCCGCCGCCGTCGCCGCCGTGATCATCTCCTACTTCGCATACCTGGGCCCCACCTTATCCTCCCTCTTGAGCTTTTTCTGGCCTCTCCTTCTCTCCACCACCTTCCTCCTCGCCGCCGTCGCCGTCATTCTCCGGATCTCGCCGCCGCCGCCTACCGACTCCGCCGCCGTCTCGGCCGGCGAGGATATCATCGAATACGTCGCCGGAACACGTTACGAGCAGCTCGGAGTGGAAGCCGCTCCGGAGATCTGAGAGGTTTCCGTACTGCGCGTGGGGTACTTGAGGGGCGATGATATGTAAATTTGAAATAAGTGAAGGGCAATTTGAGAATTACGCTTGTGTTTCTAGGTTCTTCCAGTGCTTTTTTGGGTTCGGTTGAACCGGGTTTATCTGCATTGGCCGTTGTACTGGTTCGGTTTAAATAATTGGACCGGCGATTGAATCGGCCGAGTTAAAGCTTGTTTATTCTTTTCTTTTGGGAAGAACTCTATTGGATTAATCATAACTGATTTAAATACTATTCATAATTATTTATATTCATGTATTTACATTTCTACCACCTAAACTTCAATTTTTACATATATATCATGACATTATTTATGTATGAAAATGTGAATTTCATTTTTTTTAAAGCTAATATGATGATATTTTCTTATGTGTAATGAAAAATACACATGATATAAATATAAAAATCAAAGATTAGATGTTGCTATGTAAATACATAAGAATAGGGTGGTTTGTTCATAAATAGCCCTTTTAAATCAGTGGACAACCTCCTATAAATTGAGTCTCTCATGTTCGTCATATCGATTTAGAGTTTAATCTCAAAGAAATAATTAATTTAAAAAGTAGGTTTATCATAAGTTAAAGAGTAATTATAATTTTATTATGCATTAATTAATATGCAAATGATATGCATACTTGTCCATAAGAAATGTGATTAATTAATTAATCAAACAGTAAACTTTCATTTTAAATTAGTTATTCTTATTTCAATTTAACTCATTTATCTTTCTAAGTTTTACTTTAAAAAAAAATCATATCATGATGATTGTTTGTATGTACTTTCAAAAGTTTTATGCTGTAAGCACCTCAATATTTTTCGTCTGAAGACACACATTTATCATTTTCATTTTATTATGTTATTCTGTATAGATCATACAAGATTGTATGTCTGTTAAATCCATGACAATACTATTAGACACATCAGCAATGTACATCATAAGTGAATATATCTGATAAACATTAAGCATTTCTTGAATATGAGCTAATAAAAGCCAATTTACCAGTCACATGTCCAATCCTTTTCACAATTTCATATGAGCATACATATTTGGGGTTTTATTTTTCATTTTTCCAAACCTTTGCACTCCCTTCAAATGACTGGTTTTAACTAAAATAAACTCTATAACTTCAAATTCAACAAAAAACGTGTTTAACATCATAATATTTTATGTATCTATCTTGTAATGTCGCATAGACTATAGTTGGAGGCCGCAATACATTAGTGGGCCACAAAAGGTTGCAGTTGGAAGTTGTAATAATCGTTGTTCACGTGATCCATAATTGAGGGTTGTAAATGTCAGTTGGTCACAGAGGTCATAATTGAAAGTTGTAGTAGTAATTGGTTATATAGATTGTAGCCGATTAATAAACCTCTTCTCTCATAACAGTGTTACGGTTTTACAGAAGACACTACATTTGTTTGTATACAGGGTAATGAAAGATATAGGTGCTAATACAATCATTGTATACTCATTAACAATCATAAGCGGTGATCGTCGATAGCCAATGGTTGGCGGATAAGTGGTGATGGCCAACAGTGATTAGCAGTTATGGATATCAAAAGTTATCGTTGTGTATTCAATACGACATTATCCATTACGATTGTATTTGAGATATAACATTAGCAAGCAGGAGTCAATAATGGTGATGAGAAGGGGTGGTTGACGAGTATTAGGTGTGGTCGACGACAACCAACAATCAGTGGTTAATGACAATCCTCGTTTATGAAAATTGAAAGTTATTGTTGGGTCTTCAATATGACGTTATATATTGAAGCCGTATTTGAGATACAATGTTATCATGCATGGGTCATCAAAAGTGTCGAGCATGAGTGACATATAGGTGGTGGTTGATGGTGATCGACGATTACGTATGTCAAAAGTTATCAGCGAGCCTTCAGTCCAAAACTAATATGTTCTCTCTTGTGTAAAGAGATGAGGTCTATTTATAGCCTCTAGGGTAAGTAGATTTTGGTTTTTTGATGAATAAGTTTCACCACTTACGAGACAACCCACATCGATTCCCTTTACTTATAAGAGTTTTGTTTTAATGATTTAAGGACTTTAAAGACCTCAAGACTAAGTAAGCTTGGGCTCATTGGATTCCTCTCATCGAAAAAGTTGATTTTGCTACAATAATGTCAAATTTGGAGTATATTTTATCATTTAATTAATGATTCAAAACCTTTAATTATTTTTTAAAGACCTAATCTGAGCTCGATTGGAATCAGATTGAATCAATTTTGATATCATCAGGCGCGCCTTGTTGATACAATTACTTTGACTAGATATTTGCTGAAATTAGAGATTTGGATGATCTTGAATATGAATCTTGAACGCCTCTTAGTAAAAAAACCTCGAAACTTGTACCAAATTGTAAAAATTTTCTTAATGATGCATCATTAATTTTTTATAAATTATTTAAAATGACAATTAAAATTTATTAAATTAAAAATATAATAATTATTAAACTATTGTTAAGCATTTAAGTTTAGAGGAAACAAAAATTTAGTGTATTACATAATAATAAACAATTTAGCTAAAATCATAATTTTAAACACTAAAAAGCTAGAAATATATATTTTCTTCTAATCTTTCTAACACGTGGCCTTACGAGCTCCAAAGCGGCGGCAATAAGATCAGCCGGCTAGCCACGTGGCCTCGGAATTGAAATATAAATGAGGGGCAAAATAGTAAAAGAAAAAAAAGAGCTCTTTTTGCAGGCAGAGTGCAAGTGGTAGCGGAGCCGAGAGAGATTTCGACGGGAGTTGCCGATTCGGAGCTTGTCGGTGAGTATTTCTCCATTCGACTGTATAATTCTTGATCGGTTTTGTCGATTTTAGGTTCTTCAATTCGCTAATCTTAATTCAGAAAATGTAATTTAGGGTTTTTTAAGATGCTTTATGTATGCGGCTTCTGGTTTTGAGCTTCCAACCCTAGCGCCGTGCCGTTTTTCCGGAAATTTATCCGTTAAAATGTGCCGCTTTGAATTAAGTTTGAGTTTTAGAATTAGGTTGTTGTCATGCTTCAGGTCTGGCTATAGTTCATACGAGAAGAATGTTAGGGATTTGGTGCTGGTTTTAATGGCGTTGAGATTGAGTTCTTCTGCTAATTAGCATTGTTGAGCTGTTTTTGTTTCGAGATAGTGTTGCTTTAATTGCTGCGTTGTTTTGGTTTTTCATGGGAGTTAGGTGATTTTTTCTATTGAGTTGAGTTCTTGTTTGTTTTGTTTAGAATTATGTCTTTAATGTGTGTTGATTGTTTCCAGTTCTTCTGTTTTTAGATTGAAGTTTAGGTGTTAGATATGTAGATGATAAGGAATTAAGAGGTATGTATGTAAATCCCTTGAAAAAGTTATTTTTTTTTATGTTTGATATGTAAATGATAAAGAATTAAGAGGTATTTATGCAAATTGCCTTTGTTTATATATAATATTTTGGTTACCTAACATCTCAATCACCTAAAACTTTATTTCCTTTTTAAATATAGGAGTGATTAATCCATTATATTTAAAGTTTTGGGTGATTGAAATGTTAAATTTTTAGTTTGGGCGATCAATCCGGTTATATTTTAAGTTTTGAGTGGTTGGTATGCAAAAAGCCCATTTTTTTCAGTGATTTTTGAGGAAGCTTTGTTATTTGGTTCATCTTTGATTTTTTTTTTAAGGATCTTTTTGCTGCTGCATTATTGGAATGGAGGAAGCGGAGCAATCATTGGAGCCGAAGGAAGATAGATTGAAAGATGTCAATGGTCCACCTGATGGTGCAGTTGTAAAAGTTTCTACTGAGGTATGGAATGGGAATGGAAATATGATGGAAGAAGTTAGGCATTATGGAGATGAAAATAATGTTTCTGAAGAGTTGAAGGCAGCGGCGGAGGCGAAGTGTCTGGGGGATATACAAAATGGTGAAGATGAGGAGAATTTGAATGAATTGAAGGTCGGAGAGGAGATGAATGGTGTTAAACAGATTAAGAACGGGGAAGAAGATGAAAATATTAGGGAAACCAACATAGTGGTTGAAAATGAGGCAAGGAAAGATGTGGTTGGGGATGAAAAGGTGGCTGGGGATTCTCAGGATTTGCAGGAAAAGAAGGATTTTGAAATATCCATTGGCGAGGAAAAGAAGATGGAAGTTGATGTTCAGAATGGTACTGAGATGAAATTTATTGTGGAAAGGGTGGAGGATGAAGTTGTGGAGGAGGATGTAAAATGCAGCAATGAGAAGTATGGCCATGGAGATGTTGAAGCTATTGGAGGGAAGAGTAAGGAAGAAGGCAGCAGCGTGGTAGATGATATATCTGTTAAAGAGCTGGAGAATGGTGAAGATGAAGGTGGTGTGGAAGGGATGAAAGTTGATGAAAATGGCAAACCTACAAGTAGTGAGAGGGTTGAGGATAGTGTTTTGATACAAGTTGAAGAGGATGATAGAGAGAAGGTTAGAAAGGATGCCAAGGACATGGAAATGGTGGAAGCTAAAGATGTGGTAGAGGAAGAAGCTCTTGAGGTAAAAGATGAGGAAAGGCTTGCTGTAAGGGAAAGGGAAGAAGATGAAAAGGATAATGGTGGAAATGCTAACAAGATTGTGAGTGATAATGAAAATGTTGAGTCTTTGAAAAGGAAAAGGAGCAGAGATCGACGATCTTCTGAAACAAATGAAGCTAAGAAAGATGGCGACACCGAGGAAAATGTTGAAGAATTGGAGGTAAATGCAAGTAGAAAGAGGTCTAAAGAGGTATTGAGTTCCCCTGTGGGCTCTTCCAGTGAACGTCCTGTGCGTGAAAGGAAAACCGTTGAGAGGTTAGTAGAAGTTATTGAAAAAGGGCCGGATAACACTGTTATCATAGAGAAGGTGCATATTTCTTTCTCTAGCTTCTCTTCATTAGAAAATATAAACATATGACTGATTATTTTTTTAATGTTTCTTATTGTAGGGTCGAGGAACTCCATTGAGTGAAATACCTAATGGTATGCTTTTAACTGTCTTGGATGCATGTTTGTCTCATTTCGTTCATGATGAGTTAATATCATGGATTCTTAAAAGACCTCTTCTAGTTTTTTACTTATCAGTATTATCTGGACTTCTCATTTGTTTTTTAATGGTTGGATTTTATTCAATAAATTGGTCTTGCCTTTTTTTAATTTAAGATATAATTACACTCTATGAATTTATTTTTCCATTTTGGTTTTATTTTAAGATATAATTCCACTTTATGTTGGAACAATGGATAGGTAGATTTCATATAGCCAACTCAATTTATTTGCCGGTATGATGATTTTTTGCTTCTTACATTGTAGTTTCTAGCAATAGGATCTGATTCAGAATCAAAATCAGCGAACGAACAATGAAGAATTGTAATAGATAAGTGGAAAAACTCAAATGATGGTTGCTCTTATAAAAATCAAAGGAAAGCAAGCAAGATACAATTATGATCTATTGTTCAAGAGATAGATTGTCTCTCCCACAACTCTAGATGAAGAAAAGAAAACTGCAGCCAACAAAATGTTCATAAGAAAAAAATAAACCCTAGGTTATTAGCCTTAATGTTATCCTATCACAACATTTCAAATGTTTCCCCAAACTCCTAATTTTCCTCCTAGCATACGTGATTAAAGCCCTTGTGATCCCTTCCTGTTCGTTGGTTTCCTCAGTCGCTGCTCCTTGTTGCACCTCACCTCTCTGTTGAGCTGCTCGAATCTTATACAATCGAGGACTGCCGCTTGTTCTTTGCTCGACCGATCCAGGCGAGGACGGTCAAGTAGCGAGCGTAACAATATTCTGAGATCTTGTTCTGATACCAATTTGATACGACTAAAAACCAAAATAGCGAGCAAAGGATGACAAAATGACAATAGATAAGTGGAACGATGGCTGCTCTTACGAAAATCAAAGGAAAACAAGCAAGATAAAATTATGATCTACTGTTTGAGAGGAAGTTCTTCTCTCCCACAACCCTAGACATCGCTAGGAACACCACAGGAGGAAAAGAAAATTGCAGCTAACAAAATATGCATAAGAAATAGCAAACCCTAGGTTATTAGTCTTGTAACTGGATCTCTCATAAAGCAAACGCTAAGAACACCACTTATTGTAATTGTATATACCTATATAGGTATGTATTGATCTGTTTGTCACTTCCATCCATGCTCGTGTCCGGGCACGATGTGCCTGTCTCTATGTCTATGTGTATGTATTTATCTTATTGTCATTGGATCTATTGTCTGCGTAGTTGTGGCAATGTAGGGATTGTGAGTCCACACAAGCAAGCTACCTAGTAAAAATTCCTTATTAAGGTATTTTTATTGGTGGGAGGTAACTTAGTCATCTGGAAAAAAAAGAAATAAATAGTGGCCAATTCAAACACCTAGGAAGCATTGAGCCATGACGCATTCGACATTTTAGATGTTATATGTATAGAGTTAGTACATTTGACTGTTTGTCTTAATTCCTCTATTTTAGATAGAGGGGTTCTCTATTAAATAATGCCACCTATTATTGGTAAGAGTAATTAACTCTAGATACCTAAAGAAAATCTTGATAAAGTTCATGGAAAATGATAGAAAATCATGGGACCGACATTATTGGATGAGATGCAAACCGGAGGGGATTCCATTTGATCTACTTTGTTGCCCTTGTTATGTGAAATATAAATCCTGACTTCATTTTGCTTTTGCTAAATTTACAAAATTTTAAATTTGGTTTCATAGCGTTGATATGTTTATCAAGCATTTTTCTATGTTATTTATTCATTGTAATGTGCTACATTTTCTTTGTTCAACATAAGTTAGTTGTGAAGTTGACTTTTGTTTTTTCCCGTTTATGTCAGTGGCGTATAAGTTGGCTAGAAAGAAGCCTGTAGAATTGAAATTTCTGCATCAGACACTTTTTGGAAGAAAAGGAAAGGTACTTTGTAATCTCAGTTGCTTGCGTGCATTTTTTCCTAATTTCTCTTTGGGAAATTCACTTAGAGACATACTTTCAAGTTAATAAGGTTTGCTACTTATTACTGACTTTGGACTTCTTCCCTTTTTTCATTGCTATTTTCTTAAACTGTATATTAAATATACAAGTTTTTCCTTAACCCATTATTACTTTCTGTTTCTCTTCAACTCTTATGCTTTTCATTTTTTGGAAGATTTACTTCCATATCTCTTAATTTTTATGTATTTACATAACCTTAAATTCAATTTTTGCATATACACCACCTTAGCAATATGCATGAAAATGTGTATTTCACTTTTTAAAAGTTGAAATAATGAATTTCTTGATGTGATATGAAAGATTTGGGTCGTATAAATGTAAAAAAAGTGAAGTTTAGCTATTAGATGTGTAACTACATAAGAATTCAGTGGCCTGTAAGTGCCCCGCTGTAAAATTTTTTAGATATATGAAATATTTCTGCTGAGCCATAGCTTTGCCTGTCTTAAATAAAGGAGTTTATAATTTGTTATGTATGTACGACAATATTTTTGCAGGCAGTAACATTCTCGCGAAACTTACAGATTAGATTTTAGAAATAGAAATTTGAACGTAATGGAACTCATTTTGAAACTGTAATTTGATTGGATTTTCTATTTTCTAACCTTCCGCAAGCATTGATTGAAATATTTTCATGTCTCGGTTAGTATCTTCATGCCATTCATTTCTATTGTAGAAGATGGCAATATTTGAATGTGGACTTTTAAAAGTAGCTCAAATTTACCTTAATAATTAGGAGTTTGCTGAGATTTGGGTTTCGAGACTTCGTATAGGCGGAGGGCATCGAAGTTAATTACCTCTCCATATGGCATGAGTAATATTGATGAAGAAATTCACTAGGGTCCGTGCTTTATTTAGGTGTTTAAATTAGTCTCACATTATATCTTCTGATATTAGGTGCTTGTATTTAGGCTCCACTTGTTCAATGTTGTGTTGTAACCATAGGCATGAAGTAAGAGAGTTTGTTGCAACCATTAGCAAAGGCTTAGTAAGCTTCTGGTGATTTTTAATTTATCATCAACGAGCCTTGTGATGCATGACCAACATCGTTGTTGGCTTCTATCCATACGTATATGTATGGTCATCATGCGCCTATTGTTTTAAGACATGTTTTAGATAAATTTCATGTCCTAAAATATGATAAGGCGCATTATATCTTTTCTTTAATGTTCTTGTGTGTTTTGATAGTTATTGAGGGACCTCTATTAGATAATTGTTACCCTATTTATTAACTAGCTGAAGAATATTTAAATCAAACAGGTGTGTTTTCTCTCTCTTTGCCTTTGAGTTGTTTACACTTTCTTCATCTCTTTTTCTTCTCTTGTTTCATGCATGTTGTAATCATCATTAAAGAATTATTCTGCTTCAAATTCTCAAGGTGTGTCCAAAATTGACATGACATTTGAATTTGAGTTGAACCAAACTTGAAAATCTTGGATTGCATTCAGGTGTAGAATCATAATCCGTTTAATTTTTTTTTGGCCATGCATTGATTGGCTCACAAATATGAATTTGACCAACCAAAAGTTGACACTCCGGATCATAAGTGACTCAAAATTGACCCACCAATGAAAATTGACCCTTATATTTATAATTCCCACGGCTGCTTTCTAACAAATTATTTTCTCTATGAAAACTTCACAGCCACCTTTCTAAAAAGCTACAACCACCCCAAATAGACTCTTAATCTTCAAATTCACTGTGACTTATATTTGAGACAAGTTTAATTAATTTATTACACAGGGGGTGATGGCTTTAGGGGTCTCTCAATCTCAAGTGGGTGTATCACCACCATTCTAATTACAAGCAAAGATAGAATTGTCTGCATCTCAATCTTGCTGCTGAAACTTTTAAAGCTTTTGTTAATTAGCCATGCCATTTTTTTTATTTTTTGGAGAGTGCTTTCTTAAATCAATGTCCTAAGGAAGAGCCCCATCTAAGGGATTAGTTATGTCAGTGCCTCAACTTTTTAACATTCGTGATATTATTGTAGGATTTAGCAATGGCGGCAGTTTAGCTAAAATCTCTCAATGAACTTCACGTTGGTGACACTTCTCAGCTTGTTGTCAATGCAGTTCTTAACTATACTCATCTACTCCGACGTTTGTCACGCTACATTTAAACCCTAAACCCTAAACCCTAAACCCTAAAGACAGAGTTTTGTAATTTACCCCATGCTCGACCTGGAAGTTGTGATCGCTCCTCATCTTCCTCATCTTCTCCGACGTTTGTCACGCTACATCTACCTGCCAAATTATTCCTATGTATTTATATATCTAACACCTAAACTTTACTTTTTACATTTATGCTGTCTAAATCCTTCGTATCGCATAAAAAATATCACTACCTTAACTTAAAAGAAATGAAATACACATTTTCATGCCTAAGGCAATGTGCTTGTAAAAATTGAAGTTTTGGTGCTAGATATGCAAAACATAAAAATTGAGTGGTATGTATATAAGTCTTTTTTTGGCAATATATATTCATTAGCAGATGCTACTTCCATAGGCCTCTCGTATAATAATTTCACTCCATCCTACCACCATCTAAATTTTGTCTCTTTTTGTTGAATACAATTTACTAATTCATCAGTATGAATTAACAATTTCTTATTTATGATCATAACCATCACTGAATGCATGCATACCTGCAGGCGGCCGATTTTAAGAGCAATCTTTTGAGGTTTTCTGGATTTGCTTGGCATGAAAGTGAGGTAATTGTTCTTTCACCAACTGCTTTACAAATTAGAAATTGTATGCTCATGTAGAACTTGTCTGCAGGAGAAACAAAGAGCTAAGCTAAAGGAGAAGCTGGACAAGTCTGTAAAAGAAACTTTGTTGGAGTTGTGTGACTTGTTTGATTTGTCTGTATCTAAAACGAATGCTAGAAAGGTTTTCCTCTCACTAGTTTGTTACTGGGCTTAATATGTTTAGAATGAGATTAGATAGTGCTGTTAGTGGCATTCGTATTTCACTTTACATTAAAATGTCAAAATAGTCTCCCGACTCTTTGCAAGGGGTTATTTTAGGCCCAAAATATTATAAAGTGTTAATTTAGTCTGCAGACTCTTTAAATATGGGCTGAAATAGTCTTCACAGAGGATTATTTGAGCCTCAATTTTAGCACTTTTATAAACTCTAGGAAAATGACCCCATGTAAAAAGTTATGGGACTTATTTGACTCTTTATTCTTTCTTTAATGGCAATTTTGTGGCAACATTGTGTTGTGATTGCAGGATGAAATAATTATGAAGGTTTTGGATTTCTTGGAAGCTCCTAAAAAAATGAGCGATGTCATGCATGCTGAAAAGCAGGTTTGGTACATACCACCAAATCCTTATGTATTTACATATCTGCCCCCTAAACTTTGATTTTTACATTTTTTTCACCCAAATCTTTCATATCACAAAAAAAAGAAAAAAAATCAATATTATAATCTTTAAAAAGTCGAACACTACTTTCTCATGCCTAGTTAATGTGGTATATACTATACATATTTCTACACACACACACACACACATATATACCTATATATATATATA
>NEWO01000145.1:570316-594416 GCA_003013225.1 Phalaenopsis aphrodite
CAGCAATCCGGAAGATGTTGCCAGTGGTCGGGACAGCACCAATTAGAATGGACCACAACTTGGAAGGTGCGGGGTGCGATGGCAACAGCAGGATATCTGCTGGAGGTGGTGAACAACAGCACGGAAGGTGATTGGGTGGCCGGCGGGAGGCGGGGATAGCAGATAGGTGGCTGGAAGGCCGATGCGACAGCGGAGAAAATAGTTTGCGTCTGCTGGAAGCGGGGCCGGAGGGGGGCCTGCGGAAGGATAGATATCTTGTCGGGGTCGAGCTACAACCGGAGCACCGCCCGGACCTTTGGAGACGGTCACCACATCAGACGAGTTATAGTCGGAGCACCTTCTCTCCGTTGAATACAACCTCCAAAGAGGAAGAATGTTTCAAAGGCAACACTTAGAAATGAAAAAGGAAGGGAAGATGGAGGGAAATGAAAAAGGAAATGGTAGAAGGGTTGGACCGCGGTACTGTAGCAGCTACATTACCATGTTCGTGGTATTTTAGCAGCTACAATGCTGCGACCTTGGGGAAGCTCCTGAGTCACATCCATTCATATATGTATGTTTGTATTTTTATGTAAAAATTAATATTAAGCGGTGTACATGTAAATCTTCCTATTATTTTTTGCTCTGATTTTGTAAACTTGTGACACATGCGCAATTTATATATACGAAGAATGTTATAAATTCTCTCACACAGATTGCTTGTATTTTCCTTGGGTATATTAATGCTAGTCCAATCTGTTTGTTTCATTCTGTATGGCATAGATACCACTCAATTGTAATGCATGGAAAATCTGAATTCATATATCCAACCCCAATATTTTGGGAAGAAGTTAATGATGAGCTTCTTTTGCAGTCATCTAAATCTCGAAAGAGGTCAAAGAGCTCGGGGAACAATTTTGGAAAAAGGTCTAGGCAGGTAAGCAGCTAAGCGATAAATCACCAATGCCGACTTTATTCACAGATTACTTTTGGCTATGTAAGACTGTTTGATTAATGGAAGATTTAAATACCTACCACCGTTCAATTCCTATGCATTTATATATCTAACACCCAAACTTCAATTTTTACATGTATACCACCTTGCCTATAATCATGGAAAGGTGTATTTCACCTTTTAAAAGTTGAAATGGTAGTATTTTTGATGTGATACAAATGACTTGGGTGGCATAAATGTAAATAGCAGTGTAAGTGTTAGATATATAAATACATAGGAATTGGGCGGTATGTATGTAGAAGTTCCTTCATTAATTTAGTCTGGAAATTACATAAGTGTGATATGGATGATGTAGAGGCATGAAAAGACTGAGGACACGCGAAGTTCAGATGTAAAGAGTTCACATAATGGCAATGATGATGAGGAAGATGTAGATACAGAAGAAGACAATAATGAAGATAAAGACTCAGAAAAAGCTCCAAAGGAAGATGAAGAGAGTGATGCAGAGGAGAAGGAATCAGAAGAACCAGGCGGTGAACGGGGAGATGAAACCAAGTTTGATGGTGACTTTAAAAAAGAAAAGCAACTGAAGAAATCTCCAAAATGGAAAGAAAAGCAGGATGTGAAGAACTCTCTCCCAAAACAGGCCTCTTCTGATTCTGTGAAGAGGAAGATTGGGAGCGACTCCAAAATATCCTCCACAAAAATTGATGGCAAGAACTCTTCGAAGACGCCGCCGTCCAAAAATCCAAAGTCTAAGAAAATTGATGATACCGGCGAAAATGCATTGTCAAAAAAGAAGGATGCTGAATCACCTAATAAATCAAATTCAAAGTCAAATTCAAAGGAGAAACCTTCTGGTATGCTTTAATGACATTTTAAGTTGGAATGTGAAACAATAATGTTTGATAAATTAAGTGTCAAAATAGTTCGCCAGCTTGTAGATCATTTGTTCCAGAGTCTAAAAAAAATGTTAGATTAGTCCCCATAGACTCTTTTAATATAGTTGTAATAGTTAGAGGGAAGATTATTTTAGTCCATATTAAAAAATTCTGGAGACTAATTTAGCATTTTTATAGACTCTGGAACTAAAATGACCACATGTAAATAGATATTGGACTATTTCGGCTCTTCATTCAATAACTTCTGACCACGGGCCGAATGTTTTCACAATAAACTTTTGATTGTTGAATAGGCGGCATAGTGTGTGTGCGCGCACTTGCATGTGCATATATACTTCTATGTGTGTGTGTGTGTGAATATCACAGTTATTTACCTTGATTTATCTTTAATTTCAAATCTACATGCACATGCTATTGTTCAAGGAAAAGCATCCAAGGGCAGGGCAAAATCTGGAAGAGGGCAGAAATCCGGTCCCACTAAAGCAGAGCTGAGGAATTCTATATGTAGGATCCTCAAGGAGGTTGATTTTAATACGGCAAGTCTATTATATAAAGCTCCATTACTATATTTTATTTGGTTGATGGTGAATTAGACTGACTTCTAATTTCTAGAATCCAGTTTCGTTGAGGAGAAAAATGAGTTTCACTTGGGATTGGAAGTTAGTCACTCTTTTTGGGGGCATTTACATACATAGCACCCAATTTTAATGTATTTGCATATCTAACACTTAAACTTTAATAAAGCTCCCTCAACAATACCACTATTTTAACTTTTAAAATGCAAAATACAACTTTTTCATGCACAGATATGTAAAAATTAAATTTTTTTATGTTAGATATGCAAATGCATAAAATTTAAGTGGTATATAAGTAAGTCCTTTTATTTTTGTTTAGAATAAAAACTCGAATCAGATTTAAAACTCAATTTCACACACACAAACAAGCCATTGGAATGAGCTCTCATGTGTGTTGGTGAAGCTGACTCTGTACTATTTCTTTTGCAACACAGGCTACATTTACAGATATACTTAATCAACTTGGTATGCATTCTCTTCATCTTAATTCTAATTTTTGTTTTTTTTTTAAAATTTTTTGTTCAATATTCATATTTATAGTTTGTAAAGTACATTATTTTCATTTCATCTCTCAGCTTCAGAGTACAAAATAGATCTCACTCCAAGAAAATTTGCAATAAAACTAATGATCCAAGAGGAGCTCACCAAGTTGGGTGATGAGGAAGAAGAATACCAAGAAGAGGATTGAAATCCCTCTGCTCTTATATATATATATATAGATGTCTTTAGACTGTAGTTTTTAGCTGTAAGGTTCATGGGCTGTAAGGTTCATGGAGTGGGCTGGTGAAATATTTATCAATCATTTTGACCTTTCTGCTGAGCTAAATAATATATTTTGGGCCCCCAACAAATCCTGCCCCCTTACTGTTGTAAAAAAGTATGGTTAAGTTGTTATAGTGGATGAAAAGTTGAATATGATTGTTTTTTTTAGGGTTTTTATTTGGGTTTGATTTGTTTGCTGATTAATAAATGAACATAATACTCAGATTTACTTTATTAGTTATGTGGTAGATTAGTGTTGTTTGAAGGTCATTGTGTCGTTTTGTTGCATACCACTCAATTCATATTGTATTTACATATAGAGCTGTCAAAAAAGCTTGTTGTGTGCGAACAGTTCGAGTTTGGCTCATTAAATAACTCGTGTTCGGTTTGTTCGTGTTTAGCTCATTTTAGCTCGAAATAAAAAAAAATTATTATATATATTATTTATATCATAATATATTATATTTATTTATATATAAATTTAAATCATAACACATTGTATTGTAATATGATTAGTTTTTTTTTTTTTTTTCATACATTTGATCTAAATTCGAATCCAAACGCTTTGCATCTATTTTTTTCAATTTAGTTTTAATGAGACAATTTCAAGCCGAATATGAACACGAATATTAAATTTGAGCTAAACACATACATTATTCGCAAGTCAATTTCAAACACGAACAGTTTTGAACGAACACAAGCCAAGTCTGAGCAAGCTCAAGCTCTGCTCCTTTACAGCCTTAGTTACATATCTAATACCTATATTCTAATTTTTTTTATCGGACATTCATAATCAAATATTAAAATAAGATTTTTGGGAGCCATATTTTATATCCGTACAATACATTTTACATGAATTTTGGCGCATATATATAAATGATCATGGTATTTTCATATTTTCTTTCAGAACATGACATGATGTTTGATTCATTCACCAAATGTAACTACACATTTAAAAATACTTACTCAATATTTCACGTTTTACAAACTTATAAAAGATACCCAAAAATAGATTAATAACACGCATAAATCATTAAAAGATTTCGCCAATCTTACAACAGATGAGATTCATTTAAGTATTCAAATTCCTACAGGAGAAACAAACACATTTAAACTTGAGCCACTTTTATCTTCATGATCAACATTTTAATTGATTATGCATTTAAATACTAGTAATTTACACATTCACATGCCCATAATATATGTTTATGGGTAATATATATATATATATATATATATATTAAGAATACATCAGGAGTAAAAATAATTACTGTGAAAAGATTTCAGACTAGCATTGCAATTTTATAATTGTTTTTATTAATTACAGACTTGAATAATACTAAGGACCGTCTGTGTTACAGCAGCAACAATAAATTTGTATAAGAATATATATTATTCTAACTTAAATATTTCATATATGCTCCCTTCTCCAATTAATCGTCCCTGAATTCCAAAATAAATAAATAAAATAAATAAATAAAGGAATTTTTACATAAATGCCCCTTAATTCCTACTTATTTACATATCAAATATCTAAAGAGAAGGATAGTTTTGTAAATTTACAATCAATGGGAATTTGATGAAAATGAAAAATATGGGGTGATGGTTTTTGAAATGAAGTTTGATATCTGAGTGAGGATTTGAAGATTGGATGAAAGAGAAGGATAGTTTTGTAAATAGCAATATCTAGAGTGCTATGTATGCAATTGACCCATTTTTTAACATGTGAAGCTCATTTTGCAAATAACTTTAAAACAACATATCAATATGTATAAATATAGATATGGGGAAGGCTGAGGAAACTCACCATTAGGCTGCGGTTATGAGGCCCCTCCGGTCTTCGTCCTCGTCGGAGAAGGCGTCCAAAAATTCAGCCTCTTCCCTGTTGAATTACACCGGAGAAATAACTAAGAATCATAAGCCATGGTTGGAAAAAAAAAGACAGTTTTACGCACCAACCATTCAAAATATTGAATATAACATATCAACCACGAAATTTTAAATATAATATTTTAACCATCCAGAACTTTCACTCAAAACCTTCACTAGTGGGTAAATGAGGATGTCTGTAATAAAAAAAAATTGTTAAAATGTTATATTTTAAAAGTTTGGTGGTTAAAATATTATATTCAATTAAAAAAAATAAGAAAAGTAAGACGATCGATGGATACCTGGGCTCTAAGAGCAAAATATGAAATGAGAGATATATCAAATTTAAACTTTAAAATTAAGTATGATATAGAATAAAGGGTTATGCCATAGGAGCCACCACTTAAACCCTCGATGAGACAAAATGCTATATGATAGGATCCATCTCTTGAATATATAGAAGCCACCTCTAGAATCATATTTGCATGGTGGATAATTCTGGGATAGCATTGGCCAGAATATCAATTGTTTAAGAGAGGGAGATTGCGAAAGCCCCCTAGGTAGAATAAAATTGAACTCTTAAAGAATGTAGCATCTTTCGGTGTAATGCTTGGAATTGCATTAAAAACTCCAAAATTAGTGTGTTCATGAGGAAGTAGTCCAGAGATGGCTAACAACCTCTTGGGAAGTTAGACCCATGGGACAAAATCATGAGACAAGTGGACAATATCTCGATAGATGAAAGTTCAGGCTATTACATTGATTAACATCAAACCAAAGAGCAGCCCTTGTACTCTGATTTTGACTACTTTAGGTTTGTTTATGAGTTTTAGTTCTATGTTTGTTTATGAGTCAAAGCATACCTCAAACGTTCACAAAGGCGAGCCAATGCATCTGACCCGGTTCGGGACGCCACATCTTCAATGAGCAAAGAATTGGATTTATTCACATTTTCAGCTAGCCGAAATTCGCAAAGCTCTTTCAATGTGCACGCATCAGTCAGGACAACTGAGTGACCGCCTCCAGCAGCCATTTTCGTCACTTCGCCGACACACCTGGCAGACCATTAAATGGTTCAACCGTTCTTCTCCACACATTTAAAACAAAGAAGCAGAAGCAATTCACACAAATGACATACCAATCAACAGGAGAAGGGAACCAAGCATATGTTGACTTCTGATTAGCTGCCTGGCCATAGTTATTGTAACCCCACCCATATATTCTTCCATCCCTCATATACACAAGCGTGTGAGAATGTCCACAGGTGACAAGATGTACACCAGAAGGTATAATTAACACTGGTATATTATGAAACAAAAATTCTGATGAATTAGCAGCACAGAAAAAATGACCAGTCTGAGGGCCAAGGCCTAATTGTCCTGCTTGACAGCCACCCCAGGCATAAAGCGCTCCATCGACAGTCCGAGCACATGTGTGCACACCACCACAGGCAACATTTTTAATCGTCGTTCCGTCAAGAGCAACTACTCGTCTTGGAATCAGTTCTTTATCTCCATACTGAAGAGAGCAATGCCCAAGCTGTCCCATACTTCCCAGTCCCCATGTATATCTACAAACGCATAAAAATGATAAGTCCAAGGATTTGGGCTCACTAACAGTGAAATAATAAGTATATTTCAGTGAATAAGTATATTTCAATGAGAAGTCAAAAAATCAATGAATCTAATATGCAACTACAAATTATCATGATTAACTAATTCCAAAGTGAAAAGATCCAAGGAACCTCGCAAGCAACTCAATGAAATTATGCAGCAACAACAACAACAACAACAACAACAACAAAGAGTCAACAACAACAACAACAAAAACAACAAAAACAAAGAGTCAACAACAACTACAAAAACAACAACAACAACAACAAAGTCTTAATGCCACTACATGGGGTCGGATACATGAATCCCTTTTCTCCTTTGCGTTTTATTAGTGTCATATTTTCAATTAATTCTAATTCATCAGATTTATACAATAAGCCCAAGTCTTCCTAGTTCCACCACTGCCTTTCTTAACATAAGTCAAATCTAAAACATCCACTCTTCTAATCGGATCATCAAATGATCGTTTAATATGACCAAACCATCTAAGACAACTCTCTAATTTTGTCCGTCACTAGAGCTACACCAACCCTATCACAAAGATATTCATTTCGCATTTTGTCTCTAAGTGTAAAGCCACTCATCCACCTAATCATTCTCATCTCGGCAACACTTAACTTAGTATTATGCTTCTCTTTTAAAGGGCAACATTCAGCGCCATAGAGCATTGCAGGTCTCACCACTATCTTATAAAATTTTCCTTTCAGTCTAAGCGGTACTTTTCTACCACACAAAAGACACGAAGCATTCCTCCACTTCAACCAAACATCCCCATCTATATCACCATCGCTTTGAACAACAGACCAGTGATATCTAAATTGTTCACATCTTTTAATAATTTGATTACCCAAAATTACAATTCAGTCACTAGAGCTAACTACTACTAAAATTACATTCCATGTATTCAGTTTTAGTTCTACTCAAATGAAGGCCTTTAGACTCCAATGTAGACCCCTTCATACATAGAACAAAGAGCGCAACAATATTATTGGTATAGCATTAAAAATTGTGCACCAAAAATAATATCAATTTTGGTTGGCACTGTGAGAACATTTCAAAATGGCACAGCAATGTTGCTTAAAAGAGATAAAAGATACTTTGGAACAAACCACAGCACAAGAAATATGCAGACATTACGAAATAATAGTGCCAATCATTTTAACAAGGACAACAGTGCCAAGGCATTGAATAGGCATCATAAAGAACACCAAACTACTAGTCTAGCTTAATTATTCAAAAGCTAAGGGACGATTTGAGATCATTTTTTATTTTTATTTTTATTTGAAATAAAAATATGTTTGATATGTTATTAATATGTTTAGTTGTTTTTAAAAACACAACAATTACGTGTCCTGAAGTTTAAAAAAAAAACTAATTAGTATTTTAGAACAGAAAAATAAAAATACACAAAAAATGTATTAAACAAACATATGTTTAAAATATAATATATATATATATATATAAAAGTGATTCAAAACAGCAGCTAAACTTCTGCTACTATTCCCAAGAGAAGCATTTATAGTTTACTAAATTCCTGACAATTTCATGCAAGAAACCCATTAGTCTTTGAGGCTAAAATGCATGAGTGCAGCAAGGTGACTTACAGCTCACCATTTTCCGATATAGCTGCGGTATGGTACTCCCCACATGACACTTGTGTGATTTTCACAAGTTCAGGAGCTTCGTCTAGAAACCTTCCATAAGCGTTCAAAACACGACATCGCTGTAGCCCCTCACAAGTAAAACCTCTTCCTAGCTGGCCATACTCATTATAACCTGGTATGGAGAGAAAACCAAAAGCACCAAATCTAATTAACTGATGAGATTAACAACTAAAAAAAAACCCTCAAATCTCAAGCATGATCTCAAATAATAGATGTCAAAACTTCAAACAAAACTGGAAAAAAAGGAAGATTTACATAATTAAATACAACTCGATTCCAATTTTACTTACATAGCCCCTTCAATTTTTTCATACACCACCTCTATGCTTGAAAAGGTGTATTTCACTTTTTTAAAGTTAAACTGGCTGTATTTTTTGATGTAATATGAAAGATTTAGGTGTTATAAATGAAAAAAGCAAAGCTTAGGTGTTAGATAAATACATAGGAATTGGGTGGTATGTATATAAATGCCCCCAAAAACATAATAGTGGGTGGCGACTTTTCTGCATGCATAGAGCTTCTCTACTCTAGATGGTCACAGAAAAATGCATGGGCTGCACAAAAGAAAATTTACCCCACGCTTGCAATAAACCCTCATCAGACAAGGCCACCGCATGAGTTGCACCACAAGAGATTTGATGTATAACCTGACAACAATGGATAACAAAGAGAACGACACAAAACATTCAACATTACTACATAAAAAGAAACTTCAGAGAAATGAATTGGAGTGTAACATAGTAAGAACCAAAGCAATGGCAGCCAAATTACATGAATAGTATGTATTATAAAAAATGCAATAGATTTTACCAATGTACACTATTATAACCTGATAATGACCATATAAAATTGGAAGAACATTAAATTTACATAGAGCAGGCCATGCATTTAATGAAACTGTAAACTTCAAAATTTTCATAACAAAAGTCTAACTACAGAAGTGCTGTTCATCAAGGCTTCTCAGAATGACTCGCAACAAAACTCCCAAATCGCTCGTGAGACACGATTGATAGTTTCAAATCACTTCATGTCAACCCAATTTTATAAACAAGTGCACATAGCATGCATGATAACTACTACAGTGAATCACCTGTAGCTATCCAATCGGTACAGACCTCATTGCACCATAAAATTTCAAGATTGCCAATGCCATATAGAAAGTTTGACTTAAGTTTTGATGACAGAAAATGTCTTCTAAATTCTAGACATTGCATTTTCACATTGGTGGATTTAGAAGGGGTCCGGAGGGGGTTTGTCAAAATAAAATTGTTTATGTATTATTTATATTTATCATATATGTATGCATCTATTCTTTTTTTTACTCATAATAACTATTCAAATTATTGAATTATAATTAAAAATTGTGAGTCGTTTTTAAATTGTTAGATTGTGGCCCCTCTTAACAGTATTTGCATCAAAATGATGTAAATGGTGAAACAAAACCGTGAAGAGCTTATGAATCTGACGTCCTTTACTTTGAGGCAAAATACAAAATTACTATACATTATAATTAATGTAAAATGAAAGAAAAAAGTATGCTTCTTACTGTATTAGGAGTAAATGCCCCCCAAAATAAGCGTGGATAATTGGAACCCTGAAAAGATGAAGGTAAAATTGTTAGATGACAGAAAAACTTGCATTTAAAAAAGAAGAGCGGAAGACCTGATTTTGTCCCCAGACCCAAAGCCTGCCAGTAGACATTTTTCCATCATTTTCTCGCGGTTCTGCAATGGCAGCTGTGCAATGCGCTCCGCATGATACATATTTCACAAATTCAGTTTGCAATAACTCTACTTTTCTGGGGTGTTTTGCGCTTTCTTCAGTTCCATCTCCAAGCTGACCATAGTCATTAGAACCTAGTTTAACACTTATTTAGATTCTATTACAGCCAGAAAAATTCAATAAAACTTCTCCTGATTTACACATGCATTGCATATGAGTATTAGACTGTAAAAAATCAAAACTTAGATAGGTAAGTTTCTCTTTTTTTTACCGGTCCCGGTTTAATTCTAGCTTTAGAGACTCTCCACAGGTTGACAATAGAACAAGAGCTGGAAATGATAAAAACAACTTCTTGAACCAGTGATATTTTATTTTTGATTTATCACAAACTCAGAGCTACCAGCTGCTAATTTAGCAATTCATATACCAATACCTTGAACACCAATACCATCATAACCCTTGTAAAAAATAACTTTGGAATTGATTGGATAGAAAAAACCTAAGTTATGAGCACCTATATAGATGTGCATCAAAAGTGTGCTTTCCAAGATGGTTGCAACAAATATGACTAAATTAGGGGAGATCTCGCCTAGGACTCCAACATCACTCGCCCAAAGCTCAAACATGTCAGTCTAAGATTGGAAGACATTCGCACAGACCAGAGAAAGTTATAGATAAAATTACAGAGGAAGCCCCTGGTGTCTCACACTCTTTCGATCAGGTGACCTTTACCCATCCCCTAAGCAAACTCACCATTTTGACAGCAAAAGCCTCTGCAGCACTTGCACAGGCAGCCACCCACATGTACCCTCCAAGGTTCAGAGTACTATGTCCAAATGCCTGTAATAATCCAATCACTTAACTCTATTTATAGATTTTCCTATCCATCCAAAAACTTAAAAATAAAGGAAGCAATTAAAGAAGATGTCTATAGTATAATGTGTTTTTGAGTTCTGGAAAATAGAACACACAATGCTGCTCTCTATAAATTCTCTCTATTTTTCTCCTCTCTATCACTTCAGCCTAGCGGATCTTTGTTGACCTCCATTGTTGTTTCATTAGTTGAATCGAGTAGACGTGCAAAGGATGAAGGTTGACAAATCTAGTTATGCACAAATTGTGTCTAAATTGCTCTGATAACTGCCAAAGTCAATCAATTATTACCGTTCACAAAAAGAATCGTATCAATACATCTAAAATTTAAAATAAAAAAAAAAAACTTAAAAAGAAGGCCAAAGACACTCAAAAGAAGACAGAGTTTAGGGGCACAGCAATGTTCCTTCCATAAAGTTAGATAGATTACCTTCTCTATGTAAAAAGACCATGACCATGATGACCGGAGACAATCATGCAATCTTGATTGGGTTCATCATAATTCCCCTCGCCATCCACTCTAAAGCTCAAGATGAGAAATTTTATTAATCTTTAAATGTAAACTCTAATTGTTGCTACTATACACTAAATATTCACTACTTAACGACTAGCCTTAATTAAAAATGATCTCCCATATCAATAGGAATAATTAAATATGGAACTTTGCACTTATAGGAAACCTCAAACCTTAGATCTTAAACTTTTAGCAAAATGAGAGTGAAGTCTCTAGGCAGTGGCTCATCTGCAATCAAATCTAATGGCTTATCTGCAAGCAAATCTACTTTCTAAAAATTTGAGAGCAGAAATACCGAAAGGATCTTCCATCTCCATTATATGACAATAACTTTCAGGTACTTTTTTAAGTGTTGACTGCCACACCTTCTATAAGTGAGACCTATTATCCGAAGAATGAAGGATATTACATCCCCATAACTAAGTGAGTTGAAAGGTTGAGGTCATGACAGACAAACGTGATTTATAGGGAGGTCACAAAAATGAAGCCACCAAGGTAGTTTATGATGCCCCATCTTAAATCATATAGAGAAAATACAAATTCATCCGACCATGTAGCCTATTTCAAGTCAACCCAATTCCTGCTTAACATTAATAAAGCCTTGAAGTGACACCCCTACTTTTAACTACCTTCAAAGAATTGCCTCTACCATTTCTCCTGCCTCTTCCGAGCATTAAAAGATGTTCTAGAAGCCACTCTCAATATTTTGTAGAATATAAGGTGTAATCCTAGAGATTCTCTCAATTTTTTTAGAAGTTACAAAATGAAGGTAGCTTTCAAGTATTCTAAGTGTTGACAGCCATACCTTCTATAGGCGAGACCTATTATCCCAACAATGAATGATATTACATCCCCATAACTAGGTGAGTTGAAAAGTTGAGGTTATGAAGGACAAATGTGATTCATAGGGAAGTCATAAAAATAAATACCCCAAGGCATTTTATGATGCCCCTCCTCAAATCATTGACGTGGGTCCTGGCTAGGGGCGGCTGAACCGGCCCATGCAAGGGCCGACTGGACCGGCCTATCACATTAAAGGCGAGAGGCGCCTATCCTGATCTCGCTCCAGATATTCTCCACTGCCGCCAAATTCTCCCCTTGCCTTTCCTGGTTGCCGCCCAAGTGGAGCGTCTTTCCCTTCCTATTTTATCTATTAGTTAATATATACGTGTTGTTTACTTCTTGTTCTGAGTTACATGTTTTTGTGCTTTTATTTCAGATTCCTGTGTGGAGTTGTTTTACCTTTTCTAGGATTGTATCCAAGGATCGAGGTGTAAATGAGTCGATTCAAGGTCGAGCCACCCTCGACTGGAGCTTGATTAATTTTATTAAGTTCGAGCTCGAGCTTAAGTCTACAAGTTCGAGTCGGCTCGCGAGCCGGCTTGTTAATCAGAAAGGAGAAAAAAAATGATATTAATTTAAGCTAGATTTATAATAAGATGTCAATTAGAATGAACAATTAAGAGATAAATAATAACAAATCACCTAATATACAATACTAAATATTATTTTGTAAATATTTTTAGTACCTTAGATAAAATCTTGAAATTCTATATATTCTGACTATATTTTATATCAACATTTTTTTAAACAAGCGGGCTCACGAGCTAAAGAGTTGAGTCGGGCTGGCTTGAGCTTGGCTTGTTAGCTCATCGAAATCAGTTCGCGAGCCACTTATTGAGCCGAGCTTGAGCCGGCTCACAAGTCGGCTTGGCTCACACCCCTATCCGAGAAGGTGGTGGCGTTCGGTTGTTTCTTCCTCCAAGATGGGGATTAACTCGACCTCTCCCCCTCCCACCTCCCACTCTAGCTGTCGCCGAGGTACTAGTCATCCATTGTTCCAATCGCTATCTTCATTCCAGCCCGCAACAACCCTTCCAAACATCATCCACCTTTTCTACCACCCTGCTTTCACAGCATTACACCGCCTGCCACCTCATCTCCTTCCCCAAAGCCTGCTCCACCATTTCTCCCAGCCACCAGCCTCCCAAAATACCAAAAGGATCTTTCATCTCCATTATATGACAACTCTCAAGTACTCGAATGTTGGTTGTAGCACTTGCTATAGATGAGACCTATTACCCCAACGATGAAGGAGATTACCTCCCCTCAACTAGGTGAGTTGAAGGGTTGAGGTCACGATAGACAAATGTGTTTTATAGTTGAGTCATAAAAATAAAGCCCCGAGAAAGTTTAGATGTCCCACCTCAAATCATATAGAGGAATGACATATTCATCTGACCACATGCCCCCACCACAAATCATATAGAGGAATGGCAATTTCATCTAACCACATAGCCTATTTCAAAAGTCCATCATACTTCTTAAAATTAATAAAGTCTTGAAGTGGCACAACTATTTTTAGCTACCTTCAAAAATTGTCACACTTCCAGTTCTCCTACCTCCATCGTGCCTAAAATAATGTATATAAATTCATAGCGATTAAAGGCCACAAAAATTTCTTAGGCCACTAAAATTTTCTTAAAAGATAAGGTAGGATACTAGTTAAATACTAGCAAATCCCTCAATTTTTTAAAGGTTCCAAAATGAGATACTAAAATTCAAAAGCTTGGAACCACTAATCACCCAAAGCTACCTTCATCCAAGGCTTACATGAGGGACCTTTCAACAATAAAAATATTGGCCAAGTTGCTTGAACTATTCAAAAGCCATGTCAACAGTGAAGAAAATAATAAAATAATCGAACCATCTACCTCGATTCACTCTGGAGTACCACCTCCCTCTCCCATTTATTAGGGCCCCATTAGTGATGGGGATCACCCTAAGCTCAATATGGCAAAAACAAAAGCTAATACAAATCTACGAAAAGAAGGCCACACTATATTATCCTTATTGTGTTTAGAGGGCTCGTTCATTTGAGCAACCACTTAGGATTGCCAATCTACTTGGTGTTTGCAAAGAAGAGTCGTCATCCCCTCGCAGTAGCATTACAAGGAGCAATTATCAATATATCCAACAATCACCCCTATGCAGCCTGAGTAACTTGCCATGATAAACAATTTAGAGGACAGTTTGCCACCTCAGTGTCTATGCAGGCCCTCAAAGTGGAAGGATCAAATAAAATCACAGCTAAAACACTCAGCATTACAACACTAATTGAGACCAAGGAAATCAGAGTCAACCTCAAGTTTGTTCAACGTGAACATCACTTTGAACTAAGCTAGCAACACCACTCGCCTCTTTGACTTTCTCTTTGGTTTCGACAATCCCAAAATCCTCAATACCTCGACATAATCTAGAATGGCGTAAATGTTGTACGTGCATACAAGAGAAATTTACAATGACATGAAATGATTTCATATAACGCAACTACCGGGAGAACTTCAAAGCATGTGACATTTGCCATATCAATTACTCTCCACCGTCTTGATAAATGTAAACAAGTGAAGCACTGGGCCAATGAAATGAAGGAATGTAACATACTTATTCATCCCAGAGCCCAGAAGTAAACCTTACCCTCAAGTAAATAGAGTAGGATCAATCGGCACAATCAACCAAACCATGAAACTAGGGAATTCATATTTTCGTAACTAATCCTAGACTTTGTCCTCCGAGCTAGTCATTCGAGTGAGGGTGGATAAAAGCTAAAGCACCAACTTTTAAAGGCCTTAATCGTGAAGAAATGTCGGAAAAAGGCAAGGTTCTTGGGTATCTTTTCCTTCCTAGTATAGGAAATCAAAGTGACAATGCACATGAACCAACTGGCCCTAACTTGGGTAGAAACAACTCTATAGAAATTCAAGGTATTGGCCAACTCCATCACAAAGAAAACATCAATTCAATTCAAAACTATCGTGCATAAAAGAATAATTCATCTTTTTCGAATGAGTTGAGAAGCTCACTAGCCAGTCAGGTTGTACGTTGAAATCATTGTCGTAAACAATAATAAAGAATACACACCACATCAATGAGCATAAACTTAAACAATGAGTCTAAGTATACTCAACCTCTTGAAACACCTTTGCACACTTCATTAGAGGGGACAGCTATGATTTGTAGAAGATTTGAATAAGGATGGAGAGAAGATTGTGTGAAAAACCAAAATAGTAAAAGAAGATCCTTGAAGGGTCCAAGTATACTTATAATGAAGAGAGGCCATGATTTTCAAGGCAAACATCACATCAAACACAAATACATAGATCTATGTCATACCTCCTGCTTCATTGCCGCATCAGCTTTTCACTCATATCCCAAAAGAACATCGAGTGGCTGACACAAGTAGAGCGAATGAAAAGGCAATAAAAATAAAAGAGGCTAGTACACCGGATTGGCATAAACAAACAATGAAGAATGAAAAAAAAATTATTAGAAAAAAAATAGGGAGTACACATAAATTACAATTTCTTTATATATACACATTACATAAAGGCAAGTTTATCATTACTTGCCAACAAGGAAACTTTTGCAAACAAGGTCATTTAATAAATCCTTTAGGCAATCTCATTTCTAATTAATTTATGTAGAACAAACTTGCTACTAACCAAGTATTGGCTTGTTCAATATAATTACACGAATTCATCGATAATAAAAAACGCAACGTTCGACTCCAAAACTTTTCAACAAGGGTAGCATAAGACTAGCCAAAAGAGGGAGCGCTCTATCTCCTCTAAGAGAAAGCCTTTCAATACTCTCACTAATCTAAGTTATTCATCCAAAATTCGCATGCATCCCCTCAGTGGAATCAGTGATCCCCCTCAACTTAGTTACTTTGGCCTGCAAGCACCCTAGTGGCACAAGCGAGCTATAGCATGCCACATGGGTTCAAGTGAAGAGGCATAACAGAGACGTGAACACTATCTCAAACACGTGCTAACATTGGTTGTTAGGAAGGCTTTGCTAATGACTTTGGCAATAGAATCCCTATGAAGACCTTATAATTGACCCTTCAAAGGCATACAGGCTATATAAATAAAAATTTCAAGAAGCATGAATTCTCTATTCAAAAGATTATAGTGGGAAGCCTTACCCAAGGAAGGGATCCGGGGACCAAACTCGCAGCCTCCGAGACGTCCGGTCGGTGGCCTAAAAGCTCACTCAAAATCAACTGGACAATGAACCCATTCAGGATAGCAGCCACAGGACACAATGGAATAACCCCCACCAATGAGGTTCAACAACTTTACCTTCCCCGACAACTTGCACTACTCTCTACTCCCTAAAAAAGATTCAACAACCTCAATTGGACACTCGAAAGAATGAAGGAGAAATTAAAAAAAGGTGTTGATGATCATAATGGATAAATACCAAATTTTTTCTCAATAAATAAATCATCCTTTGTCTCTTAAAGCCTTGATTTTTTAATTTAGAAAAGAGAAATCACCAACCTGTAACCTTAGGATCACCAACCTGACTTGCAACTAGAGCACTTGGAGGGTCACAAGTGTGAAACACTACAACACGTGGTATTTGGTCTTACTCTTTGAGGTACACTAGCTTCTTACGTTCTACTCCTTGAATTTGTTTTTTCCTTTGAATTGTGAAACACAGAGAATACCTCACAAGGCACTAGACTCTTTGTAAGTTATGACCGACTTATATTAGTCTCGTTTAATAAATATGAACCTAAAGTCTATAATAATCTCGTAAATGAAGCAACCAATGGACTCTATCAGGTTGAGTCAACTACATCCTCTAAGTAAACTAGGGACCAAAACAATTCAGGATGATGAAATCGTGGGATCTTCAGCGGGTTTTCACTATCCCTCACCACTTACTTGAAACATAACAGTGGTAAAATTCATGAACCTACACAATAATTTAAATTGTAATTGATGCTACTATATACTACGCAATCAAGTCCCTAATAACTAGCCATAAATGAAAGTGTTATTTCATTATGGGGGAAGTAATTAGTCATAGAGGACTTGTGCTTATGGGAAATCTCGAAACCCAGATGTTAAAGTCCTCACAAAATGAGGGTGAAATCTCTGGGTAGTCTTATTTGCTATTCATCTACCTTCAAAAACTTTGACCAAAAACTCGCGATAAACTCCATACCTAGAGTTGTAAATGAACGAATGCACTTTGTGAACAACTCGAGCTCGGCTCAATTAAAATTCAATCATGTTCGTTCAAATTAGTAAATAGACAAACTTAAACTTTTTTTAAAAGATCAAAGCTTAAATGAACAAAATATGAACATAATCAAACTTGTTTATTTATGTTCACAAACATATTCGTTTATTGTTCAACAAATAACTCGTTAAGTAGTTGATATTAAGCTCGATGATAGCTCAGATCATAAATGATATATTATTTGAATAAAATTTAATTAATTAAAATATTAACTTATTTGTTGATAGCTCGATGATAGCTCATATCATATATGATATATATAAATGCTCGATATTAAGTTTATGTACGTTTTAAATTGTCATTTTTAGTTGTTTGGTTAAATCATGCTTAAATGCAACACAATCATTCTACTAAACAGCCCCTAAATAAGGGATTTATGGCAAATTGTAGGAGCAAAGAGATTTAAGGTATTTTAGGGTATCAACTTTTTAATCAATAATTTAATAATTATGATTAAATTTGTAAAATTATTTATTGATTTTTTGTATGAAATTCTAAATACTCATTTAAATTTTTTAGTTTGCTTATTAGCTCTTTTAAATACTCGGTCACTTCTCATAAATAAATCAAGTTCAAACAATGAAAAATTTAAATAAGTCAAACTTGAACAATATATGAAAGCTCAACACAAGCTCAAGTCAAACAAGAACAACTTATAATTATACCAAACCAAGTCCAAATTAAGGTAAACTGGGCACAATTACAACCCTATCCAAACCCCAAAAAAAACCTCACTTTCATTTTCGTTATTGAAAGACGTTAGAGCATTGAATTTTTTGAGCCTGCAAAGATATATATAATATCTTATATTTTTGAGTTGCGGTGAATAGAATGGCCAGAGATTTTTTTAATGGATTTTCACTCTGTTTTTCTCATCTTTATCACTTTAACCTCAATGATCTAGTCATTAAGGGTGTGTTTGGGAGCTCGCTCCTTCGGCCTCTCATTTTTGGAATGGTGAATGACGTGCTTGGGAGCCTCTTTTTTTGTGTGTTTCACTGTCAGCAGACCGCTAATCAACGTAAGCTGAAACAAAGGGGGGCCTGTGCGTTCTACGGCCCGAGCTCCGTTGCGAGTGGTAGTTGATGTCCCTGCTCTTCAATTCATGGAATACCTGACCATCTTCGAGCAAATACCCCTCACCCTTGCCCTCGTTTATCAAGTGTTTTTAAGGCTGAAATCGATTGCGCTTGCCTCCCTCTGTTGTCAGTGTCGTCGACTAGTTGTCTCCCTCCGTTGAAGATTAATCCTTCAAGTCTTTTTTGCGTTTTCAATTTCCCTCTGCTTCATTGGCTCGTTTATGTGCATTGTTTTTTTTTTTTTTGTTTCTCTGAGAATTTTTGTTGTCATGTGTTTTTAGATGTTTCACCAAAGGTCGATTTGCATTGTATTTGATCATGTGCATTGTTTTTTTTTTTCTCTGAGAATTTTTGTTGGACATATTTTCATTATGTTTGTTCTGATGTTAGTAATTGTCGATTTGTTTGCTCATCTCTTCTTCAGTCTAGAAGAACATCTTGCGGGGAGAACTTTAAGCATGGGTTCCATTTTTTTATTTTAAAGATTTTTAATATTGGAAATGCATCTGCTTTGATGCAAACTTGAAGACAATATCTATTTCATTCATTATCATTCATGAGAAGTTATGGAATGATAGATATATGAGTTTTGTTCTTCTATTTCTCTAAGAATTTTTTTTGGACTTGCTTTCTAAATGTTTGTTCTTATGTTAGTAATTATCAATTTAATTGTTCTTTCCTCATTTTCAATCTACAGAAATATTTTGGGGGGAAAAATTTGAGCACTGGTTTTATTTTTTTCTTTTATTTGAAAGTGTTATACTATTGGAAATGCATATGTTTTGAGGTAAATTTGAAGGTTACATAACAAATAAGTTACCAGAATCAATTTTCCCTCATGATCATTCAGGAGAATTTATGAAAGGATAGATATATGATTATTGTTTCTCTTATCGCTAAGAATTTTTCTTAGACTTATTTTTTAAATGTTTGTTCTCATGTTAGTAATTGTCAATTTAATTACTCCTTCCTCATCTTCAGTCCACAGAAATATTTGGGGGAGAAATCGGAGCACTGGTTTCATTTTTTTCTTTTATTTGAAAGTGTTATAGCATTGTAACTGCACATATTTTGAGACAAATTTGAAAGTTACACGGCAGATAAGTTAGCAGCATCAATTTTCCCTCATGATCAATCAGAAGAAGTTATGGAATGATAGATATGAGTATTGTTTCTCTGTATCTTTAATAATTTTTCTTGGACTTGTATTTTAAATGCTTATTCACATGTTCGTAATTTTCAATTTACTTGATCTTTTCGCATCTTCAGTCTATAGAAACACTTTAAGGGGAGAAATTAAAGCACTAGTTTCATTTTTTCTTTTATTTGAAGGTGCTATATCATTTAAAATGCATATGTTTTTAGGCAAATTTGAAGGTTACTACAATTAACAACATCAACTTTTTCTCATGATCAATCAGAAAAAGTTATGGAAGGATGGATATATGAGTACTTTTTTCTGTATTTCTGAGAATTTTTCTTGAACTTGTTTTTTAAATGTCTGCTCTTATGTTAGTAATTGTCAATTTGCTTCTTATTTCCTCATCTTCAGGCTACAGAAGAAATTTTAATACTGGAAATGCATATGTTTTGAGCAAACCAAAATATTTTATGCTAAATAAAATAGCAATCGTGGAAGGTTATACAATTGTTATTTAGAACAATGATGAACAATAACTATCAAAGGGCTCAACCGGTCACCCTTTGTCAATTTTAAAATTGACAAGTTTTGACACAGAAACTCTACCTATCGCTAGATAGCATGTACAAGCGTTGGTATGAATAGAAAAAATGGTGATTATGGATGTAGTCTTCTTTGATTACAAGATCTCACTGAGCTATAATGATTCATTCGAAGACCCGATTTGGCTAGCGTGATTGAGGCAAAGGAAAATTGTTGAGAATTTATCTGACATATAACATTCAAATTTACATCAAAATATATGCATTTCTAATTGTATAAATCTTTCAAATAAAAGGAAAAAAAAAGAACTAGTTCTCAAATTTCTCTCCCCTGAATCTTCCCCTAGACTAAAGAAGAGGCAAGAACAAGCAAACTGACAATTACTAACATGAGAACAGACGTATAAAAAATAAGTCCAAAAAAATTTCTCAGAAAAACAGAAAAATAATCCTCATATATCTATCATTTCATAACTTCTCATAACCACATTCCTTTTGTTTATTCATCTGATGTATAAATAAATAAGAACTAGTGTTGAAATAATATTATTTAGCATGTAAAACAACAATACTTGAAGAGAAAACAAATATAATAAAGTTGATTTAAAAAAAGAGTTTAGATTCAATAATATAAAAAGGTGCTCCATCTAAGATCACCAATTGTGTACTTTAGGCATAAAGAACAATCAGTATCTGTGTCAAAGTTGTAGGGTCATTTTTCTCAATTCATGATTGGTAATCGGTTGAGCCTTTTGTTTTATTTTATTTCATCATTGCTCTACAAAATATTTCAGAATAAAACTAAAATGTGTCACTGAAACAAACTCAAAAAGCATCATTACGAACGGAAACCAACAAACTTATGGGTCCACAAACCATCTGAGGCAGATCAGATGAATCTCAAAAATCATGATAGATAAATAGGGGTGTTCAGCATCAATCAAGAATGGAAGGCAAAAATGAAAAAAGCTTTTACAATTGTTTCAGAAATAGAACTCCTGTAGATTGCGACTTTTTCTGTTTAGTTTATGACACTGATGAGTTCCCTCCAGGCCATGATCAGGCGAGGAAAGATACTGGCATGAATAGGAGATTATCCCGAAAACTTGATCATCAGGAACTGAAGACAAACATCATTCTAGGTCTCTTAGTTACTATTATTATCTTTATTATTATATCTATATGCTTCAAGTAACTGCTCACCTTTTTATGTATTAGAGTATTTTGCACTAATTGATGTTTTTTTTCTGATAGTAGGACATCTTACTGTTATTTAATTATAATTATTCTAAAAACTGCACTTATTCTAAAATATTACATATATATGGGCAAAATAGATTTTATAATAAAAAACAGTTGCAGCACAACAAATCTCTCAAATAGACTTTTGTTTCTTCATCAAAAGCTTTCTGACAGCTTCTAATGAGTTCTTCTCTAAAAAGCAATTTCTTGGAAAAGCAACAGCTGCCCCAAACACATCTTAAGATTCACGAGTCATCCACAAATGGATTTGGGTCCAGCAACAACCATATGTAACACAATATAATTTAGAAGCACTCATACCGAATAGATACCACCTAAAAAACTGTCAAAATGTTATTGTTTCATGTAAAATACACGAAGATATCTCTTCTTTTTCATAAAACATTGTTGAACTCTCTATGTCCACTATGCAAAACGCACAACATGGCAAGGAAGTGATTCATCAACCAAATATAAGAACAACAAGAGTGAAAACATGAAAAATCTGAGGAATCATATAATCAGATAAACGGAGTCCATCACCTCCTTAAGACTTTTGGGCTACAGAGAAGCTGCTAGAATTTGGATTAATGATGCTTGCCATCTAATGAAACCGTCATGGCACCAAACATAGAACATTCTGCAGGTTAGTGAAGAATGTTTTTCAGTGTAGAAGTCTGTCATCCTTATATCGTACAGATTGTGCTCAACAATGCCGCATACGACGTGACTGATAGATACTAGCAAAGCTTCTCAATAAATGAGACACTCTTCATCGTTGATTCTTTTCCAATTGTTAAAAGATATGTTCGGCCCGCTGCAACGAAGCAACCAAGCACACAAACTAACAAGCAGTCTTTTTTTTTTTTTTTTGCATCTCATCTAGTATCAGCTGTGAATTAAAACAGAAGGAATAATAGGAGATCTAAAGCTGTACGATTCAAGAAACCAGAAAACACAAAGATTATGAATAATTCAATCCCAAAACAAGCAGTTAACGCGCACTTAAACTTTGTTCGCCTCCACGCCCATCTAACTTCAAATTCCAAACTTTCGAACATTGAAGTGTTAAAAGCTCACTAAACGATACAGCAAAAGTTACGAGACAAACCCCATGTGTACAGAGACCCGTCCGACGCAACAGCTGCAGTATGCTCGCGGCCACACGCAACATCTAACCATCGCAAACTCCTCCCTCCCGGCACATTAAATAGCTTGGGAGAAAGCCGCTTCGGGATCCTCAACTGACATTCCTCCCCCTTCCTGGCAGTTTGCCCGCAGTGGTTGTACCCCCAAACATAAATCGCACTCTTCATCGGGAAGCTCACGGGCTGCAACTCGCACAAAACCCCATCCGCATCCATCTCCCAACCCTCCTTGCTGTTCAAAACGATCAACTATATTACATAAACAACAACGCCGTAATAAAAACAAGTTACGGAGATAAAAGATCGGCTCATCACGCCATCTGGATTTACCTTCCGCAAGCTTCTGAATGGGGATCCCGACACACAGTTCCCAACTTGCGTCTTCGTATTATCCCCTGAAAGCGGAAGATAATAAAAACCCAAACAAATACGATCAAACTCAAAACGTCTAATGCGTCTTCGCCAAGAAAATAACTATCAAAGGCAGTAAATCGTCGCATCTTGAATCAGTATTACCTCCAGAAATCTTCCAAATTAGGATCCCAAAATGGAAACTGTAGCCAAGCAACCTTCTCAAGCAAAAACTAGAATACTACTTGAGGAAAAACAGACGAAACCGACACAGAGAGACAGAGAGAGAGAGGAACCAAATGAAACAGACCAGGACGAAGAGACGAACCCAGAGGGGAGTTACCCACTTGGATATTAAAATAATGGAAGATCTTTAAAATTAACAAAGAAGACAAAGCGAAGAGGATGAAGAAGATTCCAGATGGTTCGAGAGACTAAAGACTCCACGATTGTAGGATTAGGGTCATCATATACTAGGGTTATTTCCTAAATAAAATATTGTGTCCGGACAACATACTTGATATATCACATTATTGAGCAAAAAAATACCGTCCAGTATACGTCTATTATCTACTCATACTCGTATTATTTTCTCCTTTTAAGGATTCATTTTATGAAATCAATCTATATAAAACTCTTCATATGGAAGTGTTCATGCTCTTATATAATTTTTTTCCTTTTTTTTAGTAATTCTTTCACGTAAATAAATTATATACGTGCTCCTTTACATAATTTCCCCTGCAAAAATACAAGTTATATACCGCTTTCAGTGATAGAGAAAGATATAGAGATTGAACCAAAAAGAAGTCAAATTGATCTAATAGATTCAATTTGATTTATCGTTGGTTCAATGTCAAATACAGCGATGAAGCTGCATTTGGATCGTCGGTTTGGACATGTGATCAGCCACACGTAATATATAATATTTTTATGCCAGAAAGGACATATATGACTTTTATCTTTTCAAATTTATATAATAAATAAAAATCTTGTTAAGCAAATCAATTAACATTGACTTCAAATTTAAAACTTAAACTTAAATAATTAAGATAATATAAAACTTAATTACATAT
>NEWO01000145.1:595021-622857 GCA_003013225.1 Phalaenopsis aphrodite
AGTTCATGTAAATTTTAAGATTTTGGCCTCAATTTATTTGCTACAGTAGAGCTCTTGGGACAATGAAATTTAAACTCAAAACTTGAACTACTGAATAATGATGAAGAAGTAATCACTCTTAGCTGATTAATATACTAGTTGATTAAATAAGAGTTTGTTTGGGTAAGTTGCTCCATTTTGTTTTGGGGCATTTACATACACATCACCCAATTCCTCTGTATTTACACATCTAGCACCGAAGCTTTGCTTTTTTTTACATTTATACCGCCCAAGGCTTTCATGTCAAATCAAAAATACAATCTTTTTAATTTTTACATATGAAATACACCCTTTCATGTATAGATAAGGTGGTAAAATGCAAAAATAAAAGTACACAGCTTCATTGTTCAATAATTAACAGATGCAGTCAAATAAAAAAGGTCTACAATCATGAAAAATCACCATAAATGAGGGCCCATTTGGGGCAGCTTATTTGGTGCGGTGCCGTTTTGAAAACGCACCTGGCATGTTTGGGTAAACTGTGTTTTGGCAGCTTATGCGTTTTCAAAGCGGAGAAAACAGCGTTTTCACACCGCGGTGGCAGCTTATTAGCAACAGTCTGAGTTTTCCAAAAAAATAAAAATTTATAATAGCTGCCGCACCTAATTTATTAGCAGATTATTTTTAATCAGCTTATCAACAGATTATTACAGCTGCCCCAAACAGCCCGTGAATCTCTGCTGAAAAAATAATAATAAATTTCAGTCTGAAAAGTTCAGTTGAGTCATCAAACTGATTGAAGAAGAAAACCAACCACACCAATTCCATTACTCAGGTCACAAATGTAAAAATTAATCAAAATCATGTAAAAACTCATTGAAAAACAACCAGCAAACAATTTCTGTACAACATCTATCTCATTCCAAATCATTTTAAATCTTCAGAATGTTATCTGTACAAATGTGAAGGCTCTAAATCTCTGTTTAATTAACTTTCCTTTACAAAATGCAACCAACAACAAAGGCTTTGTGCATGATGTAGGCATGATTATGCTTTTGTTTTCATAGAGCAGCAGATTTTCTCCAAAAATATCAGGAAAAAAAATTAAATTGGATGATTATAACTTCATTGTGATTCAGTGAATAGCATCACCTGCAATGGAGAAAACAAAAGGAATAAATATCAGGAAGAAAATGCACAAGGAATGGTTTAAAATCACTTATTTTCATATTGAGATTTATTTTAATGGGTCCATCTCATTGATAAACTCATAATCCGAAGAACAAAGGTCTTTAGGGGTATCTATATAAATACCACTCATTACTTCTGCATTCATATATTGGAAATTTTACATATGTAGCGCAAAATACTTCTGTACTTACATATATCACTCCTAAAATTTCATATTTACATACATAGCACTTTGGTGCTCTAAACCTATGTATGAAAATGTGTATTTCACTTTTAAAAAGACGTAATAGTTCTATTTTATATGATATTAAAGATTTGAGTGCTATGTATGTAAATATGAAACTTTGTGTGAGAAATGCAAAAACAAAAGAATTGTGTGCTATGTATGTAAATGCCCATGCATATCTAACACCTAAACTTTCCTGTTGATATTTATGCCACCCAAAATTTTCATATCACATCAAAAACAACATCATTTTAACTTTTAAAATGGATAGGCAATGTGGTATGTGCATAAAAACCGAAGTTTAGGTATTAGGTATGTAAATGCATAGAAATCGAGTGAGTATGTATGTAAATCTTCCTGTTTCTTAAATTTATTAAGGAGGCTTTCCAAGTGGATGGAGATACATAAATTGTAGAATAAATATGATATTGACATCTAGGATTTGAATTTTTAGCAGGAGTAGATTAGTATGAAAATAATCATGGAAACAAACTAGACAAAGTGCGATGTGGCAAATTCTTCATATAAGTCTATCAGATTTCATCTTCATCAGCATACATTGCCGGCTCATATGTCGAACATGATCAATTGTAAAAGCGCTCCTTGCACATTTCGCTATATTAAGCAAACACTCTTTGATCTTTCCATGGGGGTGTTTGGCCAACTATAAGATTTTGGTTAAATAGAATTTAGTAAATCTGATAAATGTTGAAATTCAGAATAGTGTTTGGTTCAATTTAAGGCTAAATTCATTAAAATAGTTTATCATTTTTGGCATAAATCCACCTCTGTGATTTTCTTCCTAAGCCAAATCAATTAAATCCACGTATTAATCAAATTAACTAAATCCAAACTTACGTTAAAAAACTAAGGAAATGCAGAATTTTTTAATTTAACAAAGTTCAGATTTAAATTCGCCGAATTTTTTGTTTGGTTGGATTTGCGTAAAGTGTTACATATATCCTACCTAAATCCGGCTACCAAACACCCCCTAAGTTTCACCGTGTTTTATGAGGCAATCACATATATAACCGTCAAATTTTGGCCACAAAACTAACACTCTCCTAACTCCACTTATAAAATTCTCCCCCACACAACAAAACCCCAGCCTATGTTTCCTTTTTTTTTTTTTCAATATTCCAATGACCTGATCAAGACACGCACGAATAAACTGATTCAATAGTTTAAACAAAAATTACAAGAGTTGGATGTTATGTTTCCCCCTTTATTTAAACCTCAAATGTACATCATCAATTTCAGCAAGATTGTCATACATAATATCATGACCCAAAGTCAAATAAGAAATCCAAATGTGGATATATTTATGATAAGAAGCTATGATATGATAAGAATATGCTAACAAGGTTGCTTAGTATGTTAATCATAGCATCAACGAATATGTTTGACATTTCATTAATCAGCAAATAAAATCAACTATTACAATGATCGTTCTCCATATGTAAATTAGTTAATTAGCAACAAATAATAGTTAGATATTGTTGGATTGACATCCAAAGTAGGTAAATATTTAAGACATTTCGAAAATTGAAAAAAAAATGTTATGAATAACTGAAGTCTCAAATGAAGGCTAGTTACCTTGCCACAGAATGGGCATTTGTCACTTCTCTCCATCCATTCATAAATGCAACTTAGGTGGAAATGATGAGAGCACAACAGTGTAATCTTTGGATTTTCCAATGTGTATTCTGCAAAATGCCATATGATATGAAACAAGCAAAATCATGAAAGGACAAGAGATATCAGAAGGAATAGCTACTATAAATTATAATAAAATAGAAGGAAAACTTGATTCTATCATCAAATATTTATAGCTAGTTCAGAATCGACATACACACCACCCAACTCCTATGTATTTACATATTTAAAACCTATTTTTTTTTTTTATATATATTTATAACACCCAAATCTTTCATATCACAAAAATACCACATTTTTTTACTTTTACAAAGTGAAATACACCTTTGATGCATGTGTAAGGTAGTACGTATGCAAAAATTGAAGTTTATGTGTTAGATATGTAAATACACAGGAATTGAGTGGTAAATATCTAAATGTTCCAATAAAAAAAAACAAAAATAGTTATCCAATTTTAGCATCAATTCTGCTTCATATAGAAAAG
Organism: Phalaenopsis aphrodite; assembly: GCA_003013225.1. NCBI lineage: Eukaryota > Viridiplantae > Streptophyta > Magnoliopsida > Asparagales > Orchidaceae > Phalaenopsis > Phalaenopsis aphrodite. Next base: position 598,558 of record NEWO01000145.1, read on the forward strand.
TAAAAACATTGGAATTTGGTCGCCTGATGTAGCATGGCAACGGTCAATAGTAACAGAATTGAAATTTTTAGGTGCAGGAAATTATTTCACTTCCCAACATCAACTCAAATAATTGGTCCATAAATTGATGAGTAGTAGATTGACAGACAAGGATAATCATCCTTGGTACAAATCAATGTCCAATATGAATAAAGAAAGGAGCTAGAAAACCAAAGGCAAACATTTTGTAAATAACATTTTAACAGAAAAGTTTATTTTAAACTGACTGAATATTGAGGAAGAAATAGTTATCAATCTCAAACAATTACTAAGTGTTGCTTCTCTATGCAACAAGATTTGAGTAAAAAAAGAAGGGAAATTTACATATCACTTATTTTTTATGTGTTTTAATATCTAGAACCTAAAGTTTAATATTTATGTTATAACACTTGTGCCAAGACCCATATATGAAAATGTGTACTTCATTTTCAAAAATTTGCAATAGTTGCATTTTGACGTGATGTTAAAGATATAAATGTTATGCATGTAAATATAAAACTTCAAGGGTAAAATATGTATAAGAATTGTATGGTATACCATGTAAATGCCCCAAAAAAAACCTAGCTGGTTTTAGCTGAAAAACCAACTTTCTTCGTTAAACCTTTTTTTTATGCGGATTGATATCCCTGTCCTCTTCTCTGAATGGGAGCAAATTTAATCAATCATTCTGAGTTGTATGCTCTTGTCTCTATTACTCAGAATCCTTCAAGCAATCATATAATATTCAAGCAAATCCCAAAAAATTATTTTTTCAAGCATTCCGAACACCACATTCATCGGGCATTTACTAAAGAACTGATCTATCAAAGGAAAGATGTTAATAAAATAGTAACAACTTTTCTAGTAAATGAACAGAGATCAAAGAGTCCGCAATGCAAATTACTAGAAATGAGTTGAGAGTTCTAAAAACAAAAAAGAAGGCCATAACTCATGTGACATATTTCTTAGGCGAAAGAATAATATGCATCATCATTGCTAAAATTTAATGATCGTCTTTATGTGTACTTCTTTTCTGTTATGAGACGTTAACTTTGATTTATACATCTTTTGCACAAACTCTAGCTTTTCACTTGGTTCTATCCCTCATTCCACTCTTATTACTTTCATAAATATTCTATCTACCTTCATTATTTCCTCTAAAGTATATGATCAAATTCTCTAAAAGCCTATTTAGATTTATTTCTTTTATTGAGTGTTACTTCTACCATTTCTCGCTCTTTCTATTAGGTTTAACACGTTTCTTGGCATTCGAATTTAAGCCACATTCAACTTGGTAGTCAATAAATTCTTCGTGTTGCCAAACACTTGGACTCATCATCATCCACCATGCATTATCATCACTAAATTATTTGAACATCTAAGTAATATAATAGCAGTTTTATAAACTAAATCATCAAGCTTTCATGATATTCAGTTATCACAAATACTCTCAAGACACTATTCAATTTCACCCTGACAACTATAACTCAAGAAATTATATGGTTAACTATATTCCTATTCTTTCCTAAAATAAATTTAATGCACTTAAATCGAACAAATGTCACTTCTAACATTCTTAATTAGTAAATATTGATTTTGCATCTCCTGATATTGCATATCATAGATTCAACCATTAATCTAATCAACATAAACCCGTTATCATAAAAATTTCTCAATTATTCTAACTTGTAATTTACTTCATTTACAAGTGGTCTCGCCATCAAAATTATAATGACTACAAATACCACAGACAAGTGTGCCTTATTGAGAATATCTTTTATAAAGATCAATATAGCACACCAAAAATTAGAAGTTCAAGGCAAATCCTTGATATCATTTCATAGAAAATATCCACCATTAATCCTCCACAATGTAGAGTGAAAATTTGAACATGTTTATAAATGGTGAGAAAGTCAGGCACATTTTATGAAATAATGATAAACTAAAATATAAACAGAAAGAGGAAATGATTGTTCCAAGTTACAACTTGTTGGTAACAACATTTTAATCTTTTATGTGGGCAATTTCTTATTTGGAGAAAAGGTTCGAACATCGACCTCTAGTAGCAATTTTACCAACAATGTAGAACTTTGGCTCAACACGAGGAGTTTAACCTCATAAGTAAAATAATGACAACAACAATCAATGACTTTATCCCACAAAGGGGGGTCGGCTACATGAAACTTTTTTTTCCATTGTGTCCTATTGAGAGTCATTTTCATTTAATTCTAATAAACTGAGATCATTTTTTATACAACAATTTTTTTAAGCCTATCTCTAACTTAACATAAGTCAAATCTAAAACATCCACTCTCCTAATTGAGATTTCAGATGCTCGAAGTTTAATATAATCAAACCATCTAAGACGACTCACTCTAATCATGTCTACCACTGGAGCTACACCAACCCTTTCACGAATACATTGGTTTCACATTTTGTCTGTAAGTGTAGAGTCACTCATCCACCTTAGCATTCTCATCTCAAAAACACTTAACTTACTCTTATGCTTCTCTTCTACAAGCCAACATTCTACTCCATAAAGCATTGCAAGTCTCACCACTATCTTATAAAATTTTCCTTCAAGTTTAAGCGGTACTTTTCTATTAAGCAATAGGCCCGATGCATTCCTCCACTTCAACCATCGAACATGAATTCTACTAAAAGCGTCCCCATCCATATCACGATCACTTTGAACCAAAGAGTTGAGATATCTAGAACATTCACTCCTTTTAATAGCTTGATTGCCTATTGTTACAATCCCGCCACTAGATCTACAACTAATAAAATTATATTCCATATATTCAGTTTTAGATCTACTCAAACAAAAGACTTTAGACTCTAAAAATGACTTTCATAATTCAAGTTTTTCTTGAACTCTCTCTCTAGTCTTATCCACAAGAAGAATATCATCAGCATAAACAAACACCAAGTTATATCCTCCTATAAATGTCCAGTAAGAATATAAGTAACAACTCTAGTATACATATATTTAAGGACTTGAATATAAGTAATATCAATACCTTTCTTTTCCATGACTCTCCAAGTTAATTCTTTTGGAATCTTATCATATAAGCTTTTTCAAAATCAACAAAAATCATATGTATTTTCTCCTAACTCTTTTTGAACTTCTCCATCAAACCACTCAATTAATGTATATATTTCATAGTAGACTTGTCCGGCATGAATCCAAATTAAATTTGAGAAATTTTTGGATGACGTCGTATCATGTGTTCAATACCATCTCCCATAACTTCGATGTATGACACATTAACTTAATTCTTCTATAATTTGCACTATTGTATATCTCTTTTATTCTTAAGAATATTAACTAATAGACTCTTTCTCCACTCATCATGCATCTTTTTAATTTTTAAAATAATATTAAAAAAATTTAGAAAGTCAAACAATTCTCAAATCTCCTAAATATTTTTACACTTCTATTAGAACATTATTAGGACCTACTGTTTAACCTCATAAGTGGTGGAAAAAATTGACAAGTTGTTATCATGATATTACTGAATAATCATCAACACGATGGATAAAAGCTGATAAATAAGAAAACTCCATGTCAGAGTACCCTTCCAGCAACTTCACTAATAAATTTCAAATAATTGAGAAAATTTTCGACACAAAACTGAAATAAAATCTCACGATTTTAAAACTCTTCTCTTAATGCAATTAAATCTTGACCATCCCTTCCAATGTCTCCAGCATGTATATCTACAGAAAAGCATTACGCGTTGATAGCAAATTATTGCCAAAATATATATTGCTTACTCATTATTCAGCAAGATGTGGTTTTGGTGCACAATTTGATTCTGTTAAGAATATAAATTTTTCAGAATCCAACACCTTTCAAAAGAGTCGTCTTTCATATGTGATTGAAATCATGAGAAGGCTATTCAAATCTATCAAAGTGTGAAAAATGAAAAGTTAATTCTCATCATACCTTCAAGGCAGGTGGGGCATACATCTTCATCTTCAACCTGGGAGAAAATATAAGCAAAACCAGCTCTTGGTTGCTTTAATGGCTGCTCGTCTGAAGAATCCGAGAAAGTTTTCTTCGAATCCCCATCAAAGTCTGATTTTTTAAAATCTTCTGCAGCACCTAAAATTGATGCAGATGTTTGAGATTCGGGTCGCAAAACTGTGCAGCTGGGATCGTCGTATGGTAAAGGCCGAGGAGGAGGTTGATATGTATCGGATATTGAATCGTCATCAGAAGAAGGAACCACAGTTGCTCTTCCTTGATGGGCTGAAGAAATGGGACGAACATGGCCTCTTTGAAAAAGAATATTGTACTGTAGGGAAGCACAGATGCATTTCACTAAATAACAGACCATAATGAAATCTCAAATGACACATTCTATCAATTCATTTTAGAGCTTAGCGCGGCTATTTATCAAGATAATAATCTACTAAAAAATTATTGATATGAGGCAAGCAACTTTCTAAATATAGGTTTGACTTGAATTTCTATCAAGTTTTAGACCTGCAACATTCCCACCATCACGATCACTTTCGCCTTCTTGTGCTGATATTCAAGGGCTTGTTTGATTGAAGGTATTTCGAATACAGGCATATTTTAAGCAAATATATAGTGTTTGAAACACGAGATGTTTGGTTGGCTGGGAAATAAATTGTGAAAATCACATTTTAGCATTTGGTTACAAGAAAATAAAATCTGGATATTATTGTAAAATACCCAAGGCAAGTGGGATAGCCGGAAATAATAGGGATAGCTAGAAAACTTGTAGAACGAGCGGCAAGCGCGACATCAATAGAATGGATGAAAAGTCTATCACGAGGGTCTTCTGTAATACCTTTCGTGGAGTGGAGCAGAGGTATCACGAGCGGTGCCTTTCAAGTGATATATTCCTCGTTCGCCCAACTTTAGCGAATTTGGAATTCATTGAAATTGAACTAATAATGGAATTGGGAATTCATTAAATCATCATTCTGCATTTGTATTTCACCAACCAAACATCTAAATTTTCAAAAACCTTGTGTTTGGAACCAACCAAATCACCCTTTCATTGCTAGTGCTAGTGCTGCTCAGCACTTTCAAGCAAATAAAGATTTATTATTATTATTATTAATTTTTTTTTTTTTTTGAGGTGGTTGGAGAAAGAATCGAAACCACTTAAGCCTAAGGGGCTATACAAAATATAAAATGAACTACGAAGAACAAAAATGATCTAAAATCAATGAGATTAAAAACGCTAGAAAGGGAGAACAAAATGCGGCCGCACCAAATAGAGCTCAGACTAATAGAAAAAAAGAGTATTTGCTCAAGGTGACCTTCAAATACTAAGAAAAATTTGCACAGAAGCCATGAAAAACTTGTGAAAAGATTTAAGGGGCGTTTACATACATAGCACCCAAATTTTATGTATTTATATATATCCAACACCTAAATTTTAATTTTTACATTTATACCACCCAAATATTTCATATCACAACAACACCACCACTATTTTAATTTTTAAAAAGAGAAATACCTATTCATGCATAGGTAAGGCGGCATGTTTGTAAAAATTGAAATATTGGTTTAAGATATGTAATTACGTGAGAAATGAGTGTATGTGTTGAAGTTTTGCTCCAATCATATCAGAGAACTGAAGGCACACGGATCAAACCTTTATACTATTGTATCTATTTCTATATGATCCTCGGATTGCAATTTGTGTGCTCCGTACAGGATCGCCGGCATCTAACTATTTTTCCCTCTTTTTTAAATTCATTCCTATTTTGTAAAGTCCCTGAAAGTCATATATATAGCTCCTCTTATACGAATAAGTGAATGAGATCCTTGAGAAGTTTTTTCATGGTTTTATATTTTACGTGATATCAGAGCGAGATTAGGGTCCAGTTCCAACATTTATCCTTATTCTTTAACGTTATGGTTTCCAATTCCAACCTTATCCCTCTTGTCAAATTCACCTTCTTTTCACGATTTCTGAGTTCTTTGACTTTGCTTCAAAGGAATCAATCGTGATTAATAGTGAAAATCAAATCAAATAAAAACTTCAAGTATTTCAAGTATTTTATTACTTGAACGGGAATCATAAAGACATTTCTAAAGCGGAAGAGAAAGAAGCAACATTTTGTAGATTAACCTCTGCAGCCCAAATACTGGAATTTTTTACTTTGGATGAAACCGGTTCTGTTATCAAAGCATGGTTATGGAACACTATTTTAAAGGTTTGAGGTTTGGGGTACAATTAAATACACTTACTCAAAAGTAAAAGATGTTGCACTGATCTATGAAACAAAGACGAAGCTCGTCACTACCACACAAAATAATCTTCATGTTATTAAATACTTTAACGCCATGAAGGTTTATTAGTTAGAATTAGACTACTACCAAGATCTAAAGGTCTCCTCCTGTGAGGATGTGACAATCCATACAAAATTCATTGAGGGGGAGAATCTTTGAGTTTATGGCCGGACTAAACAATGATTTTGACCAAAATCAAATTGAAGTCCTAGGTAGAGAATTCTACCTTCTCTGAATGAAGTATTCTCTCTCATTCGAGTTAAAGAAGGAAGAAGGGCAGTGTCGATCAATAGTCTAGCACACGAGATATCTTCCATGACAACTTTTGAATCTCAAGATAAGGGAATATCTGTCATATAAAGATCTTCAAAAGAAAGACAACATCCTCTATTCAAAGAAAATGTTTGGTGCAACTACTATAAAAGGAAAGGGCAACCAAATGCAAATGCTAGAAACTTCATGAAAAGGAGGAAATAAAGGCAAAAATTAAAAAGGAGAAGCTGCCTAGTGGAGTTAGAAGAAATTGACAAATTAAGAATTTTTTTTCAGTTCCTTGGAGAACGCATCAAGATCTTGCTCTTGTTCAAAATGGTATGATTTTTAATTTTTATGTTTTTAGTGCCTCTAATAGTTCTTTCCTTTTATGGAACCTAGATTTAAGGGTCATTGACCACATGCAAGCCTTGTCAATATATTTCAAACTTACAAATCGTACCCTAACAAAAGAAAAATAAAAGTTATAGATAGATCTTTAAAAACTATTGAATGGTAGAAAAACACTATGTTTCTCCCAACTTAAATTTCATTAATGTATTGCATGTCTCACAACTTGCAGTTAAACTCTTATCTATTCACAAATATATCAAAAAATACAACTGAAAATCATTTTTTAACCGATTATTGTATTTTCAGAACACTATGGAAAAAATTATCGGGCAAAACTAAGAAAAGGATTATTGATACCTTCTTGAAGATCGAGATCAATTATCATATTCTTTCTCCTCTCATACTAACGACAACATCTGAACTAATCATTACAGATTAGGACATTATTCTTTTAAAAATCTTCAATGTATGTTTTTTCCTCTTTTCATGAATACTAATATTAAAGACTTACATCATGAAATTTGCAAACCTCACTGTGTTTCCTTTTTTGAAAGTAACTTAAGATCTTCTAGCCTTTTTGTATTACTTCATTATGATATATGACGACCCTCTAATATCTCTGGAGAAACTAGTTTTGTTATATTTATTGAAGATCGCACTCAAATAATATAAATATATTTAATTAAACCAAAATTTAATGTTAGCACTATATCCTTATATTCACTGTCTTGATAAAAAAATCAATTTAACTCTAAAATAATTTTTTTAGACTTATAATGCTCATGATTATTTCAATCACACATTAACATCACATTAACATTATTCTTTTAAGGAGAGGGCTAATCTTCCGGCCTCAAAACTCCCAACAAAATAGAATAACAGAAAAGAAAAATTGTCACTTTCTAAATGTAACTAAGACATTTCTCTTATACAATCAAATACCAAAATAATATTGGAAAAACGTTGTTCTAACAACTACCTATTTAATCAACAGAATACTCTCATGAGTGATTGAATTCAAAAGTCCGCTATTCCTTAATACAAACTTCTTAAAAATTCCTCCAAAAATTTTTTAATGTGGTGCTTATGTACATATCTATAAAAAAAATAGAGAAAATTTTGACCCAAGAACTTTCAAGTGCGTAATCATCAGATATCCTGTCACACAAAAAGAGTACAAGTGTAATCATTCGACCCAAAAAATTTCTTCACTTCAATCGATGTCACATTTGATAAAACATATAGATTCTTCCCTCAAAATCAACTTCAGGGAGAGAATTTTCTTGATGATTAATTTGATGATATCTTTTATCTTAACATTCTTGGAATAGAAAATCCTTCAATACAAACCTTATACTACTATCTCTCTTCAAGTATATACAAGAAGGAACAAACTCAACCAAGATCTTCAGCAAGTCCAAAACTTGGAACCGTTATTAGGCGACACTACTCAGCCCACTACCACTCATCTATATCACATCTCTTAATACACCTCATTTCATAATTTTTATTTCATAAAACCTTTCTAACCAACATCAGCACCAATCACACTTCCAATCCACAAACTCCATTTGAGACCCTGGAAAATAAAAATTGGAAGTAAACTATGAGAGAATAAATTAATGATTTAAAAAAAATTATACACGGGAGATCATTGAATTACCAAAAAAAGAAGATGATAGAATGCAAATGGATTTTCACGGTAAAAAACAATGCAGATGGGAGCTTATAAAGGTATAAAGTAAGATTAGTGGCAAAAGTATATATTCAATCATATGTGATTAGTCATTAAAATACTTTTGCACCGATTGTAAAAATGAATATTATTTGCATTATTGTATCTCTAACAACAAATTATGGATAGCCGATATAACAATATGACGTAAAAAAAATACATTCTTACATGGTAATATTGAAGACTAGGTCTATATGAATCCACCACCAAGGTTTAATAGCTTTTTTTAAAAGGAATCAGGTATGCAGATTGAAAAAGACTCTATATGGGCTAGAACAATCACCAATAGCTTGATTTGGCAGATTTGTAAAGGCTATGAAAGGAACTTGATACAAACAGAGTCAAGAAGACCATGATTTCTTCATAAAACACTCTAATGATGATGAAATCTCAATTCTTATTGTGTATGTTGACAATATGATTGTTACAGGAGATGACAATTAAGAATAAGAAACACTAAAAAAAACGCTTGTTGAAGATATTGAAATCAAAGAGCTAGAAAAACACAAATACTTCTTGAGAATATAAATGACTCAATATAAACAAGAGATCTTTCTCTCCCAATAAAAATATGCCACGGATATGCTAAAAGAGACCAAGATGACAGAGTGCAAGCCGTGTGAAACTCCAACTAAACCAAGTCAAAAATAGAACCTTGATGAAGGAGTTGTTGTAGATACAGAATAATATCAAAGGTTAGTGGAAACATTAATCTACTTATCTTATACTCGTCCTGACATCGCATTAGCAGTAAGTCTAATTAGTCAACTCATGCACAAACTTAAATATCTCTAATTAGTCAACTCGAGCCTCTTATAGAATCCTCAAATATCTCAAATCAAATACATGAAAAAGATTTTTATATGAAGGACCTAATACTCTACAAGTTGAAGGATATATAGATGCAGACTATATAGGATCACTGATGGATAGAGGCCTACTTCAAGATATTGCACATTTTTAGGAGGAAATCTCATAACTCCAAGAAGCATGAAACAGTCAGCATTTTCAAGATCAAGGGTCAAAGCCAAGTTTAGAGCCATAGTGCAAGAAATTTGTGAGTTGCTATGGGTTAAAATTATATTAGAAAATTTAAAAATCAAGTGGAAAGAGCCTGTCAAAATATATTGACATGATACTCTACAAGTTCAAAGATAGACAGATGCATACTATGCTTGATCACCAGTCGATAGAGATCTACTTCAAGCTATTGCATATTTTTAAAAGGAAATTTCATAACTTGAAGAAGCATGAAACAGCCAATGCTTTCAATATCAAGTGTTGAAGTTGAGTTTAAAGCCATTTTGCAATGGATTTGTGAGCTTCTATGAGTAAAAATTTAATTGGAAATATTTAAAAATCAAGAGAAAAGAGCCAATGAAAATATATTGTGATGATAAATTAGCCATCAATATTGCACATAATTATGTACAATATGATCATACTAAACATGTTGAGATTGATAGACACTTTAAATTGAAAAGCAGTCTGATTATTATTCCGTATGTGCCCACAAAAAATCAACTGGCCGACATATTAAACAAAAGCCTCTGCAACCCAATATTTAAAAATATCATAAGCAAACTAGAATGGTAGATCTCTATCATTCAGTTTGAGAGGGAGTATTAAAATTCTGCTCCAATCATGGTAGAGAACTGAAGGCCAATGGATTGAGGTTTTGTATCATTGGATATGTTTCTCTACAACCCTCACATTGTAATCATTGTACTTCCATAGAAGATCGCAAGCTCCTAATTAATTTTTCCTCCTTTTTTAATTTACTCCTATTTTGTAATGTCTCTGGGAGTTGTCTATATACTTCCCTTGTGCAAAAAAATGAATGAGATTCTTGAGAAGTTTTTCCATTATCTTTCTTTTACAGTATGTAAATCTTCCAAGATTTAATTACATTCAAGAATGCGAGATGAATGGTAGGAAATTGCTAAAGAGTCAAACTCAAACACAAGGCACGCCTAGAGTGCATCTAGGAGATCAAACCAAAAGATCATAGTTTGAGCTCAATAATAAAGAGACAAAAGATTGAACTAATATAATTTTATATCTAGTCTAGTTATTAATGCTTACATGTCATTGTAATTGACTCAACAAATTTCAATTTTTCATGGTAGTAAGTTAGCTCTTATGTTTCTTGTTTTCACATTTTATAAACTGTGTAGCATTGTGAATAGATTCTAAGACTATCTCATGATGTCTTGTCTGTGAAAGTAAATATTTTGAGTACAATTTTTCGTTCTCTATTTTCTCTCTCTACTTTTCTTCCTCTTAAGTCTCCCATGATCAATTCTGGATAAAAACTCAAGCGGGTCTCTAGCCGGATTCCAAGTTTTGCTACCTTTATTGAATGAAATTATTTTATATCCTACTGTTGACATTGGTTTCTGCAGCTGCCCTTACAATGAATCCATAGGTAATGAATATGTTCTTTAGAACCAGAAATTTGGGAGTGAGAGAGGGGGTGCGGGGGCGGGTGGGGGGTGGGATGTCCAAACTGGCTGAAACAAAAAGTTTTGAGAAGAAGTGTTGATTTAAGACCCTAAATCCTTAGAGAAAACAAGGCCAATTTAACTGGAGAAACCTGATTTCAGCAAGGTTTCAATCAAAAATTGTTCAAACGTATTCTTCACCGATACCTTATTCTTGCAATTGGTATAAGATAACCAAAAATAAAAAACTAGACATGCCATTAACAAGGTTTGAGATCAAAAAGTACTCTAGGAAAATGACTTCAATGTCTAGAGAGAAGATGAAGGTGACATCAAGGATAATGATCTTGACATTATGCTCTTATCTTTTAGACCAAAAGATATGAATATTTTGAATATAAAATGTTATATCGTAAAATCATTCTCTTTACAGTAGGAATGAAATCAGCCCCAAATTTCCAACATCAAGTCAGTTACATGAATCCATTTTCTCTATTGTGTCTTATTGAGTGTTATATTTTCAGTTAATTCTAATAGATTATGATCGTTTTTTATACAATATTCCTGAGTCTTTTTAGGTCTGCCTCAACCTTTTTTAACATAAGTTGAATCTAAAACATCTACTCTCCTAACCAGACCATCAAATGGTCAACGTTTAGTGTGAATAAACCATCTAAGATGACTCACTCTAAACTTTACTGCCATAAGAGCTGCACCAACCCTTTCACAGATAGATTTGTTTCACATTTTGTTTCTAAGTGTCAAGCCACTCATCCACCTAAGCATTCCCATCTCAGCAACACTTGACTTTATTTTATGTTTCTCTTTTAAAGGCCAACATTCTGCGTCGTAAAGCATTGCAGGTCTCACCACCATCTTATAAAATTTTCAATTCTAGGAGGTACTTTCTATCCTATAATAGGTCTAATATATTCCTCTACTTTAACCAACCAACTTAAATTCTACGAATAACATCCCCATCCTCATCACTATTACTTTGAACAATAGACCAAAGATATCTAAAACATTCACACTTTTTAATGATTTGATCATCCATAGCTACAACGCTACCTCTATAGCTACTACTATTAAAATGATATTCCATGTATTCAGTTTTAGGTTTACTTAAACAAAGGCCTTTAGACTTCAATGCACGCCTCTACAATTCATGTTTTTTTTTTTTTCCAGAATTCTTTCTCTAGTCTTATCCAAAAGAAATATATTATCAGCGAAAATCATACACCAAAATACATCCTCCTATAAGTGTCTAGTAAGAGCATCTATAACTAAAGTAAAAGGATATGAGCTTAAAGTTGATCCTGTAATAATCCAACTGAAATAGGAAAATACTTCGTCAAACTCCTTTTGTTTGAACACAACATCTCTAGTATGCATATCTTTAATGACTTGAATATAAGTCATATCAATACATTTCTTCTCTAGAACTATCTAATGAATTCTCTTGGAACCTAATCGTAAGCTTTTTCAAAATCAATAAAAATCATACGTAGATTTTCCTTACTTTATCTGTAATTCCCCATCAAACCTCTCAATAAATGTATAGTTTCCATAGTAGACTTATCCGACATAAATCCAAACTGATTATGAGAAATCTTTGTATCACGTCTTAACCAATGTTCAATTACAATCTCCCATAATTTTAAAGTATGACACATTAACATAATTCTTCTATAATTGCACACACTTGTGCATCCCTTTTATTCTCCAAAATGGTAACTAAAATACTCTCTCTACTCCTCAAGCATCTTTTTAGTTTTAAAGTAATACTAAAGAGGTTAGTAAGTCAAAAAACTCTCAAATCTCCTCTACACTTCAATTGGGATATCATCAGGTCCTACTGATTTTCCATCCTTAATTTTCTTTAAAGTCTCGTTAACTTCATTTTTACTAATGTGACGGTAAAAATAGAACGTTTTATTATTATTAACAATACTAAGATCACCAAGGACGGTCATATTGAGATAATAGCTCACCCACCTATGTTGAATATCTTCCTCTAAGAAAAACATATTTTGATTTTCATATTTAATACACTTTACTTGAATTATAGCTTTATTTTTCTTTTAATTTGCTTGGTTAGTTTATACATATATTTTTCATCCTTTTAATATCTAACTAATTATAAAAATCACTAAAAGCAAAATACTTGGCGTTACAGTTTGTTCTCTTAGACTCTCTACAAGTCATCTTATATTTTTTTCAGTTCTCTAAGCTTTTACAATTAAACCAATTTTTATAGCACAATTTCTTATATTTTATTTTTTCTTGCACACTATTATTCAACCACCAACTATTTTCATTCAAAAAAATTTTCTTCCTGATTCTTCAAGTACTTTTTTTCACTTGTTTAATAATGTTTCTTATTTTATCCCACAAAAAATTAGCTTCTTCATGAATAACCTAAATCTTGAAGTTTACTAATAAAAAAAAATTTATTTCTATCTTTTAGATGCCTTCATTTAATTCTATGATAATATTTCATTGTATCATTTATCCTACAAATTCTCATCTTAAAATCCAAAACTAATAATTAATGTCAGGTACTTAAATTTTTACTTGAAATGACCTTACAATTTTTACATTCTCGACAATCTATTTTTTCTCATAAGAAAATAATAAATTTGTATTTTATTAGAATTCATTCTTAAAGTAATAATATGCTCTTTTTTTTAAAATAAATTATTAGCAATAACAAAATTATATGCTAAAGCAAAATCTAATACAGCTCTGCATTCCTCATAAGTCACTTCAAAACCATAGCCACTATTGAATATTTCCAAAATATTCTACCACTCTACCAACATGTTTATTTAAATCTCCTCTAATAATTTTTTTTTCTTCAAGAGGTATTATTAGTATTAATTCTTCTAAATGAAAATGTTAGAGATCCTTATCAAACCTCAAAATGAAATGCTTCATTTGACATAAAAAAGGTCACTTCAAGAAGATTTAACAAATTACAATTTCTAAGGAGGGATATAAAAGTGTTTAAGTCTTGTCCATTATGGAATCCACTTCCACATGCACCCAAATAAATCTTGGTTTGAACCATTACAAGATTTAGATGGTAGCAAGGTGATGCTTGGAAATAACAAAACTTGCAAGATCAAAGTGTTTGGCAAGAAAATAATCAAGATTTTTATGGTGTTGAGCATAATTATTAAAAGTGAGGAATCTATTTGAGCTGAAGAGAAATTTATTTTAATTTTACTAGGAATTGAAAAAAAGAGCTTAAGTGTATCCAAAGGCTTATTTGTTTTAATCAAAAGAATTGGAAAGATAATCAAGATACTCCAATTTAAATTTGCCATAGATTTGAAAAGTAGAGTTCCTCAATATGACGCAATATAGAAAAAAGATTCATGTAGCCGACCCCACTTAGTAGGATAAAGGCTTGTTGTTGTTGATGATGACTTGAAAAGTGGAGTTCTTAAGTACATTCATTAAGATCCACGGGGGTCTTCTTGAATAAACTCCTATGGTGATGTAAGCTATTATCTTTCTCAAATTGATAATTGTTAAAGAAGTATATAGGTATATTTTTTGAAACATGCAAGAATGAAGCAATTCAAAATTGAAGAAATGGAAATAACTTATAACTTATTGAAGCCCAAATTTGTAGAAAAGAAAAAAGTTAAGGATTGACTATGAGATTGATTTATAAAATGCATGGTCAGTAGAGCTACTATACTCGATGAATAACAAATAGTTAAATTATTTCATTAAAAATAGCACAAGAAAAGCAAACTGTGCTAAAGCGAAAAATGGAACTTGAGGTGGAGCAACCAAGCTATGAAAGTTATGATACTAAAAATCAAGAACATAACTAAAAAACATTCTAAAGAATTAGTGCAACAAAAAATTGAAAATAAGCAAAGTAAAACTTATAGCTTGGTAAAGGATAGACCGCAGCATGTTGTCAAAGAACCATAAAGGGATGGACGTGTTGATCTCATAACACAAACATTTGTTATAGATTTTATGAATGAAGAAAAGCAAAAACTTTAGAAAGAAGCCATAGAGGGTGATGAAAGAAGTAAATAGCAACAAGAAATACAAGAAAAAATGTTTTCATGAAAGCAAAATAACACTTGGGAAGTTAGTGGACAGGTCATAGCACCAAAATGAAATTATTTGCAAGTGTTTGTTTAAAAAGAACAAAAATTTTACTTACTTTGAAAAATTTATTGGCACCTTTCTAAGACTCCTATAAAATGTTTAGGAAGCGGAATAAAAATATGGTCGGTTAAAGATTTTTGGAAGGGTATGATGTGCTCGGCGGTTGAAACTAGCTGTTGGACATAATTTAGCAGAGATTTCAATGGTTGTTGGAACTGAAACAACATCGAATGAAAAAATGGAGAGGTATGGGTGGCGAGGAGGATTCACCACCTGAGCAAGATACAAACACACAACTTGCAAAAAGAAGAGAATACAATACTCCAGAGAACATAATACAAAGAACAAAATCTCTAATCACAATAATTTCCAAAAAATAATAAATAGTAATATCTAAATAGTCCCCTCTTAAAATAAACCTAATTCTAATTAAAATAAAATAAAAAGTGGGCCACAATGGCCTGGCAATAGCATATTAGCGAGAGAATCCCGCTACCTCAATTGCAAAGCAAAAAATGATGCCTTCCCTATGTTTTGGGGTAGCGGGATTATGGAATCCCAAGCAAGACAATTCGCACAGCCCTTCCCTCAACCGCGCTCGAGTCGCGCTTATTCAGTATTCAACTTATTGTCCTAAAATAGATTGTATGCACTTTATTTTGTACCTAATTGTCCCCTGGTAGATGGGGTTAACCTTCTCCACTGAAGCTTTTAAAGCAATTTTATCGCCATCATGACAAATTATTGTTTTTTCGTGTCTGCGACACCTGCACTACAAAATATACGCTCACATCCATCCTTCGACAACTCCTTCGGCAAGAGTTGCCCCTTTTATGACATTGGTTCCTCGAACACACAATCTTCTAGGAAAATAAATGTCAATGTTGTTGGAGTCTCTCTCATGATCTGATGTTTGAAGGATTTTTGAAGGGTGAATTGAATCTAATATTGTGGTATTGTTTCTCTATTTTCAAGGCTGAAGTCCTATAAAGTCCAATAGCTTTGTAAGTGTACCAGGTTGCCAATGATAATCCCAATCTTCCCATATATCAAGCTATGATATTTTTTTTATTCCACCAACTCACATTTCAACCTGAGTTGATCAAATTCAGTTGTATACTCCTCTGTCGAAAAAGCTCTCTGGCGTACGTAATGGAGTATTATAAACATATTATGTTGGCGATGTCAATCAAGAAGGACGGAAATCAATCAGCTAAATTAGGAGTTTTTTATAATTAAAAGCTTCTTTATTTCCAATATCTTTATTCTGATTTATTTCCCTTTTAGTTGAATATTTAGATTAGGAATATGTATTATTAAGTTACCTAAAATAGATTATATGCACTTTATTTTGTACCTAAAATAGATTGTAAGATTGTTATTTAATGGAATGAAAGCAAAGGGAAAAGGCAATCGAGCTTATTCAGTATTCAACTTATTTTTCTTAAAACTTTCACATAGTATCAGAGCCAAAATTTTGCCCTAACCACCAATAGTTATTGGAGGACCCTCAAGTGTCTCTTCCCGCCGACTTTCTTACGGGAAGGGAGGAACTATTTCTTTACCTTGATTCACGCATCTAAGGATTTTCATATGTTACAACTGCTTCGTCCACCTTCGTTCTCCATCGATTGTTTCACCTTTGATTGTGTATGCTTCGCCTTTCGCCTGCTTCGCCTTTCGCCTGCTTCGACCTTCTTCGACTGCTTTTTCTGTCTCCCGCGTCTGGTTTCGTCTCCCGCATTTGGTTCCAGTTGCGATTTGCGATCCTGTTCATTTGTTGTCTCCTCTGCAATCGGTTATCTCGTCTGCGATTCAAGTCTCATCCGCAATCTGCGATCTTGTTCACTTCGTTCACTTCGTCTGCTTCGGATCTCCTTCGCTAGTCATCGCTGCTTCTGCAGCAACTTCAACTGCTTCTTCTGCTTCGACTTCGGTCACTTGGGTTTCGACACTCTTAGGCTTCGGTCTTACGGGCTACGGCATTTTCAGACTTCGACACTTTTAGGCTTCGGCACTTAAGAGCTTCGGCATTTTTGGGTTTCGGCATTTTTAAGCTTCGGCACTCTCGGGCTTCGTCAGGCTTCGGCATTCTTAAACTTCGGCAAAATTTTGGCTTCAGCACTCTTGGGTTTCAGCATTCACGACTTGAATATTTTTTGTCCTGATAGTGTTATTAGTTTATTGTTAGTAAATTGATGCTTCTTGATCAGTCAGCATCAATTTGAGGGGGGATGTCAATCAGGAAGGACGGAAATCAGGAAGGCTAAATTATGAGTTTTTTATAATTAAAAGATTCTTTATTTCTAATATCTTTATTCTGATTTATTTCCCTTTTAGATGAATATTTAGATTAGGAATATGTATTATTAAATTACCTAAAATATATTATATGCACTTTATTTTGAACCTAAAATAAAAGGTAAGATTGTTATTTAATGGAATGAAAACAAAGGGAAAAGGCAATCGAGTTTATTCAGTATTCAACCTATTTTTCTCAAAACTTTGACAAATGATACAAATAAGATATTTACATTGCATCTCCCTTTTCATTATAGACCATGTGGTGATCTTATTATTTCCATTCCACTGTTGAATACGCTTCAAGTTCTCCCACCACAAAGAAGCATTATTCCTAAGCTTGATAGTCGTCAATTTAACTCTTTTATTAAGGGTTACGTCTTTGTACTAAAAAATTCATTGCATTTTTTGGATGCACTGAATAAACTCGCTCAGATTCATGTGACCATCAAAATCTGATAATTCACATTTCCTCCAAGATCATAGCTTCTCCTCTGATATTCCATGTCAAACCGCCGATGTATTGGTCTTCATCACTAGAAACTTCCTCACATAAGTGATTCACTTCCACCACTCAATCTGACGACTCACTATTATGGCTATGGATGACCTCATTGGGTTGTCTTCTCTCAAAGGCGGTAAGTTTTTATTGTGGTTGGAAGATTTCCCTCTGCATATCCTCCATAATAAGTTCTAGATACTNGATTTATCTTGCAGTATATAATGCACTATTAAAATTAAGTGAGTCAAGTGGGAGAATGTTATATTTTTATTTATGACTCACTTTTATTTTAATAACTTATGAGATTTATTTTTAATAAAAGTCATGACTCACTTCGACCTCTCGGGCTTCGGCACTTATAAGCTTCGGCATTTTTGGGCTTCGGCATTTTTAGGTTTCGGCACTCTCGGGCTTCGGCAAGCTTCGGCACTCTCGGGCTTCGGCAAGCTTCGGCACTCTCGGGCTTCGACACTCTCGGACTTCGGCATTCTTAGGCTTCAGTAAAATTTTGGCTTCAGCACTCTTGGGCTTCGGCATTTTCAGACTTCAGACTCACGGCTTGAAGTTTTTTTGTCATGACAGAGTTATTAGTTTCTTGTTAGCAAATTGATATTTCCTGATCAGTCAGCATCAATTTGAGGGGGAATATCAATCATGAAGGACAGAAATCAGACAGCTAAATTAGGAGTTTTCTATAATTAGAAGCTTCCTTATTTTCAATATCTTTATTCTGATTTATTTCTATTTTAGCTGGATATTTAGATTAGGAATATATATTATTAAGTTAGCTAAAATATATTATATACACTTTATTTTGTACCTAAAATAGATGATAAGATTGTTATTTAATGGAATGAAAGCAAAGGGAAAAAGGCAATCGAGCCTATTCAATATTCAACATATTTTTCTCAAAACTTTAACAGGTGATACGAGAAGTATATTTACATTGCATCTCCCTTTTCATTATAGACCATGTGATGATCTTATTATTTCCATTCCACTGTTGAATACGCTTCAAGGTCTCCCACCACAAAAAAGCATTATTCATAAGCTTGATAGTTGTCAATTTAACTCTTTTATTAAGGGTTACGTCTTTGTACTCAAAAATTCATTCCATTTTTTGGAGACACTGAATAGACTGCTCAGATTCATGCGACCATCAAAATCTGATAATTCACCTTTCCTCCAAGATCTTAGCTTCTCCTCTGATATTCCATGTCAAACCGTCGATGTATTGGTCTTCATCACTAGAAACTTCCTCACATAAGTGATTCACTTCCACCTCTCAATCTGACGACTCACTATTATGGCTATGGATGACCTCATTGGGTTGTCTTCTCTCAAAGGCGGTAAGTTTTTATTGTGGTTGGAAGATTTCCCTCTGCATATCCTCCATAATAAGTTCTAGATACTACGTTAAAAATTTCTACCTGGCAACATGACATCTCATTCTTTCAAAGCAAGTTTTGACGAAAAAAAATGTGGTATAGGCTTAGGGCTAGAGTTAAAAGGTAGATGATGTAGGAAAAAATATTTTATTGTGCAAGAAAGACATCTCTAACATTTTAGGGTTTGTTGATCTCTGATATCACATAACACGTCCAAGGGAGCCTAGAAGGTGTTTAGGAAGGCGATTTAGCAAACATTGGTTTTGAAATGACAAAATAATGATATTATTGAAGTTCGGCAATGTTTGGAAAAGATAAGCATTGTTCAAGTACTATTCCGCCTGAAAACGACAAAGATAGTTCTAAAACAACAATGCACAAATGGCGAGGAGATTCATCACATATTCTAGCCCAAATTATAGACAAACCACTTGCAAAAGGACGAGCATACAATACTGCTTGATATAAAAAATAGAAATTACAATCTCCAACAAACACATAATCAAGCAAAAGTCCGTACATCATCGTTTCAGAAATTCCTACTAGGAAGGTTAAGTTTAACTAAGAAAAGTTATGCTTTGATTCTCCAAGTGATAGAAGTGAAAAGCAGGGGAAAACATGGCAACCCTTTTAATGAAAGCATTCATAATTCTGATACCCTCCTTTAAGGCCATCCAACCATAAACAGAGTACTAAGAGGCATAAGAATTGGGTCAAAACGGAATTTTCCCACTTTATATCTAAGATATGAAAGTAGAATGAGCTCATGAATCTTTGAATTTGGACCTTGGTTTCTTATCCCAGAGCAAAGAATCAGTCCACTTGCAGAAAGAAAAGCACAAAGTGCTCTTAGAGTTGTTTATTTTAAGAGCAATCCAAGCATAAAAACTGTTCAGACAATGCTTATGGCACTTGATATTTAACTCATTAATCTTGCCAAGGATAAGAAGATCATCAACAATAATAAGGAGCGAGATATAAAGGTCCGCATCAAACACTCCAAGAAACAGTTGTGAGCTTGTTGACTGCCATGTAAAGTGTAGAAAAAAACCATGATGAAAGACTAGAGAATAGGAGATAGAGGGCATCCCTTATGAAAGCAAATAAACAAGGAGAAGAAGCCATCGAGACAAACAGTACTAATGAAAAACTAGCGGACATAAAAAATGCAAGCTTTAATCCATGCTTTAAAAGAATTGCGGAGGTGGGGGTGGGCGTAGGGAGATGACTTTAACAAAGAGTCTTTGAATGCAAAAGTCTCAACTAATAATATCGAATGTTTTTTTTTTTCCATCTAGCTTGGCTTGCCAATCTTTTTATTAAAATATTTCATGTTTTTCCCAACAAGTATGAAGCTATTAGAAATTTGTTTTTATTTAATAAAGGCAATTTGAGAAAGGTAAATGGTACCGGGAAATATCATTTTTTAAGTTTAATTGACAATATCTTGGCAATGTATTTGTAAGTGCCACAGAAGAATACAAACCTAAATTAGACATCTTTATAACATGAAGGTGTAAATGAGCCAAGCCAATCAAGAGCCAACTCGAGCTCGGCTTGATAACAAGCTCATGAATTGAACTTACCGAGCCGTGACCTCGAGCTTGAGCAAGCTTGCTACTCATTGTGGCTTGAACACAAGTTCAAGTTTTAAAAGACTCAATTCGTTGGCTCATTAAGTCGCTCGAATTGAAATGATGGTATGGTCCAACTCTGAGAATAGTAGATCAACAACTCCCAATTAAAAATTGAAAACCTAAAATCTTATTTTGCTCATCTCAATCCTGTGACTCTACCTTGTTAGTGTTGCGATCAATACTCTAGCCCCAACTTCAAGTTCCTCAATCACAAACCAAGGGGGGTCTTCCCCTAAATATTTTACTTGCAAGCCACAACGGCCAATCAGCACTACAAAGTTAACTCGACAATTTACGATAATAGGTTTAGCTTCAAACTCGTCTTCTTTTTTCTTAAAAATCTCAATATTTTGACTTTAGCAAGCAACATCTAGCTAACAAATGCTGACATCTATCATTTTTTTATGTTTGATTCAACTTGTATAAAATTTGGAAAACCCTGCTCAAGAATTTGACTTAGTTATGACTCGAGCTCAAGCTCCACTTGTTTACACCACTACTATAGCACAAGAGGGTCTAGAAATTGGAGTATAAATAGTAGCTTCAATCCTCTTAGGTGACAACTTTGTGAGAAAGAAATGTTTCAAGGCTGTTGTGAATTGAGGCTCAGTAATATCCCAAACAACTTAAATATCAAAACAAGAAGCATTATGGGGTAGCATGCAACAAATATTTTCTCCATATAATTTTGGTTGTTAACATGAGAGGATCAATATGTTACCCAAAACATGGTAATTGTTCAAACCCGTCCCTCCCTCTCTCTCTCTCTCTCTCTCTCTCTCTCTCTCTCTCCGCTCCCTCTCTCTCACCCACACTCTCCCTCCCCCCCCCTCTCTCTCTCTAAAGAAAATAAATAAAGGTATAATGCAATAATAGAAGTACCCTCAACGCAGAAGTTTCTTAAAGCATGATGCAGGTATAACCAAACCTTTCCTAGTCCAACAGTCAATGCTTTTATTCTACTGTCAAAAACTAATTCTCAAAAAAATGAACGCACAACCTTACCAATGAAGAGAGATATAAGTATAAAAAAACTCACCAGATGTGTAAAGTAAAATAGCTATAAGATTTACCAATTAGCAACCTTTTTAACTTAGCAAACCAAAATAAAGCCAATATGTGTAGACTAAAAAAATCTAATTAGAAACCTGTATGACAAAGATTGTACAAACCATAGCACACCATATATGAAGCCAGATAACATAGTCCATCAAAACAAAATCACATGAAACAATTCCCAATCTCATGTTTTTCCCTTAAATTTCACCCTAAAAATAAACTAACTTCAATGTACATCACATACCGTCATTAAAAACTGAAAGCAATGAGGGGATGTTTCATGTCCAGATAAAGAATCCACAGAACCTGCATGTTCTTGTTCCTCATCATCCGAAGCACCAAAACAGCTGCATAAACCACCCATAAATCTTGCTGCTTCCCCTTCAACAACTTCAGCAATTATCTTCTAATGTACCAGCTTAAAACTGATAAAACCCAGAACACCCATTATAAGAGCCAAGCATTTATCCGTTTATGATAGAGAAAAATTCCAAAATCATATATTTTTGTTGCCACACATGAAAATCAAGCAACCAATTATAAAACAACAGAATCCACACAATTCTGCATTTAAGGAGACACCCGAAGAAAAATTAGAGAAAAAGGGAAAACTAAACTGGAAGAAAAGTAGACAAGTAGTTCTTCGGATCTATTCTTCGCACGCACTGTTAGACATTGCGAATCCAACTAAAATAAAGGGAAAAAGAAACTATGATTGCGCGTCAAGAAGAAGCTGAAGTACAGCCCATATATAAAGCAAGCACCGCAGCTTTTCCCTTCTTTGTTCGGATCGAAGGCAAGCCTAACAAATCAATGAGATTTCAGCAATTTATGAGCTGATTATGCTTTTTCACCCATTTAATAAAGCCTTTCAAACATCTGATTTCATTTTTTTTTGTTGTCATAAATCGCAAGCAATCACAGAGGGTTTAGGATCGCGTGGATTCGAAGGGGGAAGTGAGAGATTACCTAACAATAGCCATGGGGGTTTGGAATCCCGATCGATGACCTAAGTAAGGTGAGAATTTAGTGTGGAATCCGATCGGATTGGGGACGATAATTTCTAGAACAATAGCACGGATTAATGGGTGAATGAGAAACATCATCTTTTGAAAATTTTCTTATAGTAAGTTGCTCCTCTCTATCTCTATATATTTACTCAAGGTCTAACCGGGCCGGTCTAAGTTTGGGCTCAGCCTATGTTCAGCTCATTAAAAAATATCACTGTTCTTATTCGGTTTGTTTATATTTTAAACATAAAAATTTGTTTTTGTTCGACTCGTTTATTTGGCGAGACAAACATGAGCTGTTCATGAACAAAAATATATTTTGACAATCATAATCATGCATGCAGCCGTTAGGGGTGTAAGCGAGCCGAGCTCGAGTGAGTTCATATTCGGCTTGTTAAAAAATATCATTGTTCGTGTTCGACTTGTTTATATACAGAGCTCAAAAAATTTATTTGTGTTTGGCTCGTTTGCTTATCAAGTCGAACACGAGTTATTTTAACAACTCTAATCACACAGCCGTGGAATGTTAAGGGTAGGGTTAGACTTAAATCTTGCTATTTATATTAAAATATTTATTTAAATAAAATTTAACATATTTTAATTCTATTTTTTAATATGTAATTTTAATTGATTATAAATATTTATAGCATTGTAGTAAATTAAAGTATTTAAAAATAGTACTCATTAACAACGAACTTTTTTGACATCCCTATTTATCTATCACCTACCTTCAATATTTATAGACACGAGGGTATGAATATCAGAATTACATATTTGTCCTTTAATTATTAGTTTCTGACGATCCGACTTATATAGGATCCTAACGTCGTAGCTCTTGACGATCGGTCTTCCTTGATTTATCTCATTATCTTTCAGTCGGCCATTACATCGTTGTTTGATCGGCTTGTTGTGACTCGATCGACATATCTTCCGATAACTCAATCCTTAGGCTAAGCTTTTGGGAACCTTCACCCCGAGTCTGTCGACCGATCAATTCATTCTCAACTCTTCATTCGTCATTCTTTTACCTTACAGTTGAATTGTCTTGAGATTCATACTCACATTCTTTTCATATACATTATGTATTTAAATAACTAATACCAAAATTTTATTTTTTACAAATATGTCACCTTGCATATATATGATAAGTTGTATACGTTAAAATAGTGATATTTTTAAT
>NEWO01000145.1:622870-642992 GCA_003013225.1 Phalaenopsis aphrodite
CCCTTCAGCAATTATCTTCTAATGTACCAGCTTAAAACTGATAAAACCCAGAACAACCATTATAAGAGCCAAGCATTTATCCGTTTATGATAGAGAAAAATTCCAAAATCATATATTTTTGTTGCCACACATGAAAATCAAGCAACCAATTATAAAACAACAGAATCCACACAATCCTGCATTTAAGGAGGCACCCGAAGAAAAATTAGAGAAAAAGAGAAAACTAAACTGGAAGAAAAGTAGACAAGTAGCTCTTCAGATCTATTCTTCGCACGCACTGTTAGACATTGCGAATCCAACTAAAATAAAGGGAAAAAGAAACTATGATTGCGCGTCAAGAAGAAGCTGAAGTACAGCCTATCTATAAAGCAAGCACCGCAGCTTTTCCCTTCTTCGTTCGGATCGAAGGTAAGCCTAACAAACCAATCAGATTTCAGCAATTTATGAGCTGATTATGCTTTTTCCCCCATTGAATAAAGCCTTCCAAACATCTGATTTCATTTTTTTTTTCATAAATCGCAAGCAATCACAGAGGTTTTAGGATCGCGTGGATTCGAAGGGGGAAGTGAGAGATTACCTAACAATAGCCATGGGGGTTTGGAATCCCGATCGATGACCTAAGTAAGGTGAGAATTTAGTGTGGAATCGGATCGGATTGGGGACGATAATTTCTAGAACAAGAGCACGGATTAATGGGTGAATGAGAAACATCATCTTTTGAAAATTTTCTTATTGTAAGTTGCACCTGTCTATCTATATATATTTAGTCCAGGTGTAACAAGGCCGGTCAAGAGCAAGTTTGGGCTCAGCCTATGTAAGGCCCGTTAAAAAATATCAGCGTTCTTATTCTACTTGTTTATATTTCAAACACAAATTTATTCTTATTCGACTCGTTTGTTTGGCGAGTCGAACACGAGCTGTTCACGAACAAAAATATATTTTGACAACTCTAATCATGCATGTAGTCGTTAGGGGTGTAAGCGAGCCGAGCTCGAGTGAGTTCATATTCGGCTTGTTAAAAAATATCATTGTTCGTGTTTGACTTGTTTATATATAGAGCTCAAAAAATTTATTTTGTGTTTGGCTCTTTTGTTTATCAAGTCGAACACGAGTTATTTTATCAACCCTAATCACACAGCTGTTGAATGTTAAGGGTTGGATTAAACTTAAATCTTGCTATTTATATTAAAATATTTATTTAAAAAAAATTAATATATTTTAATTCTATTTTTTAATTAGTAATTTTAATTGATTATAAATATTTATAGCATTGTAGTAAATTAAAGTATTTAAAAATAGTACGCATTAACAACGACAGCCTTATTTATCTATCA
The DNA here is from genome assembly GCA_003013225.1 of Phalaenopsis aphrodite. Lineage (NCBI taxonomy): Eukaryota > Viridiplantae > Streptophyta > Magnoliopsida > Asparagales > Orchidaceae > Phalaenopsis > Phalaenopsis aphrodite. Next base: position 624,205 of record NEWO01000145.1, read on the forward strand.
CCTAACCTGCAATATTTATAGCATTGGGGTATGAATGTCGGAATTACAGATTTGTCCTTTAATTATTAGCATCTGAATGGATTCTTTTCGTACATTACAGATATCAAATATATTAAATCACAAATTGGAACACCCGACCAATATGAGATCTGAACATCGATAGCTCTTGACAATCGGTCTTCCTTGATTTATCTCATTGTCTTTCAGTCGACCATTACAACGTTGTTTGATCGGCTTGTTGTGACTCGATTGACATATCTTCCGATGACTCAATCCTTAGGCTACACTTTTGGGAACCTTCGCCCCGAGTCTGTAGACCGATCAATTCATTCTCAGTTCTTCATTCGTCATTCGTTTACCTTACAATTGAATTGTCTTGAGATCCATACTCACATTTTTCGTATACATTATATATTTAAATAACTAATACAAAAATTTTATTTTTTACAAATATATCACCATACGTATATATGATAAGTTGCATACGTTAAAATAGTGATATTTTTCATGTAATACAGAAATTTTGAATATAAAAATTGTCAAAAATAAAATTCATAGATTAGAAATGTAAAATTATAAAAAATGAAAATTACATTTTTTTTACAATAATATATTTCAGCTAATTTAATTCTCAAAAAATAATCTTTGATTAAAAATTAGAAAAAAAAAACAAATAAATGGTCATCAAATAAATGGATGATGGCAATCCAAAAATAAACTATTAATTGAAAAAGAAATGATTTGATATTTTTTAAAAATTAGGAAAATCCCATAGAACATCAAGGGCATATTTGTAAAATGTGTAAGGCCCCATTTTTTAAAATATTAAGGATCCACTCACAATTTAATAGTAATTTTTAAGAAATATCAACTAAGTTAATTGACATTAGTAATATATGTAAATATCATATGAATTTTCAAAAATATTATGCTATGTGGTGTTTGGTAGCGTACTTTCAATAGGATTTAGTCATGAATTTAACTTAAATAGAGGCAAGCACGAAAAAAAAAATGAAAATTATATCCAACGCTCTGTTAAATTGAATTTTTATGTGTTCCGACTTTTTTTTTCGCTCATTTTGTCTCTTTTACAATGTAAATATGTATTTAATAAATCTGATTGTGACGCGTATTGAGAATTTATTTTGCCGTCGCTCGTGAGCTCCATCTCGGTCACAAAGATTTATCAGATTTGTTGGTGTTGAATCCGAAATTGATTTTTGGAAATACACCTCGAGAGTTAAACCCAGGAGAAGGAGTTGAGAGAGAGAGAAGTGTTAGAAGATTCTCAGTAGAGAGACTGGGAAAAAGTCCCCAGACTTAGTGTCTCTTTATTCATCATCGAGTCAGGCCCTCTTGTACAATTACAGAAAGGATGAGTGATTATGGAGATAGCTCTCAATTATCAAAATGAGAGAGCGATGTCGGTTGACTGGTTGCGTTCAGCCTATTGATCTTTCACTGAGGATGGACTTGATCAGTCTATTGATCTTTCATATGACTGATTCAGATCATGTCTCTTGATTTAATGCATCGATCGTTGTGTTAACATCTTTAGTCATTCGATTGCTTTGAGATTTGTGTCGACAATATTGGTGCGTGCATTTCAGTTCCCCAAGTTTTTCTATTCTTTGATTGTGGCAGCTACGGTAAAAATGGAGAAATTATTAAATAATCAGTGGCATCAATTTACTCCCCTTGGATTTCGTGCCTAGTGTGCTATATAAAAAAAGTCATAGACTTGTGTTACATCCGTAGCAGCTAGTTTTTTTTCCGTATAGCTGATGTACATAATGGCTAATGGTGCGAGTCGAGTTGACATAGATCCTAAAACTCTAGCTAAGGTGGGCTTCTAGGTGCCGTCCCCTGTAAATAAGAGGAAGAGTGTGAAGAAAGAAAAATGGTCAAGGCCCGAACCTGATTTGGTCGATGTAGTCAGCTCGTCTGACGACGTTGAGGAACGATCATCAAAGAAGCTTCGCCAGGAAATAATGGAGTTCGGGCCTAGTGTGAACACGAAAGGTACCTCGTCTCAGGAGAGAGAAAATCTTTTGAGAGTTTTTGTGAAAATTTTTACGAGTATGTATGCGATGAACCTTTTTTTCATATATATATATATATATATATATATATATATATATATATATATATATATATATATAAGGTGCATATATATAAAATTTGAAGGTTCGGCATTAGACATGTAATACATATATAAGAATTGAGAGGTATGTATGTAAATATTAAAGTTTAGGTGTTAAATTGTGTATATGTCTGTGTATTGGACATGTAATACAAGTTGGATTTATATCGTATGGAATTTCAGCCCAATTATTGGTATTGTCCTGCCCATGATGAGTATAAAATAGATGTTCAATACAATCATGTATGTGTTTCATTGAGTTATGTCCCTCCAATGGAATATAATCGTAGCACATATGAAGAATTGATTTATGATCCCAACAAAGCTCGTTTCTTTAGGAGTGCTCCTCAGAATGATCAAGGCTGAATAGTGAAGAGCAAAAATTTTATGATTTACTAAATGATGCACACCAGCCTTTGTGGGAAGGTTGCATCATATATTCAGAGTTATTAGTAATGCTTTAATTAAGTTGAAACAATACCAAAGTTCTAGAGGATCTTGAAAGAAGAAAAAGTTAGTACCGAAATTAGGGTTACTATCAGAGAAGATAGATTGATGTATTAATGATTGCATGTTATATTATAAGACTAATGCAATGAAGACGAAATGTACATTTTATGGTGCTAATAGATTCAAACCATGGGGCCAAAAAAAGAAATATTCAGAAAAATATGTCATATAAATGACTCTTCTACTTGTCCCTCTTGGCTCGACTTCAAAAATTATTCGCTTATATGTATACAACTTCATACATTACATGACATAATACTTGATCTATTGATAACAACTATTTGAGTCATCCATCGAATGGGGAATCCTGAAAACACTTTGATTGTGTTAGCATGACTTTGTAGTTGAGCAACATAATGTTAAACTTGGTTTATATGAGATGAGTTCACACCATACAGTCGGGCAGAGTTCAGGGCCCGAGTTTATTGTCATCGGAGAATGATGAACTTTTCTAGCATACTGTAGCTTTGATTGAAAAAGTAAGCTAGTTATATGAAGGGCATCAAAGAGTTCGGGCCACTGTTACGCGATTTGATCATATTGTTGATTGTCGTGACAAGTGACCTTTGAGCTCAGTGGATGAGGAGAGAGAGGAGGATGATTTATGTATTTTTTTCTTATTCGGTATTTGAACATGATCTTTTGTATATATTTTGTATTTAAATTTTATAAAATTATGTTGGATGGATATTTTACAAGATTTTATGTAATCTTTGTTACTTCTGTTTATTTTCATTGTCAATGCATGCTTGTGCAATATGTGATGTGTTGTGTTAGTGATAAATAAATATTTTTGTTATTTGTTCTGTGTAGATGTAAAAGATCTGATTGCTCTTTTATACATATATATTTTAAAATGACACAGGTTTGCGTCTGCTCTGCATCGAAAACGCCCGACGCAAATAATCATCGAAAAAATTCAGACGTTAGTTCGCCTCACTAACATAAAAACTGAATGAACTGTCCGACACAAATTTGCCTCCACAAAACCGATTGTAATTTTTGTAGAAAGCTTTTACGTCCACATGAACGACATCTCAGCTGACTAACACCGATATTTTCAAATACAAAAGCGGGCGCAAATTATAGCATCGATCAAAGTTGACACAACTTTTTGTAGATGATCTTTTTATGTATCGTGTTCTTCGATATCACGTAGATGCCTACAAATAGAAAAGAAATAAAAATCACTTTTTTTCTATAAATAAGTGGACATTTAGTTCAAAATATTTAGATTAAACTTTAATAATTGTTAGTTATAAAATCATTAATATTATTTCAAAATATTAACTTTATCTTGAAAAATATTTAAACATATTACATAATTCTTATATTTACATATTTCACATCAAAACTTTTATATTTACACACATGACACACAAATTTTTAATATCACATAAAAAGACATCACTATTATCACTTTTTTAAAAAATAAAACACATATTTTTATTTATAGGCCGAGCGGCCCGAGCTCAGCTTCTTAATAAGCTCACGAGTAGAGCTTATCAAGCCATGAGCTCGAGCTCGTCCCAGCCTGCTCGTTGGCTAGCGAACCGGCTCGATCTGCATACAACCAATCATCCCTCTTCAACCTTCTCCTCTGGTCACCAATAACTTCTCCGACAAATTGCAGTAAAAATTGAATTATTTTACTTCAAGCTCACGACTTGGCTCCCGCGCCGAGCTCAAGCTCGAACTCTAACTCGCAGTTTGTGAGAAGAGCCGAGCTCGAGCTCGACTGAACGACTCACTTGCGCCCCTAACCAGGATGTTATGAATGTAAATATGAAGAAAGTTTTGGGATGAAATATATAAAAACATGTTAATAAAGTGCTGGATATGTAAATTTTCCATTTGCGTTTACTTTTCTTTATCAGAAAAGTCAAAGTTCACACGTTTCCTGCCGAACAAGATTGAATAGATTTCTATATCTCAGTTGAGAGAGAGAGAGAGAGAGAGAGAGGGAACATGTCATGTGATGAGAGCTATGATGCCGTCGTTGTGGGCTCCGGCTACGGCGGGGCGGTGGCGGCTTGCCGGCTATCGGCGGCCGGAATAAACGTCTGCCTCATAGAAAAGGGGAGGAGATGGGAGGCGAAGGATTTCCCCACAAATGTTTTCAGCCTTATTGCAGCTGTGAGGATGCAATGGAGAAACTGGGGCTTTGGCTTCCTATCAGACAAAGCTTTGTTTCAGGTGATTACTTTCTTTTATGTTAGTAAGAGAACTAATATTACGTGCGGAATCTGCATATACGAATTTGTGATATTCAGTGGTATTATGGTGGTATTATGGTGGTATTGCACCAGAATATCACCGTAATTCCACCGCATATCATTATGGGGTTGTTTGGGCAACCGGTGCGATTTAAGTTGTTAGGATTTCGTAAATCCTGTAAATCCGGATTTACTAAATCTTGAATGGGTTAAAGCCGAAAATCTGTGGCAACGGATTTACTAAATCCTGTAAATTCGATGGGACTGTTTTACAATTTCAACGAGAATTTAGGAAGTAGGTATGGTTGGTGGAGACAATTGGGAGCCCGCGAACTTAAATCCGAAGCCCTTCGAAGGTAGATCCACCAATTTGCAGGATTTCAAAATTTACAGCTGAAATCTGTGAAATTGAAATTTATGAAATTATGAGATTTATTTTGCGAAAAATGATCGTCTCACAACATAAATTCGACGTAAATTTGACATAAATCAGTTGCCAGATAGCCCCTAAATTTGCATCTATCTTTATCCATCTTGTGACGATATATTTTTATATTAAAATAAATAAAAACTTGATATTTACACATCAACCACGATCTTTCATCCATTTTCCAAATTACCACCAATTATTTCATCATGACACGCATAAATTCATTGATTTAGGGTTAATTTATAAATAACAATATTTGGGGTGGTTTGTATGTAATTATCTTTTAAAATAAATAAGTTGGAGGTAGTTGACAAAAAAAAGATTAGTAATAAAGAAATTAATTGAAGTAGTTAGTACGCAAGGCTAGAAATAAATATGGCGAGGGTACTTTTGAATTTAATTAAGGAATATTTACATACATACCACTCAATTCTTTTGTATTTACAGATCCAACACCTAAATTTTAATTTTTACATACCTGCCCTCTTTCCTATGCATAAAAAGGCGTGTTTCACTTTTTTTTAAATTAAAGTGACGTATTTTCTTATGTGAAGTGAAAGATTTGGGCGGTATAAATCTAATGATTAAAGTTTAAGTTTTAGATATGTAAATACATAAGAATTGTGTGGCAATATGATTATGTGAATAGGGCTGTCAAAAAAGCTTGTTGTTCGCGAATAACTCGTGTTCGGCTCGTTCGTTAAGTAAACGTAAATAACAAAATAATAAAGCGGGAGATTTATATACTTAGCTATAATCATTATTCCCGTTAGTAACCCGAACGAGTAGATTATGATTTCTATAACAACCATATAGTATACCTGAAGGAGTAGATTATGTGATTGGAGCTGATCGACAGACACAATATGACTTTGTTTGAAACAATCAAGGTAGTGTTTACCATTTAAATAAAGCATAACATAACATTTGTTTGATATAGAAAAAATTTGACTATTAAAACATTAGTCTATAATCAACTAATAATTCGAGTGAATGCATATATGCATGCATAAACAAGCACAATTACATTGAGATTCTTAAAAAAAAAAATCATGATATGTCAAATTACTCATGATAAACTAAGAAGTACTCTAAATACTCATGATAATTACAATGGTTTTCATTATCTTAGTGTTTCAATGTTAAATTCAATGGAAAAGCATTTTTCTACATTGCATTTTAAATGTCAAATTATTCTTTAATTTGCTTGCATCTATTACAGATACATGAGGAAGGTGATTCTTTAGCGGCAGTTGCATGTGGATTTGGTGGAGGCTCTCTAGTAAATGCTGGTGTGATTTTGTCTACGCCAGTTAGAACAAGAAGAGACCCAAAATGGCCAAAGGAATGGAATAAAGACTGGGAAAACTACGAAGGTATAGCATCTTCAATGTTAGGAGCACAGGTAGCTCCTACTGAATTTCCTAATTCTCGAGTTATCAAGCAAATTCTTGAAGAAGAGATTGAAGATTATAAACCTGATCCTATAAAACTCAGCATAAAATTTAATGTGAAAGAAGAAGTAGAAGAACAAACTTTAGTTGGAACTAAGAAGCTTGAAAGTTGCTTAGCTTGTGGCAATTGCCTATCTGGTTGCCCATATAATGCCAAGAACTCTACAGATAAAAATTATCTGTCTTCAGCAATAGAGGCATGAGCTTGTTTATGTTCTTAATTCACCTTTAGTAAATATATGTAACATTACTCAATGTTTCATTTTACTCTCAGGCTGGATGTGCAGTGAAAACAGAAAGAAAAGTTCAATTTATTCTTAAAGAACCAACTGAAGTTCGTCTCCATGATAGCAAGAATCGTCTAAGAAGGTGGAGAGTTTATTTTAATGAGTTAGAGTACATAGCTGCAGATTTTGTGGTTATTTCAGGTGAAAATTGAAGCTTTCTTTGGCATTAAAAAGAAACAAATGAAAAACAAAACTTCTATAGTGCTAAATATTTGATAATTTCTATAGCTGGAGTGCTAGGTACAACTGAAATACTCTTCAAATCACAAAGAAGGGGGTTGGGTCTTTCAGATAGACTAGGCCTTGGACTAAGCTGCAATGGAAACAATGTGGGATATGTTGCAAGGAGCAAAGCCCCTTTACATGCTTATGGATTGAACAAGAAGCAATTGTTAGAGGTTCCATTTCATAGCAGGCCAGGGCCTGCGATCTCCACATCATTCACTTCTTCTAAAGGTTTCACAATTCAGGTAACGAATTTGATCTTCTTTGGTGATTTAGATAACATTATATTTCTTTTTGTGCTCCCTCATTTTGTGGTCTATTTTGCAGAGTGGAGTTCTTCCTACTTCATACCCTTGTTTGCTCTTCAAGGGAATAACAACCTATGGTTGGCCTACATGTTATTGGTTCTTACATGGGTTAATTGATAAACTAAAGTGTAGTATAATTGGATTAAAACCTAGCCAAGATATGATTCTTAATGTGATGGGTTATGATGCTTGTGATGGAAGAATAATATTTGATGATGAAGCTGAAAAAGTAAGAATCACTCCTCCAAATGATCCACTTCTACCAAAAAAGATCTTAGCATTACAAAATCTTACAAGAAAATTGGGTGGCATTCTCTTCATGTCAAGTTATAGAAGCACTAGTGTTCATCTCCTTGGAGGGTGCAATGCTGCAACAACTGCAACATTAGGTGTTTGTAATCCAAATGGGCAAGTATTTGGCCAAAATACCAACCAGTCAGCTGTTCATGAAGGTTTATATGTGTCTGATGCTTCAGTAATTCCATGCTCAATTGGTACAAACCCTTGCCTTACAATCACAACTTTATCGGAGCATATCAGCCGTCACGTACTTGATGATATTATAAAATTCAAAAGCATGGAGCATAAGAAAGAAGACATAGAACATTCAGACGAGAATAAGGACTCAACACAAAAATCTTGGAAAGAACTTAAAGATAAATGGAATGGTAAGGTCCTGGTGAAAGAAACAATGAGAGGTTTCATAGGAGGAATGCCTTGCACTGCTTATTTGACAATGAATTTGAACTGTGGAGATAAGAAAGATATTTTCCATGAGAGCTCAGTTATAGAAAATCCAAATTCTCTTCTCAAAGGAAGAGTTGGCGGTTATGTTATTTTCAAAAGTTTTAGTAAGGAGAGGCTCTTTATCTTGGATGGAACGGTGGACTTATGCAAAGTAGACAGTAGAACTCCCTACACACAGTACATGCATTATGGCTTAATTTTAGCTTCAACCTCTGGTTCAAGGTACTAACTATAGTAAAATTTATGTTAAAAAATAGATTTGACATGAAACAGATTGAACTTCAATTGATGCAGGTATTTCCTTGAAGGGAAAAAGGTGTTGAATCCATTTTTGCTTGGATCTTATGCTTGGCGTGAATCGACAACTTTGCATGTTACTTTCAAAAAAGTTGAAAATAATGATATTATTGACCACAAAAAACATAATAGTTCCACTGAAGAGTTGTTGGGTCTTCAAGGTGAGCTCAGTATATCAATCTTCGAGCTCTTGAGGAGTGTGGTTAGGTTGAAAGGAAAGCAAAAAAACAAATTTATATGCCTTCTCTTGCAAAGTCTTTGGAGGACATACATCTTGCAAGTACCTAGATTTGTAAAAGAAGAATTTGACACCCACAAAGTGAATCAAGATCCATACCCTCCATATATTCTTCACAACTTAAATACAGGTAAATTTAATACCGTTAAAATTTGAGAAGAGCGCCTTCATGTACTATCTAGTTAATTTTTTTTTTTTCAAACTAAGCAGAAGATGGTTTTACTATTAGCTGCAAGCAATGGAGGAGCAGCTCAAATGCATGGAAGCCTCAAGAGGGAAACCCCACCAAATTCCCTGTTCTTTTGCTGAATGGATACTCAGGCGAAAGTTATTGGTTGCCAACAGAAAGGAGAGATTTGGTTAGAATACTATTAGAGGAAGGATATGATACTTGGATACTTCAATCAAGATTGCATCCTCATCATCCTTCAAACAACTTCACCATTGAAGACATTGGGAAGTTTGACATTCCAACAGGTGAGGTTTTTTTCTGGAAATCATTGCAGCAAATTATTATTATTTTTTTCAATTTATGCAAGCATAACATTTGTCTTCTATTAATCCTACAGTAATTGCAAAAATTTCTGAGGTGCATGGTCCTTTAAGTTTGGTTCATGTGATTGCACATTGTGTCGGGGGTTTAGCGATTCATATTGCTTTAATGGGAGGTCATGTTTCTGCAAGTAAAATTGCATCTCTTTGTTGCACCAACTCCTCCATGTACTTCAAGTTAACAAACTATGCTATGGTAAAAATGAGGCTTCCTCTACTACCTGTAAGTCAAAATTTTGTACTGCTTTTCACTTTAGCAACAACTCTACAAAACTTTGCAAACATTTTTCTTGTAACAACTTTACAATGCTTGCTAGCATATGCTTCATGTCCATCTATATGTTGGAAGCAGTAAAAATTTGTATAATAGAATTATGCAAAGCTTGCTAACATGAGAGCTTTATCAGGTAACAATGGCAGTTCTTGGGAGGAACAAAATATTATCAATAACAGATAGCTCGAAGGATGAGTTTAGACACACTATCTTGAAATTTGTTGCAAGAAATATCCCTCGGACTGAACGTTGTACTTCTAATGAGTGTGAGATTTTCTCTGGAATCTTTGGCAATGCATTTTGGCACAAAAACATAAGCAAAACCATGCACCAGTGGCTAAGCAAGCAAAATGTGACCCATCTCCCCATGTCTGGTTTTCCCCATCTTCGAAAGATTTGCAATGTGGGCTATGTCGTTGATGCTGAAGGAAAAAATAGGTATTTGATTCATCCTGAAAGAATGGCTGTGCACACACTGTATATTTCTGGTGGGAGGAGCCTTTTAGTTACACCTGAGACATCTGTGTTGGCATATAAATACATGAGGATGCATCAACCAGGATTTCAACATAAAAGGGTGATGGTGAATGGATATGGGCATTCTGATCTTCTCATAGGTGAGGAATCATATAAGAGTGTGTTTCCTCACTTTTTAAGTCATATGAGGATGGCAGAGGGTAGAGGAAGAAAGGAGAGTGAAGAGAGGGAAGAAAATTTGGTTTCTTGGGAGGCTTTTTATGATGATAATGGAGGATCATGGGGTTTTTTCTTTTTCATATTTTTTATAGCTATTTTTTATTGGTTGTGTCAATTTTTCCCTTAGGCAATGGATTGTATTTGTTGAGATTATTTTTTTCTTTTTAGCTATTTTTATTTTCTTTGAGTTAATTGGTAGTCAATGTTGTCAAAACATTCACCTTTTTTCCCTAAAGATAATCAATAATTTTTATTGCATTTAATAATAATTTCATTCCAGTTTTTTTGTGAAGAAAAATTTCATGAGTATATTCGTAAAGTTTCACTGATGTTATCATATGTTTTTTAAATATCGTGTTTGTTGATAGAATATTACATTAAAAGATTTAAGTAATGATGGATTGAATGACTTCTTAAGCAAGATGTGTTATATCAAGTTCTATTCATGGCTATGTTAGAAATGTAATTGCAAGACTAATAAGATTTTAATACAATTCAAAATAAATAAAAATAGAAAGAGATATTGGGAGAGAGTTGGAGAGCGAAGTTTTCGGGATTATCTAGCTGAAGTAAAATACCTAGAAAACTGTCCCTAAAAATGACCCTTTTTGCCCTCAATTTTATCAGGTTTTAAACATCACGTCAAAGCGTATATATTAATATTAATCTTAAAACTAAGAAAAAATGAAATGCATGACTATATAATTACAGTCGCTTAAACACTATATTAACAATATTAATGAATACACATGGACAACTCCTAAGTTAAGAGATTTGAATGAGTTATTGACTAGATAAGGCTTCAAGCGCTCAAAATAAATTTCTAACATTTTAATGTTTTTTTTTCTTACTTTATGTATGAGTGGTTGGATATATCTTATTGATTAGGTAAGTGATCCTTCAACCAAGGCAAGTGAACTCCTTATTAAAAGGGGGAGTGTGATCTCTTAATCATCTTAGAAACTTTTAAAAATACGTCCTACTCCTCAAGTCTCTTGTGTCTTTGTAGATTGGCTTATAAAAATGAGAATTATGTTAAACGTTTTTTACTTTGATAGAATAGTAAATGAGTAAATGATAGATTTTACCATCATGATTAATACTTGTATTACAAATAATGCTCCATCTAACAAATATAATAATGACATGCATCTCTCAATATTCCTTAAAGAAGAATCAACATGGTTTAATACTTTAATATTTTAGGAATATAAATGAAGTTATTATGTAGTTATGATAGAAAGATGATTTAAAGTGGAATGTTAATATTGAGCCTTTATGTTGGATGTCAATATACCATAAGAATATCATTTTTTATCTATAATTAATCGTTCATCCTTATTGTAAGTCACTATGTACTTTATTTGCTCATTCTTATTCTCTCTCTCTTTACTCATCTATCCTAATTTATTGCTCCAAGCACTTTTGTTCCATTTATAGTTTCTTTGTTGATGAATTTTTTTAAAGCCTTCATGGAAGTTGAGTTGATCAAGCCTCCATATCAAAATGATGCATTCGTGTTATTATTTTAATGATTTGAACTTTATTGTGCAAGTTTTATAATGTTTATTTTGTGAAGATAAGTTGTGTGTATTATTGGATCACTAAAGTATTTGTCATGCTACACCACCTATATATACAAATCATTGATAATTTGAACTTCTGTGGACTCATTGTTTCCCAAGTTATATACCTTATGAGCATTATCATTATGATGCTATACATTAGAGTAGAGAAGAGACAATAAAGCATCAACTTCTTTTATGATATTTTTTTTTTGTGAATTCATTCAAGGATGGTTGTTCTCAATTTTTGTTCAACCTTGTGTGGATGATTGGTGTAAAAAATAAAGTGAAGGATAAAAAAAGATAAAAAGTCTGTCATTAGATGTTGGGAGAGTGCTACTCTTTTCTTTCATTCAAAGGCTTGACATTACAATTTAAGTCACATATCTCCCTATTGGACATAGAGAAGAATCTAAATGGTTATTAATATTTCAACCATTATATCTAATCCTTCTTGGTTCTTATTCTACACTTGAGGTGCTTATGTGAGTGACATTATTCAAAGTGATTCTTCAATATTATTTATAATGATCTTGCTTTTTTGAAGTTTTAGGGGTGAAGGCCTTTAAGGCTTCAAAGATAAGGAAGACTAAGGATTTTGATATATCACATATGGATGAAGAAAAAGACTTGGAGCCCATAGAAATCTTATGACATCCATTATCTCTCCATGGTGATGAGCAATTCTTTGATAAATTATTCAACATTAACTATTCATCTTCTTGACACAATTTTATAATGATCAACCCTACTCTGCTAAGTGATGTTTTTTGTGTTCCCAATTCGTAGACACCTTTACCTCGCGTGTTTAAGTTTTTAGGTCTTCTATACTTTTTCTTTCTTTAATATTATTTACTTTAAAATTAAAAATATAATACTTAATTAAAAGGGACATAAATACAATTTTAGTTATACTTATTTCTTTTATATCTATTTTATTACCAAAATAGATATGCCATTGAGTTATGTTAACTCTCTTTAGCTACTAAGCAAAAAGAATAATTTAAACTTTGAATGTTTGAGTATGTGACTTTTACATAATACTTAAATAATGTTTCTGTCAAGTCTTACTTGATTCTTTTTTATACCTGTAGGTAATTCATCACTTTAGATAAGGTTCTTCATTTGCTAGAACATAGTCGTTGTAAGGGTAAGCATCTAGAGGCAATTTGAATTGACCAGTATGCTACTTATTAGTGATCATATCACAAAAGAGGTGGTCAAATTCTGAAGCTTTTCTTAATTTAGAGATATATAGGATTTAATATATGATTTTTGTGTTTTATTTGAGTGTATAAGGTTATTTGTTGAACAATATGAGTTCATTCCCAAAAAAAAATGGCATAAGCACTAAAAGTTAAAGAGCATGTTGCAAGGTTATTGTATAAATTTAATTTATAGGAGGAGTTGATTTTTTTTTTCTTATTTTTAAGCATATCTATTATAGATATCTCTCACTGAGGGGAAACTAGTGATAAAATTAAAAAAGGTGTGTTCACTAAGTATAGATTGTCCAAACTTTTTGGGACCTTGGCCTTTCTGTAGGAAATGATGCCATTAGACTTTGACCAATCTTAAGAGACTTTATATAGAGTGACTCCGCTAGAAATAAATAATTGAGGGATGTATTCCTAACCTAAACAACAATAAGGGAAAACAATAGAAAGGAGGCTTTTGGGAAACTTGGTCGTATCTAAGTGTAACAACAAAAGAAGGTCATTGTGGCACTTAGGCTCCATTTGGGGCAGCTTATTCACTGTGGCGGCGTTTTGAAAACACCGCCTCACCATTTGGAAATTATTTTTGAGCAACTTATTCAAAAACACAGTTTGTTTTTTACACTAAACGCGGAATGCGAGTCAAACCCTGCGGTCTGCTTTTCTAGATAAGCAATTTATCTGAATAAGCACAAGCTGCCCCAAACTCACCCATCAAAAATTAGGTTTACTAGCATGAAACGAGGTCATTGAGAGGCTTAATGTGCATTTGGGCAGTACGGTGATGGCGTGGTGTCGCACCATATTTTTTTTTTATTTGACAAAATTGTGTTTTATCTGTGTTCTCAAAAAATTACAGTTAAAACTTGTATTTTTTCACCAGACTTAACTACTTGTGGTGGCTGATAGAAAGCTGTGGTTTTACTTTTTTTTTTTTTTAAATGTAATAGTCACTACAACTTTTTGAAGAGTAGTTTTTTTTTCAACAACATCACAGTTGTTTCTTCAAACAGCTGCATCTTCCCCAAACAGACTATTAGTCATAACCTAACTGATATTAAAGACAAGAATACAAGGAAATGCGGCCATTATAAATGTGGAGTGCATGTAAATCAAAATAGTCAAAATTGTTGAACCTAAAAGTGTATGTTTGTGATATTATGGGGTTGAGAAGGCTAGGCAAAAGAGGGTTAAAAGTAAATGTGGAGAGAGAAAAATAGAGGTGAAAGATAGCTTCCATCGAGAGAAAGCTTTGAACATTTTGGTTATTGTAATACAAAATACTATAGCTCAATAAATATTATAAAAAATATATTACTTCTATCTAGAAGAAATGATTTCTCTTTTTGATGATTTTTTTTTAAAATCGTTCACTAATTGATGATTTTAATCTCTTGTAATCTTAACTTCATAACAATTACTCAAGTTTTACTATATATATATATATATAATCTAAATTTTTCATATCAAATCAAAATTATCAAAAATATAAAAAATATCTCTATTTTAAAATTTAAAAATTGAATGATACAATTTCATACATAGNCAACCATTATATCTAATCCTTCTTTGTTCTTATTCTACACTTGAGGTGCTTATGTGAGTGACATTATTCAAAGTGATTCTTCAATATTATTTATAATGATCTTGCTTTTTTGAAGTTTTAGGGGTGAAGGCCTTTAAGGCTTCAAAGATAAGGAAGACTAAGGATTTTGATATATCACATATGGATGAAGAAAAAGACTTGGAGCCCATAGAAATCTTATGACATCCATTATCTCTCCATGGTGTTGAGCAACTCTTTGATAAATTATTCAACATTAACCATTCATCTTCTTGACACAATTTTATAATGATCAACCCTACTCTGCTAAGTGATGTTTTTTGTGTTCCCAATTCGTAGACACCTTTACCTCGCGTGTTTAAGTTTTTAGGTCTTCTATACTTTTTCTTTCTTTAATAGTATTTACTTTAAAACTAAAAATATAATACTTAATTAAAAGGGACATAAATACAATTTTAGTTATACTTATTTCTTTTATATCTATTTTATTACCAAAATAGATATGCCATTGAGTTATGTTAACTCTCTTTAGCTACTAAGCAAAAAGAATAATTTAAACTTTGAATGTTTGAGTATGTGACTTTTACATAATACTTAAATAATGTTTCTGTCAAGTCTTACTTGATTCTTTTTTATACCTGTAGGTAATTCATCACTTTAGATAAGGTTCTTCATTTGCTAGAACATAGTCGTTGTAAGGGTAAGCATCTAGAGGCAATTTGAATTGACCAGTATGCTACTTATTAGTGATCATATCACAAAAGAGGTGGTCAAATTCTGAAGCTTTTCTTAATTTAGAGATATATAGGATTTAATATATGATTTTTGTGTTTTATTTGAGTGTATAAGGTTATTTGTTGAACAATATGAGTTCATTCCCAAAAAAAAATGGCATAAGCACTAAAAGTTAAAGAGCATGTTGCAAGGTTATTGTATAAATTTAATTTATAGGAGGAGTTGATTTTTTTTTTCTTATTTTTAAGCATATCTATTATAGATATCTCTCACTGAGGGGAAACTAGTGATAAAATTAAAAAAGGTGTGTTCACTAAGTATAGATTGTCCAAACTTTTTGGGACCTTGGCCTTTCTGTAGGAAATGATGCCATTAGACTTTGACCAATCTTAAGAGACTTTATATAGAGTGACTCCGCTAGAAATAAATAATTGAGGGATGTATTCCTAACCTAAACAACAATAAGGGAAAACAATAGAAAGGAGGCTTTTGGGAAACTTGGTCGTATCTAAGTGTAACAACAAAAGAAGGTCATTGTGGCACTTAGGCTCCATTTGGGGCAGCTTATTCACTGTGGCGGCGTTTTGAAAACACCGCCTCACCATTTGGAAATTATTTTTGAGCAACTTATTCAAAAACACAGTTTGTTTTTTACACTAAACGCGGAATGCGAGTCAAACCCTGCGGTCTGCTTTTCTAGATAAGCAATTTATCTGAATAAGCACAAGCTGCCCCAAACTCACCCATCAAAAATTAGGTTTACTAGCATGAAACGAGGTCATTGAGAGGCTTAATGTGCATTTGGGCAGTACGGTGATGGCGTGGTGTCGCACCATATTTTTTTTTTATTTGACAAAATTGTGTTTTATCTGTGTTCTCAAAAAATTACAGTTAAAACTTGTATTTTTTCACCAGACTTAACTACTTGTGGTGGCTGATAGAAAGCTGTGGTTTTACTTTTTTTTTTTTTTAAATGTAATAGTCACTACAACTTTTTGAAGAGTAGTTTTTTTTTCAACAACATCACAGTTGTTTCTTCAAACAGCTGCATCTTCCCCAAACAGACTATTAGTCATAACCTAACTGATATTAAAGACAAGAATACAAGGAAATGCGGCCATTATAAATGTGGAGTGCATGTAAATCAAAATAGTCAAAATTGTTGAACCTAAAAGTGTATGTTTGTGATATTATGGGGTTGAGAAGGCTAGGCAAAAGAGGGTTAAAAGTAAATGTGGAGAGAGAAAAATAGAGGTGAAAGATAGCTTCCATCGAGAGAAAGCTTTGAACATTTTGGTTATTGTAATACAAAATACTATAGCTCAATAAATATTATAAAAAATATATTACTTCTATCTAGAAGAAATGATTTCTCTTTTTGATGATTTTTTTTTAAAATCGTTCACTAATTGATGATTTTAATCTCTTGTAATCTTAACTTCATAACAATTACTCAAGTTTTACTATATATATATATATATAATCTAAATTTTTCATATCAAATCAAAATTATCAAAAATATAAAAAATATCTCTATTTTAAAATTTAAAAATTGAATGATACAATTTCATACATAGGTAAAGCAACATATTACATAAAATAGAATTTTGAAAATTCAATAATTTAAATTAAAAAACTCACATTTACATTAAAAAATTAATGGAGGGGAAGTGAAATTGAATTTAGCGTTTGTTTCATGTGTTTTGTCCGTTTATCTGAAAATACGGTTCCATTTTTACACTAAAAGCAGACCTCGGGTCGAACCACACGGTCGACCTGCGGGTCGCATTTTAGAATAAGTTGTTTATCTAGAAACGCACAAGTTGTCCCAAACGCACATTTATTCAACCTAACGTAAATCCTGCTCAAATTTAGGGTCTGTTTGGGGTCAGCTTATAAGTCTGGCGGCGTTTTCGAAAACGCAGCATACTCGTTTGTTTCGCACATTTTATAGATTATATAAAAACTGTATTTTATATTTTCTCTTACACGCGAATCGCAGGGTTATACCCGCGATTCGTGTTTGCCTGGAGCTTATTTCACTTCTTTTACGCCTCTACCCCTCTCGCTCACGACCTCGCCCTCTTTCCGAAGCCCGCGGCCCTCCGTCGCCCGCCGGCCCTTCGTCGCTCTCCGTCGCCAAAAGCAAGTCGAAGCTCACGGCCCTTCGTCGCTCTCCGTCGCCTAAAGCCAGTCGAAGCCCGCAACCATTCGTCACTCTCCAACCATTCGTCGCTCTCCGTCGCCGAATATCCGACCCTTAGTCGCTCTTTGTCGCTGAAATCAAGTCAAAGCCCGCGACCCCCACCTAGTCGCTCTCCTCCACCAAATCCAAGCCCTCCGTCCTCTTCTTTGATGATGGATCAGTCTTTTAGCTCCGTCCGCCACCTAATTTTTGTTCAGCGGTAGTTTGGCATTTCGCTTTCGACTACTGCTAGAGATGGAAGTGGACGTAACTTCAACCCGGAAGATTTGAGCAGCAGGGAGAAGTATCGCCTTTACAGGTGGAGTTTTGGTAAGCTTTCTATTGCTCCACCCAAGAAACACTAACAATATTTAAATTGAGCGTATATGTGACTTTTGGCCAGTAAATTCTATATTTTTAGGCCAAGGAATGCTATAGTATATAGTGGTTAATTTTATGAGTAGTTCGGTTCTCTCACTCATAGAGGAACATGACTTGTAGAAACATGCTTTTCTGAAATATTGACAGATTAATAATCATTATTCCTTTGCGGAAAACACATAAATTATTCAGTTCAGGGGCAGAATGATCATTTATCCACAAACAGCTACAAATCAGTTGTTTTCCAAACACATAAACCAAACAGTCAGCCAACTTATCCGGATCAGCTGTTCATCAGCAGATCATCAGGATAAACTACTTATCAGCAGAAGCTGGACAAGCTGTAGCTGCCCCAAACAGACCCTTAATGTGAACTGTGAAGAAAAGTCACATAAAAATAAAAATTATAAAAATGGTACCATATAATATTAAAAGAGATGGGTTGGCTTGTAATTGACATTCAACCAAATAATAATAATAATAATAATAATAAATAAAAATAATTAAAGAGACCTCACAAAAATAATAAAAATAATAGAAATAATACTATATAATAATAAAAATCATTAAGAAAGGTAAAAATAAAAATAATAATAAGCATTCATTAGACCAAATAATTTTAAGAAAATATCACTTTAGATCCAGCCTCTTATTATAATAGCACATTTAAAATAATATTATCTTAATTTTTGAGAATGTAACATATACTTTTTTTTGGATAAGTTATTATATATTATGTATATATACAGTAATTAAGTGTTGTG
>NEWO01000145.1:648153-659601 GCA_003013225.1 Phalaenopsis aphrodite
GATATATCAATAAATATATAAAAGTATGTGTTATATACTTATAAATGTAAATGCACAAACATATAGAAGTATCATTAGTATCGATTAATTGAAAACAAAATATAACATATTTCATTATGATTTTGGCAATAAACTAGTTTAAAACAATGTAGAATTTAAATATTATTTATATAAAAATGATCTGCACTTTCGTGATAACCGCTGCTCACGCCACCAGGATCACGAAACGACGCCATCTTCCGTTTCCTTTAAGTTGCGAACAGAGAGCACGGTTCTCCTTTAAGTTTTTAAGTCACAATTAGTGTTCTTCTTAAGTTTTCTCGAAATAGAGGAAGATTTTCTTGGGATAGAGGAAAGAAAGTGCAAGAAGTTGTTCCTTACTGTGAATAAGAATAAAAAAGAAGAAAAAGATTGTTCTCCATTGACTTCTTCTTGGTGGCTTGTGACAAAAGAGAAATTGAGTTTATTTCTCTTGTAAGTTTATCTTCTTCGGTGTATCTCAGTGTAGAGAGAGAAACATAGAGAGAAAAGAATAGAGAGCAATGAAGTGAGATATTCTTCTTGTAAATCAAGGTGATCGACTGGTGTAAATTCTTCATGTAGTAAAATCCTCTACAACTTCGTGGACATAGGAAATTTGTGAACCACGTAAATCTGTGTGTTTTGCTGTAGTGTTACTGTTTTATGTATGAATTTTCCTCGTTCTATTTTCCGCTTCGTTGTTGATTATTCTCCTATTTGATTTATATATATATCACAAGTGGTGTATATCTTATTCCAACAACAAACTTATCCATGATAAGGTGTATTTTAAGTTTAAAAATCTGAGTGGATGCACGTAAATATGAAAGTTTAGTTGTTTGATGTGTAAATTCATAAGATTTGTGTGGCATGCGAATAAAAATTGTACCTTATGACGTTATACGCTACCACAAAAATAGGGATACAAGGTTGGCGAGTATGGATTGCTGAAGGCGGAGAGCAGGGGCGGTGACGGTGGTCGGCGTCTGCCAACTGGAGGTGGTCAATGATGACCATTGGTTATAGACGTGGTAAGTTATCGACGGGTTTCCAATATGTGTTATGTGTTACAATCATATTTGAGATATGACGTTAGCAACTATGGGCATCGATGACGGTTAGTAGAGGCGGCCAACAGACCTCGACGGTGGTCAGTTGCTTTTGGAGGCCTAGTGTTATCATCAATCTCTGATACAATATACTACAGTCGTATTTTAGATACAATGTTTGCAAGGAAAAGTCATTGACGACGGGCGAGCAAAGATGGCCAGCGTTGGTCGACGGCGGGAGATGGGTGATGGTGGTGGTTGCGGAGACAGGAAGTTATCGTCGTATTTTCAATCTAGAACATGCTCTAGAATTCATTCTCTTCTCCCCTTATCCCATATTGTTATTCCTTAATCATAATAAATTTTTGAATGATTTAAATGAATTAATGATCTCAGAATTGAGTTAGCTTAGACTCGCTAAAATCCTCTAATCTTCTAACTTATGGCCAGTTTGGGGCAGTTTATTTGGTGCGGTGGCGTTTTGAAAACGCATCTGAACTGTTTGGGTAAACTGTGTTTTGACAGCTTATGCATTTTCAAAACGCAGAAAACAGCGTTTTCGCACCGCACCTATCCAGGTGTGGTCGCAGCTTATTCGCAACAGTCTAGTTTTTCAAAATAAAAATAAAAATTTGTAATAGCTACCGCACCTAGCTTATCAGCTGATTATTCAATAAGCTACAGGTGCCCCAACCAGACCCTTAATATATTAATTATGATAAATTAGTCGTAAATAATCTGATTAGAAAAAAATGATTATAAGTTTTATATAATTTGAGATAAATTTAAAAATCTGTAAATTTCGAACTTTCTAAAATTGGTGAGATTTTTAAGCGACGTGGGTTTTCTCTAACTAAAGTTAATTAGGTGCGACAAAGATGAACTGCTCAACTGCTGTCAAATCTTCCAAATAAATCATAACATGCATACATATATATGTGCATAAAATTATAATGAATTTAATATTTATTTTCTGATTTTTTTAATATATTTTGAAATTTGTTGAATTCGGGGGAATTTCAAATATATTGTTTTGTATAAATTGTCGTGCAGTGCCGCTTCTGCTCACCAGCCATAGTCGCCTGCCCCGCACCCACGGCCATTGCGGTCTCAATCGCCGCCAGCCGTTCAACCACCCTTTGCTACTGAGCTCAACGGTTTTGTGACATTTAAAATTGACTTAATTTTAAGGCAATAATGTGAAAATGTTATTAGTTACGAGTTGGAAAATGACTTAAATTTGAAAGAAAATATTATGTCCAGACGTTTAGTTGATGGTGTGAATTGTAACACTCTATAAGATGTAGGGCGCGATGCGATTCAAACCTCTGGTGAGTCATGAGTTAATAATAAGGGATTAAAAGCATGTTAAAGCCCATGGGATCTTTAAGGGTCTAGGTGTAGGACAAGTGCTTTAGTTATGTCCTTATAGCGATTGAGAATTTTTTTTCTATTTTTTTCATGAGGGGGTTGTTTATGCAAATATTAAACAAATTATGTTTGTGAAGTAAGTCAAAATGATAATTTAGAGAATAATATTGATAAATTTGTGTGCTAAACACAACAAATGCATTCTCAGGCACTCTATATTTAAATTTCTATGTGTACGTATAAAAATATGTCAGCACGAATTTCAACGCAGATAAACGACACAGGAGGTCAATACTGACGATTGGACATAGTTGTTGACAACAATCTTGAATTGGATGCTAGCAAGGGAGACGTATTGTCTGAACGATCGGCGGTACGTGTCAGGAGATGTTTCTCAGGATGAAGTTTAGTCCTCAAGATAATCGACAAGAGGCTCTCTTTAGGATTAGATATCGATCGAGTTAAGGTTTACTAGACAATCAACAACTCTCATCAATCGAATCAGACCCCGATCTTATTATATGAGAATAATTTCGTAATTACCAAAGAGTCATCTGAAAAATTAATAATCACGGGGTTAATATGTACTTTTGTAATGCAATGACGTATGCCTATAAATCGGTGTTCATTTCATGAATAAAAAACACTCTCTTTTACAGTCCCCACTGCTCTCTCGTTCTTTTTCTTTCTTTCACGCATTACTTCATAGCAGGAAGTTTCATTCATTGGGTGTGTTTCCCAGACACTTTTAGATTCAATATCCCATAAGAGCAATGAGCATAGAAATATATCGTCAAGAAGAAGAGGAGCTCGTCAACAACAACAATGAGAGTCCAACAACAATGAGAGTCCAATTAAGAGAAACGTAGGAGAAGCAACATGAACACATGAGTTTATGAAATAATACACAACAATGATTATTTCATAATTCATATCGGACTCCTTTATAATTCAAACTTTTTATTTTATCCATCTTCACAGCCACCAATGTCACTATTCAGTTATCACTAAACAGCGTGGGACCCATAGCATGTATGGCGGGTGTAGAACGGGGTGAGAATACTATGTCTGACAGAAGCCAAGGGAAAAGACAAGGGAGCTTCCTCTCTCTCTCCCTCTCTCCGCCTCTGCGCCTCTTCGCCGTCCATTCCTTCTTTTACGGAGGAATATCGACGGCCACCGGAATCTAACGGCCGTCTGCCCAGCCTCACAGCAGCCGCCGGCGAATTTTGAAGCTCAGGTGAAGTAAGCAAAAGGTAATGAGTCCCTATTCTTCTCCGTTCTCGGTGTAGCTGCTATTGAGATTGGTCTCAGCTGAAATAGAAATTAGGGTTTTTATTTTCCTGTTATTTTCAGGTTATTATAGATGCGATGTCTGTTCTTCCGATGAATTCTTTGTATGATTGCTCGATCTTAGTGGCTTTATATCTCTATGACATTTTTATCTGCATAACATTAAACCTAACTTAATTATTCTGTGATGTTTCTAAATAAAATGCATCATTGAATTGTCCACTTAAAATAGTGTTTTTTTTCCTTTTTCTTTTTTTGCCCAGAGATCACTTGGTATTTGGTGAGAGAACAAAATGCATGATCATAAGAGGTCTGGGGAGAATATTTTGGACAACATAATAGAAACCATTGCTGATGCTGTGCCAAAGCAGAAGTCTGGCGGATTCTTCAATGAGGGATCTTCGGTCTCCGATAAGTTAACTAGCAAGCTAAATAAGCAATTTGGGCGCCAGAAGTCCGTTCATCATATTTTGGGTGGCGGAAAATGTATTCTTTATGAAAGCTTTCTGTTCTTCTTTATGAAAGAAGTCTGACCTTCCTATTCAATTTGGAGTGTAAAAGAGATGTTTTTGGTGTTCGATGTATTTTATTTTAGGGCCGTTTACATGCATACCACCCAATTCCCATGTATTTGTGTATCTAACACCAAAAATGTTGTTTTTTGCATTTATAACACCCAAATCCTTCTTATGACATAAAAAATGACATTATTCTAACTTTTAAAAGGTGAAATACACATTTTCATTCTTAGGTAAGGTGGTATGTATGTAATAATTGAAGTTTAGGCTTTAGATGTGTAAATACATAGGAAGTGAGTGGTATATATACATATGTAAATCTTGCTTTATTTTAAATTTATTGTGCGTTGTTTGCAGCTGCTGATTTGTTTTTGTGGAGAAACAAGAAGATATCTTCTAGCGTCTTGGTTGGCGCAACACTTGTATGGGTTTTCTTTGAATGGCTTGATTACCATTTTCTCACTATTATATGCTTCACTCTTGTTATTGGAATGGTTGTTCAGTTTGTTTGGTCTAATGCATCCGGCATAATTAATCGGTGAGTTTGCTTAATTTGAATGTAGACATTGACCTGTTTGTTTGAGATCAATTTTGTTTTTTTTTTCTTTTGTTTTTAAAAAACAATCTTACTTTAATCAAATTGCCAGACATATTTAGTTTCAAATCAAAACATAAACAAAACAAAATAAAAACAAAAGGTTGAAAATAAAATTACAAAGGTGATCTGAAACGACCCCTAAGAGTTTCTAATTTCTTATATTTGCAGGTCTGCATCCGAAGTTCCCCGACTTGTCTTGCCAAATGAGTATTTTGTGAATGCTGCTGTTTCTGTAGGTGCACAAGTCAACATGTTCTTAGCATTCATTCAGGATGTTGCATGCGGAAGAGACATAAAGATGTTTGCAATGGCATGTGATTTTTATCAACTTTATTTTTACTATATGTTATTATATTTATAAACATTTCTTTTGGATAATTTTTTTATTTTCAGCTTCAATATTGAGTGGAATTCTATAATTGGCTTTTAGTTTTGAGTTAAAGATGTAATTGGTAGAAACACGAAGCTTTAATTGCTAAGGGATGTAGCACGAGTATTACTAAAGAATGTTTTATCTTTTTCTTTTTTTATTTGGGTGAAGCTAAGAGCCTTATTTATAACTATGAAAACTGAAAGCAAACAATTCATGCTTTACTTTCAAGTGACATTTACATACATACCGCGTAATTCCTATGTATTGACATATCTAACACTTAAATTTTACTTTATACATTTATACCACCCAAATCTTTCATATCACAACGAAAATACCACTACTTTTAACTTTAAAAACTGAAGTTTAGGTGTTAGATATCTAAATACATAGGAATTAAGTGTTTTGTATGTAAATCTTCCTACTTTCAAATGAATACATGAACAAGAACATGCTGACAGACAGACACATTATGTTTTATGACATCTCTTTATAGATTAAATTGCCTATTCTGTAGTATTATTCTGACAGTTATGAAGTCAGTGGAGAGAATTCCTTAACTGAATTCGTGTTTAGAGTAAGTTTTCGTATTTCTACTCCACTTTCAAAAAATTATGATGCAAATGATACTTTTAAATTACCTATATTTATGCTTTTGTTCTACCTAAGACCAAAATTTCAACATTCAGTTTGAAGATATCCTGCTTTGTTTTCTTTGGCTTTCTAAAATAGACTTCCCTCTTGTAAAATTTCTCAGAGTCTTAATCGGACCCCTCGGTTATGCCATACTCATTTGGCAAAGCTTCTCAATATGATGCATTTTGTATTTTGTTAATTTTCAGACATGAACAAATTAAGTTAATGGGCAGGTTGTCCTTGGCTTGTGGGCAGCTGCTGTCATTGGAAGCTGGTGCAACTTTCTTACCGTCCTTTACATTGGTGAGTAAGCTTGTGTTGTCTGCACCCACATATTGAACTTTTGTAACTTCCTGTTTGACTTGCTCTGTTAATCTTAAGCTCACATTCCACAAGAAAAATTTAAAAATAGGCTGTGAAAGTCGAACTTATTTACTTAATCTTTAATATGATTGCCATGCTGGTATAGTTTCTTAGTCACTCTTAAGTCTATCTTTTGTGGATAATCTTTTAATTGATGAAAAATCAAAATGCTCCATTGCTTGTTTTAAACTATGATAAAGCATATGATAATATTTACTATAAAATTTTCAATGAGAAGTGTTTTGAGTTAGCCATCCATTTTAAAATTTATTACATTATTTTTTTACTTCATTTGTTTTGTTTTAACTTCAAGGGATTGTTCGCTGACAAAATTATAAAGAGTCTTCTTAGATAGCCTGGTCACATTAAATCTCGACCATCTGATAGCCCTGTTAGAAGCCTAGATACTTTTAGATTTGGCTTATGTTAAGAAAGATAGAGATAGACCTAAAAAGATTTGGGCATGTTGTATAAAAAATGATCTTAATTTATTAGAATTAAATGAAAACATGCACTCAATAGAACATAATGGAGAAAAAGGATTCACCTAGCCGGCCCTAATTTGTGGGATAAAGGCTTGTTGTTGTTAAGAGACGTTTGAAAATTTTTCATCATCTTAATTATAAGCATAGCCTTGCACTAGTTGTTTCAGGTCAAACTATGAATTATCTTTCTCCATCCATTATTTTTGGTCTTATTGCGGTGCCAATTATGAATCAAACATGCTTTTATAGAACTTATTGTCCTATTGCAATTTATATTCTAGTTTTTCCTATTAATTCATTATTTAAATTGACACCTTGCCCTTTCACCCGCATTTGTGAGAAGTTCCAGCACTATGTGTCACATTCGGCAATTCAGAGCCTAGAAGGAATCACAAAAACCTACTAGTCGGGTGCCGACTAAAAATTATCAAATAATTCCAAGAGAAAATATATAAATTCTCAGTAATATTTGTTTACCAAGAAGATCGTTACCTCATTTAAATTCAATAACATGTACTAATTTTTTCATTGAAATATAAATATAATTTAAATAAATAAGTCAATGTTGGTTAATAAATATAAATATAATAATTTTTCTAATAAGTAAGTCAATGTTGAAATCAACTCTTTAAGAATATGCTTGAAGTATGAATCTATGAATTATCTCTGGATGTTGCTTAACTAATAATTTGTGTAATATCAAGAGAGGCATGAGTAAAAGGGGATGTTGTACTGTAACAGTTATAGATATTATAGAGATTTTCAAAGATAAAGAATCATTTAATAATGCTTATTGTACAACAAAATAAAGAAAGAATTTTCTATTCAAATCAATGTTCATTGTGTCCAATTTTGAAATGATTCATATATATATATATATATATATACCGAGTCTCTTTGGTTGGCAGTCGCGTTGTTAGTCGTGAGTTCCCTGGGGTCACAGGTTCTAGCCCGCCTAAGTGCATCTGCCTTATAGTGCGGGATCGTGTGGTTGGGCACATGAGTCTGGTTGGGGACTCGTATCATAGCCTCCAGCCAATCTTTTTAACACACACACACACACATATATATATACACATTGAGTAAAGTATAAATAATAAGGCATGTAGCATAAATAGTAGCGATATTAAAAGAGGCATGAATAAAAGGGTTATCACTCTGTGCAGCAGTCAGCCCATCTAGCCAATATATCCAAGGTTTTGGTGACATTACATGCATCATGTACACAAGCATGCATTACGTAAAATTATATTACATTTAAGATTCTACAACGAAGACTGTCATTATTATGATAAAAACCTCTAACACATCAACATATTTCATGATTGTATGAATAGTAGGTATTTTTTAACAGTCAGTGTGATTTACATAAATATTCAGAAATTTGTATAGCAAGTAAAATCAGAAAGCTAACAATCACATCATATCAATATGTAGATATGAAATTGTCTTAGTAAATTAAGAAATTTTTTTATATATTTGCAAATTGAAGCATATAAGCAAATCTTAAGGAATACATCCTTAATTAGGAACAATACAATTATCCTTTAATTAATAAATAATCACTTGCCAATTATAGATCATGGCATTGATTATCCTTGATCCAATGCATGGTGTTCCACAAACTCTAGGTTCAAAATAATTTAAATCAACTTTACATCAAAGGCATTGCACATAAAACCATTAAAAATTTACTATAGTTAATTAAATACATTATTATAATCAATGATTCTAACCTTTCACTAATTTGTATCTATAATTAACCTCAGATAGACTTGTTAATCTTTGCTTTTTTTAATATTTTTGTTAAAACAAACTTAAAATGGCATTATTAAAAATAATCAATCAACCCTTTGTTAGCAATGAATAATTTAGTTAAACTTTTGAGTTGAATAAACCCCCTTTAACTCAATCCCAATGCACATCCTTAATCAGTAATTATTATTTAATCTTAGTTTTAATAGTTAGGTAACATCTCTTTCAGAGAAATTAATTCTATTGATGAAACTAGGTTAGGGTTTTAGTAATTCAAGCATCATGTTCATAAAACACTTCAAAATTACCTTGAAAATAAAAAATTACAGTTCTGAGTTTATCTAGCATCTCCCTGAAGGAAGACGGAAACGACAATGTAAAAGGAAGAAGTAGAAGGTGCCAATGCTTATTTGACTCTTCCCCTCTCTTATCTTCCTTTTCTGTGACCCAATGAGACCGTTGAAGCTATTTTGATCGGACCCTTGCTCCCCCTCATGAGAGGGGTGGGGGTCTATTTATAGTATTTTGGATACAATTAATTCAAGAATATGAACTATTTTAATCAGACGGTCAAAAAAATACCCTCTGATTGGACGACATTTAAGGGATATTTGAGTGCTTTAACGATGTCAGAATTGATCAATCTTAGGCATGTTGGATTTGTCTTGTTAAGAATCTCGATTCGACTATGAACTCGCCAGATTTTGACATCTGTTTAACCTTTCAAGCGTGCCCAGAAATCTTTCTAAGTGCGGTTTAATGACATGATCTGAGCTTGATTTGACCCGGATTAGGCTAGTTTCTATATCGTTGAGCCCATCAAGTCGGTCAGTTTGACTATAAGTTTGCTGAAAGCCGAGCTATGGATGACCCCTAATTGAAGTTTGAATATTTCTTTCTCAAAAAATTACCTCGAGATTTGTGTCATGCCTCGAGATTTGTGCCAGATGAAGAAAAATTATTGGTGATGTATCAAGCCTCTCAAGGCCTAATAATACTCTGTTTATAACAAACCATATAGTAGACGATAACAATGGTTTTCTACACATGACTTGTGATAACTATTGGGAATTTCATACCAAGCAATGAAGAATACAAGTATTTATTATCATGAATTGCTATATATTTACATATCTGACCCCTAAAGTTTAATTCTTAATGTACATGCCATCTTATCTAAAAAGGCATATTTCACTTTTTAAAAGGTTTGCATTGTTGATATTTTTGATGTGATATGGAAGATTTCGGTGGTATAAATGTAAAAAAGATAGAATGTAAATACATAGGAATTGGTGGTATTTATGTAAATGTAATATTTTGCTGATTCAGGTTTTGTTGCTGTGCACATTGTGCCTGTGCTGTATGAGAGGTACGAAGACCAAGTTGATGACTTCATATGCAATCTGCTTGGCCAGCTGCAGCAGCAGTATCGCAAGCTAGACCAGGGGGTTTTAAGCAAAATTCCAAAGGGAAATCTCAAGGCCAAGAAGAAGGATTAAAGTGTAATTTCTGGGAAGTTATTATTTGTGAAATTTCTATGTTTGTGTAATTTGAAGAAAAATTATGTACTTTTATGGCAAATGATGCTGTGCTTATTGTTCATGAAAATGTGCTGCTGCTTATTTTGGTCTAGGGTTGGCGTTGCAATACATTAGTTTGTGAGGGTGGAATAGGTAAAAAATATGCATAATTGCCGGCATCCTATCATTTTCTAATTAATTTTTTTTTCTTGAATATTAGATAGATTTACGTGCATGCCACTTAATTCTTATGTATTTACATATCTAACGGTTAAAACTCAGAGATATGTTCAGATAATTACAAATTCATATTATTATCAATAGGGCTGTAAATGAGCCGAGCTTGAGTTAGCTCAGGCCGGGCTCGTGTTCGGATTGTGTTTGAAATTGACTCGTGCTAGAAACGACACGTGAACAGTGTGTTCGTGTTCTGTTCGAAAAACTTATCATGTTCGTGTTTAGCTTGAAATTGACTCGGTAGAATATAAATTTTTTACAGTAATTAATTTTTAAAACAAAATTAAAATAATAATTTTTTAAAAAGATTATTTGTATGAAAATTAATTAATTATAATTTATAATATTTAATTTTATGAATATTTATTATGTGTATATTTATTTATTTATTTTCGAGTCAATTTAAGCCGAACATGACCGAATAAGTTTTTTTTCGTGTTCGGCTGGTTTACATTTCGAGCTTTTAAAATTTGTTCGTGTTCGGCTTGTTGAATTAATGAATAAGTAGAACACTAGTTGTTTAACGAGCAGAACATGAGCTGTTCGCGAACAACGAGCCAAATTGACAGCCCCAATTATTAAGCGCGGTTATTTCATTCTTCGATAAATTTGTAATTTCAAGAACATAATAACAAATTCAGTGACATAAATATTGAAATATTTTTGTATGATAAATGAATATCTAATTACATATTTTAAAGAAGACATAATTATTAGTGTTTATAATGAATTCATTATGCAATAGTTTCAACATATGAAAACTCAAAAGGAAGAATCATATGTATCCCTTCTATTTTCCTAACTTTTTATGTTATTGCATATTTATCAATTTTTGGCATATTTTTGTAATTTTTTTAAATATATTTCTATTATTTTGGTATCCCAAATGTGGAACTTCATCTAATTAAGTGCCCGTTTGGAGGAGCTTATAAGTGCGGCTGTTTTTTTTAAAAAGCCGCCTAACAGTTTAGTTTGCGCGTTTTTGAAAATGTTGTCTGCTGCGTTTGAGTTTTTACACTAAACGCAGGCTGCGGATGGACTCCCGTGATTGACTCTCGGGACGTGTTTCAGGATAAATTATTTATCCTGAAACACACAAGCTACCCAAAACAAACCCTAAATACATTTGAGAACAACTTTGAAGACTTAATTACCAAAAATATGTTTATATTTTAATTTAACAGCAAAAAGGAGCAAGAAAGGGCCAAAATGATGACAGTTTAGGCTAT